>CATQJL010000112.1:64677116-64962223 GCA_958299035.1 Cylicocyclus nassatus
GTTAGTAACCACCCCGAAAGATTGTCGGAGTGCGTGACTAACGCCATGCACCTTCAATTGAAAAATTTTTTGTCCCCCTTCCCTCCTCCCCCCTCCCGGACGGAAATCCTGCGATCGTCACGGGTAACCAAGTATTTAGCTAAACTTTCCCTGAAAAAAGAGTTCTAGGTGAGATTTTTTCATCCCTTTACCGTAAATCCATCGAAACCCCTTTTTGAAAGGTATTTTCAAGCAACTATGATATTCCATTAACGTGCGAAATTAGCGAAACCAACTTATATGAAATCCTGTGATTTTGGGTAGTCTGCCGTATCTCTTCTCCGCTATAAATCGCTGTAGTGAAAAACGCGCAATGTGATCGTAATCAACACATCGCGTAACGCCACTGAGAACCAATTTTAAATCTGTTATGGGACTTTGGCTTTCACCAAATTCCTATGGTAACCTTGCTCTATCTCTCCTCAGTGAAATTGATTACCACATCCGAATTAGCGCAGCGAATAACCCCGCCAGACCAAGTTTCACTCAACTGCTTGAATTTCGCCCAATTACCGTATTCCTACCGTAACATCGCTGTGTGGGCGAATGGCGAAAAATGAGCATCGGATTCGTGAACATCGTGCCAAGAAACCCCACAATACCATTTTTCACTCGATTTACTAATTTTCGCCCAACTACCGTATATCTACCGTAACCTCGCTATGTGGGTGAATGGCGAAAAATGACTTTCATAATCGTTATCAGCGTGCCAAATAACCCCACTGTACCAAGTTTCAGGCACTTTCGTGACTTTCGCCCAACTACCGTATCCCTACCGTAACATTGTTGTGCGGGCGAATGTCGAAAAATGAGCATCGGATTCGTGATCAGCGCGTCGAATAACCCCCGGGACCAAAATTTTACAAAATTTCAAATTTTTGTTCAACGGTGCACCATGATACCCCCCCCCCCATCATGCTTTATGAAACTCAGAGCAAAATCTACCCCGGAGGACTTTTTTCTGGACTGTGTTTACGCACTATTTCTCTTTCTCTAACCAAACTCAGAGTTAACTCCGAGTTTCGTGGGCGGCTGAAACGCGCAGCAAACTCAGAGTTAACGCGCAGCTGAGCTGCGCGTTTCGTCGCGTAGCGTCTCGCGTGGAACGAACTACGCTACGTTTCCATACTTGGCATGAAGTACGTCTTGCGGGGTATCATTTGAAACATTTTGGAAACATTTTTTGCTTCATAGTTCGATTGAGACCGTCCAAGGATTTGATAGATACAAGAACAAACGAAAAAGATGTAATTCATTTGAATCAATATACAAAATGATATGATCCTGGAAAATATACACCACTGTAGCTTTCTTCCCGGTCCACTAGCAATAAAGCTGCAAATCTGCCGATTTTAAACTTAGAAAACCTACGTATACTTACAAGGGGAGCGTGTTTCGCCGAAGTGGCGTTTTTGAGTGAGACTCATACCACTTTGAAGAACATTGCACGCTGACTCCAAATCTGCCTACATTATCTGCCAAGCGCCTCTAAACGCCGAGCTATGACCGTTTTTTGGAATGAAAACTGAATGCAGAATTTAGGTAAAAGCAATTGCTAACTTCTTTCCGCGCTCAGATAAAGTGGTGGTAAGTATATGCATATTAGACAAAATGTATCCACCGCAACTGCTCTGATACTCGACTCCGGAGCATTTGAACAAATTTGGGCGACTTTGCTTAAATTTTGCGTTCAATTTTTAACCCGAAAAACGCCAATAGCTCGGCGTTCAAAGGCGCATGGCAGATTTGGAAGGCCGATTTCGAATCACGGTGCAACACTCTTCAAAGCAATATGGGTCTTATCTAAAAAGGCCACTTCGACTAAACACGCTTCCCTTGTTAGATGTTTTAGAATGTGTAAGCGTTTCTCGAGAACAAATGCAATTGGATCAAAATAGTGAAGCACTCAAAAGTAGCCACTGAGGAAGAGGCTCCTTGTAATTTGCCCTAAGGTCAGTTACAAGGTTCTTTGTTTACAGTTTATTGATTTTTAACGGTAACTACATTTTTCAATACGAGCATGGTACCGTAGCAAAAGCATAATGCTATGTCGTTTTCGCGAAATCGTTTAGAAATCAAATAGTTACATTTTTGGTTTGAATACTTTATTCGATAACATCACAACACATCAGTATTCATTTCCATAGTAATTGCCGCATAAAACATATAGCTAGGATTGTTTTTGCGAGATTATCGATGGAACGAAAACTTTTTTATGCGTTGGATTGAAAACATTTTTCTGTACTTGAAGACGGCAAGAAACTTATCGGCAAAAATTGGAATGGTTGGCCATCCATAAAACAAGAATGTATCTCTCAGATTACTTCCGTTCTTGCCTTTTGTACTAAGTGACAAGTATTTAAAAAGTTGTGTGTTTGAACAAAAAAACACTTGATGATCAAATTTTTGAGTATGTGTACACATCTGAAACATGGCTAACGTACTCTTTTTTTTATCAATCTACCACTCTACCACAATTCCATACTCTTCTCAGATCTTTTGCGTTCACCTTTGATAATGAGTTAGAGGGAAAGTACCTCTGTCCTCACATTAAATTCTCTCTTATAATCAACGTTCAAGGCTTTGAATTCTTCAAAGGAAAAATCAAGCTTTCATATATGAGTTTTTTAAGCAAGGGTATCTAAATCGGTTTTGGGATCTTAGCTAAAATTTCGACTGCAATGCTATCCATGTTCATGATTTTGAGCCACACATTTTTCAACAGCGGATCCGCTTTTTGATTGGACAAGTCATTGCATATGCAGAAAAAATGGTCATATATCATTTTAATGACAATGCACAAGCTCATTTTTGGCATACAGTTTCTATCAAGCGCATATCCGACGTAATGAGCAGGATCAAGTAAGAAGTGTGGCACAAGATAGCTAGATACGACCCCCTCCCCCTCGAGTTGTGTCTTAACAAGATTACTCTGATCACATAACATAAGTAGAAAAAAGGAGGCCCTATCAAACACGATGAGTTTCATCTCCTTGTCAGCCCAAATTAGGATTCCCACAATAACTTCATTGTGGAATTGGGAGCTCAGCCAAAATTTTGTTTGTCCCATTTTTGTTTTAGATGGATACTTCTAGCTTGTCAAGTCAATGAATAATGAATGAGTCAATGAAGTCGAATTAAACTTCAATTACTTTCGTAAAAACTGACATTTAATATAATGAATAGCATGAAAATCGTCTGCTAAAACTTTCTCTTTGACAGAAATGGTGGAATGTGACATACAGCAGTTTGATATTTTGATGATCCACTACTAGTGGATCTCGTATTTTTCGTAAAAGTGATTTGAGCCTGATTTTGTTTCCTTTGATCTAATATATGAACACCAAAAGCATAATTACTCAAACAGAAAGATGGGTTCGAAAACGAGAAAAAACGAAAGCGAGCTCGCTAGGCTCCCAATTTACGCGCAGATTTATGTGTCCCACATTACGCTAGACCCTAATGATGAGTTTCTCGCAAGTTTTGAGTGACTACCATTTTTGTGCACTTGATCTCTTCAGATAATTTAAAAACCAATTTTCCAGCAAAGCTTTCATCGGAGGCATCTTTTAAAGTTTTTTGAGAGATTTCTGCTAGGAAAATGTTAGCATACCAAGTCCACAAAAAGAACTTTCTGAGAAACTTGCGACAGCTTCACGGATAGGATTACAAATTATGGAGTGGTCTTGTCTAGAATCTTGAGGAGTTTGAACTTCCCATTTTGGATTTATTTTTCTCACAACAAAAATAATGAACGGAAAGTGTTGCATCTTGCCTCATTGTTTTGTAACAGACTCTGATGTAAATTTGTCAAATCAAATGCTTTGTAGAGCAAAATCAAGAAATCGAGAATTCTTCCTAAATAACATCCTTAAGTATTTTGCCATCTCCAAATGAAACTCCATTGCATTGCTGCAGAGGTAGCAGCGAACTTCAGAGTTCACTGAGCATGTTTAACAAGTAATGTACATACGGCAACTTTACATTCTAAGACCATCTTCTAATCGAATAACAGAACTGCATTTGGCGAATCGTTTCGTTAGAAAGAGAAAAAATACAAATATGTGATAGCATGCGAATTGTTTAATTTCTCTCGCTGTGTATACAAAGCAGAGAATCTGTTTGTCTGTGCGCATGTCATGTATGTAACTGTATATATCATGTAACTGTACGGTTATGCGTGCACCAGCCGAGCTGAAACTTTGCACACATATGTTTTTCAAAACCGAAGATCATTATAGGCTACTTCACTGGGTCGCTTTATTGATTTATCGATACGCTTACTTATATCTAGAAAAGCTTATTGGGTTTTGACAGAGCATTTTCCCCTTGTCATGTAAGACGAGCGGTGGATCATTTTTATTTGACGATGAGGAGGATGCGGTGACTCAATGCGTCATTTAGAATGTGAGTCTATGCTAACAGCTCACATAATATGTGACCGATTGAGATCCTCGCCCGGGTAAGGCCGGGGTGCCAGCTACTCAGACACTTTTTCCGACGGCCCGCGCGCCTTGAGCGTGCGAGCGCTCATGCCTCCCGCCGCCCGTGGAATGAAGGTACGCGGCTCGCTCGCTGAAGGCGCGCCGCTCGCCCGCTCCTTCGAAAGCGTTTTAGGACCCTATTGTGATACAGATAGCAATCCTTTGATAAGATTCATATTTTGTTTTTGAAATATGACCTCACGTCGTCAGATTTATTAAACACTAGCCGGCTTACCCGGCTCCGCCGTATGTTCCGAATAGAAAATTCCATTTCTTAACCGATCCAGACCAAACTTGGCACACATACACTTCGGGCCACGGCGGGTGTCACAGTCCACTTTTCGTTATCGATCGATGTCGATTTTATCAATTTTTTGCAAAATTTGAGCTAGGGGGCTGAAATTTGGCAGAGGGGTGTAATCTAGCATGCTGATCACTCTTACGGGGGTGATCAGCATGCTCAATTACCCCCCCCCCCCCTGTGCCAACTCCCAGCCCCGTAGCTCGAATTTTGCAAAAAATCGATAAAATCGATATCGATCGATGACGAAAAGTGGCCTATGACACCCGCCGGGGCCCGATGTGTATGTGTGCCAAGTTTGGTCCAAATCGGTTCAAAAAAGGAATTTTCTATTCGGAACATACGTACACACAGACAGACATACAGACATACAAACATACAGACATACAGACAGACAAACAGACATTCAGCTTTATATATAAGATGTATACAGGTATGATGATGGCAGATTTATTATCCGAAGACTTACAGAACGACATAATACAGAATCAAAAGCAGAACACCACAGGCAACAATCATAAAACAACAACAACAACTAACTCCTGAATTTGCCAAATCTTGACACAGTTGTCCACAGATATGCAGGCGTCACGTCCTGGTACGCACAAGTCACGTGTTGGCGTCGATTGTTCGCTGCTTTCAATTCGTCGAACATTTTTTACTGTTACAGCTCTCGAAATCTCGGCCTAAATCAGGTTGAGCAAGTCAACGCATATATGACATCCCAGAATGTGCAGCCGTACTGTCATGCGATTAGCAATATGCCATAGCGAGTGGATGTCCGATCCTACCATGCGATTCAAACTGCCGTAAGTGACTTTAGCGCGTAGTACGATATCGGATCTGATGAACTCCTAGAATGAATTTGTATGTTTTTATCGAAATTAATGTACTCGTACTTACGTAGTAGACCGCTTCGTTAAACTCTTGGCGATGCATCTTCGATAAAATTTTAAACGGGCTGCCCTGTCACTGTGCAAGATTCCGTTCTCAACACATTCATGAAGTGCTCTAGCAACGGAAGAGGCTGAACTCCTCGTAGAGGAGTTTCAACATGAAATTCGCTTCTCTTGTACACGTTACCTGGAAAAACAAATTTTAGGAAACATAACAGAAAGGAAAAAAAGCAAAAGCTATAAACCTTGTGGAACTTCTAATTCCATCTGGATATCTGAGGGTGCCCCTTCGTCTTCGACAATATTTTCCACAAAAGGATTCTCTCTACTGAAAACGAAGCTATTAGAGGTAATAAAACCAGATAACAAACATACCCAGTGAGACATGGTGGAAAAACAGGTCTAGGCTTCGCATGCGTCTGTGGTCCTCCAGATTTACGCTTGGGGCTGACCGCGGCCCGATACATCTTTCAAAATATTGTAATATCAGGAAAAAACATAGCAAACAACTCTGGTGATTGCACCAAAAATCCGCACGAATACGTCTCCCTGCATAGTTACGGTAGGGGTCGAAATCACAAATCGGCAAATGTATCTTTCCCCTGTGTTTTGCTTAGGCAAAAGCCGCAGCAGGGTGTGTAGCGCACGGCGGTGGTCGTGTGTGCAAAGCTTCACGATCGTCCGAATCGCCGTACACCCGTTTCAGGCAGAACTACGCTTTACACCAGTTACCGTGTAGCTACCGTAATCCGAGAAAGAGGCGCTACGGTTCAAAACCAATGTGATATTTAGCATCAGCGGGCCGAATAACCCCTCTGAGCCAAGTTTCGGGCAAATCTATGATTTTGACACCCTACCGTATACCTACCGTAACCCTGCAGGGAGGCGTTTTCCAGTGGAGAAAAGGTGATATTCGTAATCAGCACGTCAGATAACCCTTCTGGGCCAAGTTTGAGCGAAATCCATGGCAAAAAATTTTGGGGCGCGGATAGCCGAATAGCGGAGGCAACACGGACGCTAAGATGCCACGGAATAGGGAGCACATGGATGACAATGACAGTACAAATGTGAACCAGAAAAAACTTACAAAAAATGGAGACGATTAGCCGGCAAAACAGACAAGCAACCAACGATGCGATAACAAATGCAACCTCCTACGGCTAACAACGAATTCAAAATGATGCTTACGCGTCTTGTAAAGTTACATGTTCGTTGTTCTTACATATTTGTTGATAGCGCGTCGCTCGCCGGTCACTCAAGATGGCGCGCCGCCCGTCGAAGGCAAGGCGCGCCGCTCGCACGGCAGGTTTCGATGGCGCGCCGCCCGTCGGAAACGATGCCACGCCCACAAATTTAGGCGCGCCGCTCGCACGGTAGGCTCATGAATGCGCGCGGGCCGTCGGAAAAAGTGTCTGAGTAGTATGCAATAATATGATGATCAATGAGCTGCGACTGTTTCAAGAAGCTCAACTGTTTCGTCGATTCAATAACATAAGTCTACATAAAGATAGCCACGTGCACCTTAATCACATTTTTTACCATATACTCGTAGTTACGACGAGTAACCAAAGTTATTAGCCTTGAAAGAAAGCGCCAAGTCAGACACAATGCGAAGTTTCGAAGTACAAAACTACAGGGTGCGGCAAAAGTCTGGAAGCCTAGTACTTTTTCGTACAAAACGAGAAGAAAAGTACCTAGAAACGAAAAATTTGGCGCACATATAATTCGAACCATTGCAAATACAGCCCAGTTCTTGAATTGCAAATTTGCCTCTTTTGGCTTCCACGCAGCCCTACAAAATCTTGGCAAGTCCACCTGTCATGGCACGCAGGTAGTCGTAAAGAAATTTGCCCCATGCCTTCACAATAGCTGCTTCTTTTACCTTGGCAAATGTGCAGCATTATAGAGCAAGCTTTTATCTACAACATGCTTCCAAAAAGTATTTTTTGCATTGCCTAGGAATAAAAATATTGGATTTCCAATTAGAAGCATGTGTATGTTGCATACCGGAATTTTGGCTACAATTACGCAAATAAAAATTTAATTATCGTTTAAAAAGTATAAAAAGTGTTTCCATGGCCAAATTTCACTAGATTCTAATTTAGAAGACATATGCAAAAAATACAGCTTTGGTCCCAGTGCCTGTTGAGCATCCTATAGCTTTTAAATTTGTTCTGAAGACGGATTTCCACTGGCACGTAGGTAACATTCGCAAACTTTTGTTTTCCGTTTATGCAAGAGCTCCTGGCAAAAGCAAAACTACGATTCGATAGCGCAAAGCCTCTTCTATATTGTGTGCATTGCGTTGTAAAATGTTAACAGCATCTCTAGTTCTAGCAAAAGTTGTAAATATCGAAATTTCTGGTTTTCTCGCTCTGCAAAACTACTAGTTTGGTAGTTTCCAATCTTACAAAAACATATGGCAGCCATTTCCAGCTAGATAAAGTGTCTTTTTTAGAGGATGACCGCAGCATCATGTGGCTTAAAATTAAAATCAAAACCACCAGTACCTTTGTAATTGCAATACTGCAAAGTTAGGCTCTCAGACTTTTGCCGCACCCTGTATTGCCAAGTCATCCAAATTGTCTCCACTTTATAAAAACTATTTAGGTGAATCGGGTCGATGTGTACGTGTTTCATTGGAACGTTGATGGGGCTTTTCTCGAAAACTTTAGTGATCCCATCGTCAACTGCGCTATATAGACCAATAAAAGCGCAGTGTAATGATTTTGTAAGTCTTGATATAAATAGACGAAAAATCTGTAGGCGTTCAGACACCATGAATAGCTTCTTCTTGTCCCTCCTATTGTTGCTCTCTTTGACTTTACAGTCCGAATGTAAATGTTACAAAGATTGGAAACGCTGCGTGCCAAAATATACAGTAAGTCTATTTGACTCGTTTTGTATTCATTTACTTCTATGATATCTTTTTCATCCCATTCGTATAGATGCGAAGGCTTTTTAAGAATGAAAGCTAGAAAGCAAAGTTTTCGTTTTAGTTAGGTAAAATCTGGAAATCATGTAGTGAATACTGCCGAAAATGTAGGGGAAGAGAATTCGGAAAGTACCGCAAAGTTTACAGCAAAGAATGCAACGGTGGATTCCAATGCAAGTAAATTTCCCCTAATCTTATCAATTCGCTCCTTGTAAATTGTTCTTGCGTGCAGATGCAGTGAACTTCTTCGCCCTAAGAAAAGCAATTTTCTTGATGTCGTTACCTTGGATCATAGCTATGGTGATAAATGTGCTGTAATCCACTTACGACATATGTATAGGGCATTTGAAAAATCGTGACGATGGCGCGACTGCGCGCAACACGCACGCACTCCCAACTCTTGGTTTCTATCTCTACTCAAATAGTTTTTCCGCTTACATATGATAGTATTCAGGCACTGGAAGTGACTAAGCTTAGCGTTGAGGTGGCCTGTTTGTATGAGTGTTTTATCCTTCTGTGTGCGGAAAGACCGCAGTCAACTCGTCGTCACGATTTCAAAAATAAACCATACTTACCTAGCTGGCTTATGGTGTGGGATAAAGGACTTGTTTGCGAAAGACCACTGCCAAAAGACGGCTTGATATAGCTCGCATTTGCTAAAGGTCTAGGTGTAAAGGGCCGGGCATACTTCACGCGATTTCAGTCGCGACGCGAATTGGCAATTCGCCAGAATTTTTCGGATCCAACATTAGCAAATTGCACATGCATAATGGTGTATAACTTACGTAAAATGATGAAATGTCCTATCTTCAGTGCATTTATAGTGTGCTTAAAATGAGTTATGGACACTTGGCATATTGCCAAATCGCGTAGCGATTGAAATCGCTTGAAGTATGCCCGGCCCTTAACATCTGTGAGGGACTTTGTGAACGAAATTCCCTTCAACCTAGTAGCACCTGCTGACTATAGTATATAGAGGAGACTTATAAAGGAGGGTCATGAACTCGAAGTGGCCGATCGCTACAAACTGCAGACCATTGGTGAAAGCTCGGATCTCTGTTTCCAAATCCGCTTTCCGTATCTGCAGAGCGCCTTCAGGGAAAAAGCCATGAGCAATTTTAAGGCGAAAAATAGAACTAATGGCCTTCATAAAATCAATCTAGCCTTTCTAAACATCAAGTGGAGAAACAGAAAGTACTGATATACCAGGCAACGGAAGTTCATTGCATGGGATCTCTTGACACTTACCGCTGCTTTATTTGAGGTCTAGCGCGGTAACGAATGATTTCATGCTGGTCATTGAATCATTTTTTAGCTCCAAAAAATGCTCATAAATTCTTTCCCAAAGGCTCTCTGCAGATACGAAAAGCGGATTTTTCAATCAGCATTCCAAGCTTTCACCCATGACCTGTAGTTTATGATGATCGGCCAATTTTACATCGTGACCTTCCCTTCTTACAATTAGAATGATGAAAGTAATAACTTACCTTCTCGTAGTTTGTAAAATCAAACATCTCTTCTTTGCTTTGCGGACAGAGCCCAGGTCAATCTGTGTACCTGAACTAATGTAGTCTGTTGGCCCTAGCTGAACTACTATTACAAAGTATCAGCTAAAATGACCCATTTTACGTAGAAAATTAATTCGCAGGGCCACTCCATAGCCTCTTGGCAAAGCAAAAAGCATATAGTGCAAATAGTATACTCGACAGAACCTCAAAAAACTCCATAAAAACTGATCATAATGAAACCATTTGCGCGAGTGATCCTTTCGTTGATTAATACTCGCTAGGTCAAAACATTATCGATTATTCACTGATTTTATTTGTGCAAGTTTAGCGTCTTACTATAAGAGCATACGAGAATTTGTTGTCTCACCTAGATGCCTGAACGATTGGTGCGACGTCAGTCAATGCAAAGATAAACGTGCACGTCCATATTATTCTCTAAGATATCCGCTACGCTACTCGCAGAGCGCTGGAACACGCTGAGACAAAGTTTTATAAAACTTTGGCTTATGACACAGACGTCGTCTGGAAGATTAGAAGAGGCATTTCGGATTTACGCCAAACGTCCTAAAATAAAGGGCAAGGACAAGCCTAGGATCACCAGTGAACTCCTCACTTTTGGTCTCGGGCAGAGTTGACGCGATTTCATCGCCACAATTCTTCCAACGAAACAAACGGTTACGAGTTCATTGCATTCCGATCAACTTGCATTTCGGTTGTGATGGTCAATCACAATTGGTCCTGTTGGAGACTATCACGACCGAAATGCAAGATGATCGGCATGCAATAAACTAGTAACGATTTATTTTATTGGAAGAATCGCGGCGATGAAATTGCGTGAACTCTGCCCAAAGCCTTTAAGCGAAAAATCTTTATCAAAGGTAGCGTCCAGGCAAGTCCGAACACATGATGATCTCAGTGGATAATTTTGGGGCCCTAGCTAAGCCGCTATTCAACTGGCAGCTCAGATAATACTCTAACAACTCGGATATTTTCTTCGAAATTGGACCCTAGGATCGTATTTCGCATGGATTTATGGCGCAAAGCGTGGGTCCTCGCGCAAAACTGCCATGAATCCATGCGAATACGATGCTTGGTCCAACTTAAAAGCGTATACCTCAGCCGATAGTGTCACCTACTCTGTGGCTTGAGCAGTGCCTTAGTTAGAGTCCCAAAATTACTTTCCATGTAAAAAATTTCCATATGTCCAGATCTGTCTGAACGCTGCCTTTAAGTATTGAGAACTTTGAAATGACCGCATCATTTTTTCATGAAGTATACAGAGATGCTTTTTTGATGTGCTTTTTATTGTAATCCCGAAGTATTGTGAATAAAGTTGATCACCTCCATTTCTTTTTATGTCTGCATAAACCAGATTTAGAATTCATAATCAGGGTCAACCTGGGGTGTGGCACGCCACGCCTGGGGGCGAGGGGTCGTACTGAGGAGTCAGAAGGGGATGGGGTCGTAGTTGGGTAATCTGATAGCATGATAATATGATATTGTATCATCTCCATAACTAGCATGTCAATAAACCCCTGTAGACAAAGTTTGAGTGAATTCTGAAGATTCAAGATACTAGGCCCTAAGTGAAATGGTCATATTCCAACATGGTTAACTTTGTTTCAAAGGTGAAATAGCTATCCGCTTTGCACTCAAGACAAAGCATTACTCCTTCTTTGTCCATCTCAGAAATCCCGTTTCAAAACACCTCCAAACTGTGGAATTAGAAGCCAACCAAAATTTGATTTTTCCCATTTTCGCTTTTAATGGCCATGGTGTGGCTGCAACAGCTTTGAAGGGGGTGTGCCACACCCCATTAACTATATTAGAAAAATATTTTTAGCAAACGTTGTTTATATGGATCGATAGCCTAGACCTCCTAGTTTTCACAGGAGTGATTTGAGCCTGATTCGTTTTCTTTCCTCTGAGTAATAGTTGGTGAAATCGCAGCCATCAAAAGCGGAAAATGGAAAAACGTGCCCTTGGATGGCCTTTAATTTCACAGTTTGGAGGTCTTTTGAAGCGGGACTTCTGAGTTGAATAAAGAAGAAGTAGTGCTTTGTCTTGAGTGCAAAAACGAATAGCTAATTCATCTTTGAAACAAAGTTAACCATGTTGGAATATGACCATTTCACTTAGGGCCTAGTATCTTGAATCTTCAGAATTCGCTCAAACTTTGTCTACAGGGGTTTATTAATGACATGCTAGTTATGGATATGTTGCCCATTATGTTTGACAGGGCCTTCAGGTAATGCTATCTTAGGTATATAATTCGGAGGGGGGGAGTGGTTCTTATTAAGACAGCAAATCAGGGGGGGGGGGAGTCATAACCAGTGATCGTGTGCCACATCCCTTGCTTGACCCTGTTCATAATCGAAACATGGCTTAGTACTAAAATACGTGACTCCGAAATTCTCTCAGGTTTGCCTTATTTAATTCACCGAACTGACAGAAACAAAAGAATTGAAGGAGTTGTATGTTGTATCATCAAACGGAATAATTGCATTTAGAATGTTAATCATTTTACAGTGTCCAATACAGACTTGCTAGCAGTTGAACTCATTTGCTCTTCTGGCTCTAATTTACTTAAGTTCATTATTGTATAGCGCTCACCCGCTCAGCTCGCTTTGATAAATTGTTGACGCTCTGCTCGCAAATCTGCCCGGACCTGGCTTTGAACGCTAATACCGTAATTTTAACTTTATTCGTTGACCAAAATAAAATGTTGATGCTGCTCAAAGTAAACGATCAGCTTTTAATGGAAAATCCTCGTGAGTGCTCTGAATTGAGCCTTTTTCCGTCTGTTGTTTCAAAGGTATATGTGTATAGCCCTACGAGTGATGACCAGATTTTTTTCGAATGGGGTAAATTTTATATGTTAACTTCTTTATCTGGATTAATTAATTTTTTCTTCTGAAAATGAATTTTTGCAAAATTTTTTCGTACCTAATCTTTACAAAGAAAAGAACTGCATTGCGAGGATTCGCTGATTTTGACAGTTTTTATAATGATACCGATCCCTGATAATGTGCGAATAATTCACCCAAATGATGGTCCTTTTCGTCTCTACTCTACCCTGACGATCAATCCTTATTTGACGACACCCTTTATCTTTTCAACAATCTCGGATAGAATCAACGCTGTTTCAGAGCTCTTAGCACATTTGCAAGCGGCAATTTGTGAATTCTGTCATTTTTCATCATTTCATGCATTTCCAGAATTAGGAACCGCTGGAATGCATTATTCGAGATGATAGCGACTTTGTCATTGCTGTCCAAATCTTGTCTACAATTACAAATGTGCTTATTACGCTGTAGACATTTACTTAGGTTGTTAGCGATATGGTAGGGTTACGGTTAGCCATCCTGTGAAGGCTCCAGGTAACAAATTTTCGCCAAAATCGCTATTGTTTTCAATGTACTCAATTCGCTAATTCATGCAATTTGTCGTGCCCTCAATTTTGAACGCTGCTAGTCTCAATTGCAAGTTTGCAAAATGTTATGATTTGTAGCAAGAGTCAAGACGAGTATTAGAATGTCATAGTTGTAGTATACTTAACCTTTGTTTCAACTGGCTTGGCGGCTGGAAAGCGGGGCTTTGTGACCTAATTGAGGCAGCTCGCGCCCGCGACGCATTCTGCGTTTCTCTCGCCCGAGTGCTCTCTGATCATAACCTAGTCTCAATTAGGCCGCGCCTCGCTCTTCAGCCGCCAAGCCAAAGGGCAGCTTCAACTTCAGCCGGTTAAATCGAAGGGTAGTAAAAAAACATTTGTGTATAAAATCCACAGTCTATAACATGAAATTTTTCTGGGGCAAACGACGGGTATGTCTTCAAGCAAATGTACACATGCAACTTTCTGAATTGCAATATTCTACAGAAACTTCTTTCTGCTTCTTTTCACTAGCCCTTGATACGATCTGTCATAACCTTGTCCTATGTACAGCTGTCCCCATGGCAAATCATGTAAATGGACATTTTCGCAGGGGTAACAACCTTACGAAGAGATCGTTGCTAGTGGTAGTTTCTTGTTAAAAAAGCATTGACTTCTTAGTGTCCCATAACTACCCATCTTTGAGAAACAATTACTCCCTTGTATTTCAGTTTGCAACTGGAATCATATGGAAAAATTGTGCCGTCTATTGCCAGAAATGTAAGGGAAGAGCAGGAGGACATTGTGAGAAAGTGTATAAAAAAGAATGCAATGGAGGTTTTCAGTGCAGGTGATATGCTTTACACAAAATTATACTGCTGCAGATCTGCTTAGTATTTAGATGTGCTGGACCAGATCGTCCCAAATCAAAAAATCCTGTCGACATTGCAACATGCAAACTCGGATTATGATGGAATATATAAAAAATGCTTTTGGAAATCTAATAATGCACGAATAAAAGCATAAATATGCTGAAATGGTAGAACCTTCCAAACCGTACTTCTAATAAAGCTCAAAGGTGCAGTCGTTTATTATTGTTATAAATCAAACTCAATCGTTCCCCCCCCCCCCCGCAATTTCTGGATCACTCTGGAAAAAAGCCTTTTTACCTCTTATGTTTACGTACTCCCCTTCGCGGAGGAACTAGGCATGCGCAACGCGAGGGCCTTGCGTGCGGTCCTTAAATCAATGATGCCAATTTGAATGCGAAAGCCACACGCGCGCGAAAGTGGCGCGAAGCTTTGACGTGTCGATTCCGCTTACGAGAAAGGAAGCACCTGAATGGCACTTACTGTGTACAGGCACGTCCCAAATTCGAATCATTCCCAATTAATCATTCGAAATAGACCAGCATTTTCGTGCGCAACCCTCTGCGCAAAATTTAAGCTCAGTTCCTCGTTCTTATTTAACTCCAGCAGCTTCCCCAAACTTCTGGAAGTCAATTTTTGTCAAAAAAAGAGGTTAACTGAGAGTTGTCCTGAATTCTGGAGAAACTTTTGCAGAAACCTTCCTTTTAGCGTAAAAAAGCCTATAAAAACGCGAATTCTCGGTTTTGCTGAGAAAATCTAGAGTTATTTTTCCCTATATTTGCTTCATTCAAATTCGTTCAGATATAGCCAGGATTATAACATCCAGGGCTTCGCTCCTGATGACTTGTTTTTTTTTTCTCAGATGAAGGTTGTGTCCTCTTATGGCCCTTAAAGTGAAGGTCACTAGAGTACACAGCTCTATCTATCGATGGTATGGTTGAAAACCCAAGAAGGTAGCAATAGGTAAGCTGCGCAGCTTTTGTAGCTGCGTGGCCTTTCATTAGTCTGCGCATCTTACTTTATAAGTAAAAATAATGCGACTTCGCGAACAACCTTGAGTACAATGTTCAGATATCTTTTTGCGTTAATGATTATTCTACTTTATCTTGAGTTTACAACGATAGCAAAGAGAGTCAGAAGGCAAAAAATGCGAATGTGAGCCTGAGGTTTAGTCGAAGTCTAGTTTGCTTTACAGCGAAAAGTCGAATTTTTTCCTTGCTGCTCACTTCGTCAAACACATGAAAAATAGAAAAAAAAACCCCGTCGATTTTAACCAGCTGAGAAATTGCATGATTTCGCCCTCAAACATATTTTTGAAGATCAAAGTAGGACTCGAAACATTTTCAGTTTGGAAGAGCAGATAAGCGTTTCTGCTAAAGGTATGGCAAGCTTGCCTGTAAAAGACATTTTACACTTTCGTCTGTGTATCCGCATAAAAGACTTTGGAAGCCAGGAAGCACTAACTATACTGACGTCATTGTTTTTTCTCAAACGTTCTTCTGTATTTCTGTCTTTTTTGGGTGCATGCCCTTCTGCATCGCTCCATTCCTAGCGCTATTTAATCTGCACCAGGGCGGCACTAGTTACTTCGCCTTTCTTATAATTTAGCAGAGTTTTCAAATATATCGATTTCAAAGGAAGCTAATGCACATTTTCGAAAAATGAGAGGATGATGGTTTTTTTGAAGACAAAAAACCGGAAAGGCTGTTTTTATATTCGTTTGTATATACCCCTCACTCCCAATTCTCCAAATCAGAAATTCTGCACGTGTAACCTGAAAAATCTGATTAAGCTAACATGCAACATTTTTGAGCTTCATGTAATTTCCGGATTTTCCTTGTGTAAGAGACCCGGCATAGTTCCAAAGAGCGCTAATGCGAAGTAAATGATGGAATTTCTCAACTGAGGTGTTCGCACGTCTTATTAAATAAAATTCCCAACAACTATTTATTAGCAAGGAGACAACCCATGCGTAGACAAAACTGTAAAATGACTTTTCCAGCAAAAGAATCGCAAATTGCCCGGCGAATCCGATGTGGGACATATCACTGCAATGCGCTTGAAGTGCTGGTTCCAAATCTATAGGTCTTAGCTGTGGAACGGTTTTGTAGAAAAAGCTATGAGGAGTGTTTCTCTTCGGGGCTTGTTGAATGCAGCGTCCCGGCAGATCTGGACATATGGGAATTTTACTGGAAAGTAATTTTGGGGCCATACTAAGGCACTGTCCAAGAGACAGCGCAGGTGACTCATTAACACGTTGACGACAGTGCCGCGCAATGGTGCGCGGCAGGCAGTCTGTCCCTGTGGACGACGCCGCGCAATGGTGCGCGGCGGCCTTAATTTCAATACTATCTGTCCAATCGTCTCAGTTTTTGTTCATGTAATCAACATAGGCTCAGATATACTTCATGTATTAGCTCCGCCCCTTTTGGCAAACTCCGCCCACTCCTAGCCTCCCACAAGAGCCATTTTTGTTCATAAAAAGCATGGATGAGGCCGTAAATGAACGCAAAGACCTCAAACAACTATCAGCCAGGCCCCTCACACCTTCAGGCAAGCTCCGCCCCCTGAGTGGCAAGCCCCGCCCCCTAAGTGGCAAGCCCCGCCCACTTTTCAAAAATGCCGGAATTTGCACGAATTCATTGATTTTGGGCAATTTCAAGCATTTTTGAAAAGTGGGCGGGGCTTGCCAAAAGTGGGTTGCCAAAAGTGGGCGGAGCCGCCCCGCCCACCTGCATTTTTGTATCTCACGCATAGATGCATGCATACATACATGCAGCCAGCTGTGAAAGTGCCGGGAAACGGTTCGTCCACAGGGACAGACCTTCAAAAAATGGCTCGTCGTCAACGTGTTAACGGCTGAGATACACGCCTCCAAATTTTACCCCCCCCCCAAGATCGTATTCGCATGGATTCATGGCAGTTTTGCGCGAGAACCCGCGCGTTGCGTCATGAATCCATGCGAACACGATCCTGGGGTCCAGTTTCTAGGGGAATATCTCAGCCGCTAGAGCACTACTAACACCAAAATTACCATCCACATGAAATCCCTATTATGTCCAGACTTGCCTGGACGCTACCTCTAAGGAGAGTGCCACAAGTTTTAATCCCCTCGCAAGTAAATTGCAATTTCTGCAAAATTGAGCCTTTAAGTAGTTTGGGAGCCCTAAAGCTTGAAATTTTTGATGATTCTGATGCTAATCAAAGCTTAATAGTAAGTAACATGATTTGTTTTATATCCATGTCACTTACAACTATGCTAATCGACACCATCTTGTGCTTCTATTGCTTGCTTCTTCTATTGCTCATAGACAAGAGCCAACATTTGTAAGGCGCCTCAATCTCAAAGGGAATCCACTCTCATAACTCCTTCTAAAAAACCGCTTCGCAGTTAAAATTTACAAATTTGGAATCAGCGTTTCGAGCGATTACGGTGGTGCATGTTCTGAATTAGCCTGGGCGAATTGAGATCCTTTCCTCTTAAGATGAATGAACTTAGAAAATTATACCTAAGCCATCGGCCAGCGGCGGTGAACCATTGAGGCCGATAGTGAGTAAACAATAGCGTAAATTGTTACCTACATAACTATCAGGGCAAGAGTAAGAGAGATGAGAAAAGCTTGAGGAGCTACATTGAGTATATTTAAGGAAAAGGTACAGATGCACAGATACACGCTGAAGGCTTCCTACGGTCTCTTATATAAGGTGTCCCAAAAAATGTGCCTACTGTTTAATGGCTAATAACTCTCTTGTAATGAAATTTTTCAAGAAGCTTTAGGTGCTATTTTATAAAGCTGGCCTCAACTTAAATCTGCAGTATAGAGCGAATTACCCATCTCTCTTCATTACCGTAGGATTACGGTAGAAACTTCAAGGGTTTTGAACCATGGTATACAATATTTCGTCTCAGAAGAAAAATAAAACGCCTATTACCTTCACGCTGAGCTAGTTAGAATTGCTGATTCTAAATGTGAAGTTTGCAACTTATCATGGTGCGTTATCAAAAAATCATGCGAGGTAAGCAGTAGCGGCCGTTTTTTCAATGTTCAAAAAGTGCGATTACACCTTTTAAGAGGCTTCGCAGTAGGCACATTTTTTGGACACCCTGTATATCTCCTTATTAATAAATTGAACATACACAGTCTCATAAAACATGTATGTGAACTGCATTCTACCAGCATTGCCTAATAGAAAAAACACAGCCGTTCAAAAGGTCCATTATCTTCAAAGGTCTTCCTGCATTTCCTTTTCTTATCACGACAGTTTTTGTCTTATTCGATGTCACTCCACTGCTACAATTTTTGATTACTCACTCGTTGTGTAAACATAAAGTCTGTCGTTCGTGCGTGTGCGGAGTACTTGACAAAGCACATATTTTTTACACTTGACTCATCTCTCTAAGGGAGTGCTTTCGTGTGATTCGTCCCATTCAGGGCGTCTCCAACAACAACCTAGCTCTCACGCGGCAGCACCAATCAATCAGAGGCGCGCAGTGATTAGGCTCTCAGGCTAGCAGTGTAGAAGGGCCGTCGCCCGTCTATTTTTCTCTACCAGCACCCTACAATCATGATGGTATTGTTAAGTCAAAAGAGACTTCGTTTTTCAATAGTTGTGGAGCCACCTCGTGCCGAGCCCTGGTCAAAATGTAATGCTAAATGAACTGCGTTTGATGCAGATCTGTGTTAGAAAAAGACGAAAATGCGTCGTGATAGCATGTAGTGTATAGTCTTAATATATGCAATATCTGGTAATCAATGAGTTGCGATTAAGTCAAGAAAAAGTTTTCATCGATAAAAAAGCCAAATGCACCTTTATTCCCACTTTGTACCATATGCTATGAGTTAGAACCAAAGTTTAAATTAGTTCCAAAAGAAATTTAAGTCAAATTTAGTGAGTAGCTTTCAAAGTACAAACGTGATGCCAAATCATTCGCTTTTGATTCAACCCTACAAAAAGTATCTAAGTGCGATTTGGGTGATGTGTGATGCAGAAGGGCGTTTTTAGTGTTTTTGTCAAAAACTTTGTGATTCCATCGTTAACTGTATAGACCATTAAAAGCGGAATGGAGTGAATAACTTGATATAAATTCACGAAGAAGCTGCGAGTGTTCATACATCATGAACGGCGTTCTCTTATCCCTCTTATTGTTGCTTTTTCTGACTAGACAGTCCGAATGTGGATGTTACAAAAATTGGAGCCGCTGTACACCACAAACAAAGGTAAGTCTTCAAATTATTGCAACCAGATATGTCTGTGTGATTTATTTCATTTGGTTCGTATATATGCGAAACCTTTACAAGAAAGAGCTAGAAAGCCCTTTGTTCTTTAGTTTGCCACGGGTAAATTGTGGAAAACATGTGCTGAATACTGCCAGAAATGTAAGGGAAGATCAAGTGGGAAATGCGTCCCAGTTAAAAACAAAGTATGCAGCGGTGGATACCAATGCCAGTAAGTCCTCTCTATTCTTAACGACTTGGTACCTTTGTTAATGGCTGTTACGTGCAGATGCACTGGAGGAGCTCGCTCTAAATCAAAGAATTTTCTTGACGTCATTACCTGCAAGCTTGGACTATAGCTTCGAAAGTATGATAAGTCCACAATGCTGTAATTCACTTGAGACATAATTATGGTTTGTCGTAATGAAAGGACATTCTGCGAACCAATGATATAAAAACAGGCTTTGCATGAATTTATTGCTCAAAAGAGCATACAAGTCATTAAAGGCTTTAAGCGAGAAATAAGACTCAGTAGATATTTGTAAACCGAGAACCTAAATATTTGCAACTTGGATAGCATTAGGAGATCTTCTCGGTTCTAATTTCAAGTCATGCGTTCGCACATAGCCGGTGGCGATGTCAGAGCGGCTAATGGAATCGAAAAGATCGACCCGAAAGCAGGGGTTCTTCAGCGTGGATTTTTGAATTCAGCACAGCGAAGAGGCCCGGTAAAGCAGAAAATCTCAAAATCGACTTTTTGACCGGACAGTATTAAAGCCTTAGGTTTGTTTGCGTAGCTGCAGAAACGTTTGGCAGAAAAATTTGCGAGTTTTCCATAAGGCTTTGAAGGAGGCGCCTTGTCGAAACATCGGCCAGTAGATTAACACAATGAAGACCCAAGCGATGACTACCGCGTGGGACCCCTTGACACACCATGTGTGTCAAGTCTTGAATTTTGTAAAAATGACTACTATACTGACATAGACTCACTCTATGAGCTTTCTTTGCACTCAGCCTAGAGATGACCTCTACCTTTTTCATCAATCTTTCAGATTTACTGTAGGTGTGCTGTAGATGGCAGCATGCGTAATTATAGTTGAAAAATATTGGCTGGTCAGTAAAAGGCCTCGGTCCTAGAAGACAGACAACTAAAAATCTGCATGGTTGTCATTGTGTTAACAATCATGTTCAAGGGTTTGGAAAAAGCACAATCTCGACGTCATGTCTAAAATCAAAGAGAGTCGCACATTCCATATTTTCTCACTAATTTTGTGATGTCAGTATAATTGAATTGCTTTCAGTGGGTGGCGCGATAAAATTGACAGAGCACGTACAAGGATGATACAACATTCGAGGTACCACGCAATCTTGTCAACTCTAACAAGCATCGAGACATTTGTATCCATGTCAGAAAATTTGACTAACCTTTGATTCAACTGGATTGACTTCGGGAAGGCGGGGCTTTGTGACGTAATCAAGGCCGCTCGCGCCCGCGACGCACGTGCGTCTCTCTTGCGCGGGTGCTCCCTGATCACGGGTAGGGGAACGAAAGCCGCCAGTTTGAGCCGCCTTTCGCGGCTGACTGGTCCTTTCGCAACGTTGTTGCATGTCGTTCCAGGACCAGCAGTCCGCGCAGGCGACCGAAGTTGGCGGCTTTCGTTCCCCTACCCCCTGATCACTAGCTAGTCTTAATTAGGTCACGGAGCCCCGCCTTTCCGAAGCCAAGCCAGTTGAATAAAATGGTGCATGCCCAATGACTGTAAGCAACTCAAGTCTACCAAATCAGTACGAGGGTAGTTAGAATCATACGGTCTACCCCAAATGGGATCAGGTCGAACATCGGCTGAATTGCGCGCTCGCAGCGCTAGGGGTTTGCGCTGCAAACGCGCGCTGTCGCAGAGAGCGAAGAGATCGAGGAGAGAGCAGACAGCTAGCCGTAGACGTAACGCAATGCCTTCGCGACACGGATTCCCGCCATGTCAAATGTGACCTGGTTGGGATTGGGGCAGACTGCAGATCTATGTGTCCCGGCACACCGGCAACACTTGCGCGTAAACATTGCAGTAGAGCGAGAAGGTAACAACTTCTAAGTGTTCACTCCAAACATTCATTGCTTTTTGGTTATGTTTTTGATTAAATAAAAATACAGTGAATCAAAAATAGCTTTTGTTTTCCCAACCAATTACATCGCGTTTGAGGACACTATTCTTTTTCTTAGTCATAAGCGGTTTTTGAGAAGCTATGGGCCGCAAAGTTATCAATTCCGTATGATTGCGTTTTATGTCAGGAAAAGTAGGATAAAGTGAGAGAAAAAATTAGGAAAACCGTAAAGATCAACGCAAAAGCGAGTAGTTGCTCACCTAGTAGTATTTCTCTTTTTGGTACTCTATGTAATAAGAAAACGCACACTTGAAGAAGAATTCTAGCAGCGTCTTATACAAATACTTCATAATAAAGAAGCATGAAGAAAGAGAGTACGTCTTTGTACGACGACAAAACTGGTCAAAAAACGCTGGAAATTGCTCTCAGAATTATTTTTTCTCTTGATCGATTGAGTCTTTATATATTAGGTTGGTCCGAAAGTTGTTCGCACCATATTCAAAAAATCATAACTTCCTTCCCTCATAATGTGCTTTGCGCAATTCAAATTTTATTAGAAAGCGTAATGCATTTAATTTCTAATAATCGCCAGGTGACTTTTCAACATGCTCAGGTTGCAGAGATAGAAATGAAAGAACGAGATCATCCGAAATTGGAATTTTCAAGCAAAAATGCTAAAAAACTAGAAACAGTGCGATAAAATCCAGAATAGCCATCATCCTAAGTTTTCTTATATTTTATTACTAACTAGGTCAAGTTTGTGCTGATCGAGGTCTTTTTTCAGAAGTTATGAATCTTTGAAAAAAATGCCGACAAATCAATTTCCTAAGAATTCTTAAGAAATCGATTTTTCGGCATTTTTTTTTCAAAAATTCATAACTTCTAAAAAAAGACCACGATCAGCACAAACTTGACTCAGTTAGTAATAAAATATAAGAAAACTTAGGATTTCATTTTCATTTTCATTTGTACATTCAAGGCGTTCCAATACAAAAGAAGAAAAAAACACAAAACACACATCGAGAAGTTAGTAATACAGCGAAATAAGCAATAAACGAATGCAGACATCATCATATCAATCCGAGTCTAATCCTAATCAGACTAATGAAGAAAGGTGAAACGGCTTGCATTGAATATGTTGATAGGCTAATAGCTAGATATGTATAAAAATGTAGGCATTGATAGGCATTGATACTCATAATTCCAAAAGTTATAACTCCAAGGAGATAGAACCCATGCCCCCTCGTTGCCAGCGGAACGATCTTTGTATTAAATCTTGAAAGCAAACCGACAGCTTATCAGGCGGGTCTACTGGCACAGGTATAATAACCATAACCCCGCCTAGCCGGAATGCTGGGGAGGCCCAATGACCCCAAAGGTGAAAAGATTCACATTCAGATCACTCGGTTGAACCAGCAAGCTGTACGGTTGAATACTGGATAGCTGAGCGAAAAAGACTCGGACTAAGATGATGATGAAAGACTGGTTAGTAACTAAAAGAAAACGAGTAGACCGAAATTACAAGTATGACGTAAGAGGTGAGACACACGAAAGACGTCAAAGCCATAATTTATAGCCATAATTGAAAAGCAAACCATCGTAAGACCAAAGAGCACCTGAAATGGCAGATTTTAAAGATGAAAATTGGAAGAAAATGTGGTAGAAAACAAAGCCTATATCGGAGATCCATCCATAAACACAGTCGTATAGCACATCCCAAGCAATAAATACAAGTCCAGCATCTCTGATACAAAAAGGCTATGACCGTCAGGCAACGCTATTCATTTTCAGCGATACTTGAACAAGTCAAGTCTTCTTAGTCTACTCCTGAAAATATGGCTATCTGTACTAGTGGTATCAACAGGGAGACGCGAAAGCCACCTAACTCCCCTACAAAACACATTATTGAACATCAGTAGGTATTTTCTGCGTCGGATTCTTAAGTGTTGCAGGTTAAAAGAAACAGACCTTTCACTGGTAGGAACAGAAATCCAGTATTTGCTAGCTTTTAGTTTGTTCTCTCTCCCTAGAACTCGAAAGCAGAATACAAGGTCCGAAAATACCCGCCGATGTGTTAAAGACTCCATATGAAGCTTCTTAAGACGGTCGTGGTATTCAGATGGGGCCACTCTGGGTGATACACGTCTGTACAACAACCTCGTAAAAAGTTGTTGAACCTTTTCTACTTTACGCATGTCTTTTTTGCGTAAGGGAGACCAGATCTGAGAACAGTATTCCAGGTGAGGGAGAACAAAACGCTTTATAGAGCGATATCAGTATCCTTGGGGAGTTGGTACTAGTATTTAGCAAAAACATGAGAAGCGGAGAATACGCTTTCTTGATTGTCATAACGACGTGCTTAGTGAAGCTAAGGTTCGTATCAATCTGGACGCCCAGATCTCTAACAGCATCACATCCTTTCAATGTAGTGCCTTTGATGTGATAGGAGATTGTAGAAGCATTTCCAAGATGAAGCGTTGAGCATTTGTCAAGGTTCAACGCTAGATCCCAGCTATCACACCACTTGATCAATTTATCAAGAGAAGTTTGCAGTGCCAGCTGAACTTCTGGGGCCTTCTCTTCATCATATGCTCCATAAATTTTTATATCATCAGCATACATTTTTACTTGTATGCTAGGAGAGGTTTTCAAAATAGATGGTAGATCGAGGGTATACAGGAAGAGCAAAGGGGCGAAAACACCCCCTGAGGGACACCACTAGTGCAGCAGTACTTTTTGGAGTAATGATGTCCAACTATAACAGTCATATGTCGATCACACAAATAAGATCTAAACCAGGAAAGCAGATTACTTCCAATTCCAATTTTGCTCAATTTACTCAGTAACTTAGGATGGCAAACCTTATCAAATGCCTTAGTAAGGTCAACGTAAATAGTGTCAACAGATTTGCCCTCATTGATCGCCAAGCTCCAATCAAATGTCAACCAAATTGGTGGTGGTAGAAGCACCGTTCAAAAATCCATGCTGTTCATCGGGGATTAGACCCGAGTTATTGAGCCAATTAATTAATTTACCTCGTATAATTCTTTCCATGATTTTGACAGGGGTAGGCAGTAAACTGATGGGGCGAAAATTGGTGAGAAAAAGCGCTTTATCAACTTTAGGTATGGCTGTAACCGAGGCTTCTTTCCACATAGGCGGAACTTCTCCCAACATCATAGATATATTGTAAATGTGTGTGAGTGGAGCCGCAAGCGATGACGCGCATTTCAAGAACACAATTTGCGGTATACCATCAAAAGCATCCGGTAAGGGAGGGCTTGAGTTTTCTAAGGAAGTTGTACAAACTAGATGGATGAAAGTAAACGTCAACACAGCTATGAGGAGTTGGCGTCACGTTAACATCCATCGAAGTAGTGTATGCAACATAATTACTAACAGGAGAATAAACACTAGCAAAGTAAGTACCAAGGGCTTCGGCTTTATCAGTATCACTAATGTACGAAACACCGTGGGCATCTTTAAGAATAGGAAGTTTAGCAGTAGGTTTCATTTTTTTCTCAAATACAGAAAAAGGTGTCTGGATGAAGTCTTAGCAGCAAGTTTCTTTTCACGATAGGCTGTGAATTTTTTAAATGATAGTCTACATCGGCACAAACTTTTTTGTGGAGTGGGTCACAAAGAGGGTTATCTAAGGTATCAAAAAGATTGTTGTTTCTGCAAAAATAAAGCACGCAGCTGTGGCGGTAGGATGGGAGTATGCATAGATGAAAATTCAGAGAGACAAAGCAACTGAGAGCTGCATAAAGAACTCTGCAAATTTTTTGTAAACATTGGAACAAGAAATATATTGATCAAAAAGAGATAGCCAATCAATAGTGGAGAGATAGCTGTCAAGAAAAGCGTAGTCTACATTTCGAAAATCAGGCAAAGGTAGAGTGGCAGTCAAATTCGACATCATTTCAAGATCAAAAATGATAATGCTACGATTCGAAGAGCCAAGAGGTGGAAGCACAGCCACATTCAGTATGTCCGAGGCAGACGAGAGCACTAAGCCTAGAATGTTACCCGCATGGGTAGACACACCAACATGTTGTTTCAAGGAAAAATTGGCGACAAAATCTAAGAAGGGAGCAGAGGCAGCATTGAATGATTTCATCTCTTTCCAGTCAATTTGTAGGTTGAAGTCATCAAGAAGAATGGTTTGTGTATTATCCAACAACTGGCAACTCATGTAATCTATCAAGCTGTTATCATCCTCTTTATTCGAATTGGGTGGGCGGTAAACCGTGACAAATTCTATCTTGAAACCAGATACTGGATGCATGACTTGTACACTCAGCACATCTGCTTTAAATCCAAAACTTGCATCAACACTTGCGACCAGAATATTTGCTTTAACTAAGCAGCACACTCCATCACCCCTTCTACAGCGTCTATCGGAAAGAAAAAGACAGTACGGCAAACCTCCAAGAACCTCAGAGTCAAGAATTTTTGCAGTGAGCCAAGTTTCTGTTATAAAAATAAAATCGGGTTTTTGTTGAGAAATAAAAGATTGTAGGAGATGCAGCTTCTTCAGTAGGCTACGCGCATTGAATAAGCATATCTTCAGATTTGCGTTTCCCGAATTCCGGGAAAGAGTAGAAATGTGTACAACTTCGTCACGGTACACCACCCACTCCTTAGTGCTTACCTTTGTTACGCTCACCAGCCTCTACTCGTAACTCATAGTCTCTCTTCCGTCCCTCAGGGGTCATATGTACTTTTCCTGACGAAGATGTCAGGAAAACCTGAGGGCCGCAGAAGTCGACCATTGGCCAAAGCTGTGCGCCAATGTGCTTTAGACGGCAGCACTACCTTGACCACTACCCTGAGGATGATGGCTATTCTGGATTTTATCGCATAGTTTTTAGTTTTTTAGAATTTTTGCTTAAAAATTCCGAATTTCGGATGATCTCGTTCTTTCATTTTTATCTCTGCAACCTGAGTATTTTGGAAAGTCACCTGGCGATTATTAGAAATTACATGCATTACGCTTTCTAATAAAATTTGAATTGCGCATAATCATTATGAGGGAAGGAAGTTATGATTTTCTGAAAATGGGGCGAACGAACTTTCGGACCAATCTAATAAATAGAGAATGAGCAAAATTGCAAAAAGGAACACTGCAAAACTTTGCCTTCTCTCAGTTGTTGCCCATGAAGCAGGATCACTATAATCACAAATATATCTACTCGACTGTGTAAATTCAAGAAACAACTAGTCCGATTGGGGTTTTCTATTAAAGAAGAGTATAAATTTTGCTTTTAGATTAGCTTTACGAAAAAAAAAGAAATCAACGCACTGCACATCTTTCTTGAAGTAAATGAAGGAAGTGTAAAATAGATTCTTGAAATTCGTAAATTTTATGCAGTGTGACTCTTATCGACAAACCTATTGCAGAAGTAAAATTCAAAAACTCAAAATTTACATCTTTCTACTTATATTTGAAATGGAATGTATGTTTGTAAGTCTGTATGTCTGTATGTATGTCTCTGCACGTATCATTTGATTCAACTGGCTTGGCATCGGCAAAGGCGGGGCTTCGCGACCTAATTAAGGCTAGGTAGTGATCAGAGAGCACCCGCGCGAGAGAGACGCAGGTGCGTCGCGGGCGCGAGCGGCCTCAATTAGATCACAAAACCCCGCCCTAATGGTGCCAAGCCAGTTGAATCAAATGTTATGTCCCGAACAAAAGTTTCAATTTTTGAACCAATACGGATCAAAGTTGGCACGCGTACATTTTGGGGCTGAACGGATGTCGTAAGCTGTTTTCTTGTTATCGATCCACATGATTCTATCGAGTTCTTTGCAAGGTTTGAAAGGGTGTTGGCATAGGGAGGAAAGTGAGCATACTGATTACAAAAATGTAGTGGGAAAAGGGATGTGGCGAGAACTGGGATAGGGATAAGGTTAATGTATTGACAGGGCAGGGCGCTGCTGTTTATGCCAGCTAGTTATCCATATGTATAACGTATTAGCATTATAAATGATATGCATGTAGACGTATCATTCTCGGACATACCCTTACTTAGCTTGAAGCTTCTAATTTCTCCACTTAAAAGACACTGAAATATAACACACAGATATCAATAATCTCACTACTTTCAAATTTTCTGAAGAGTTCTTGAAACATGAACTGAATGGCACAAAAAGTCGCAATCGACTCGGCCAGCATAGGACTACGGAGATTGATTACAGTTGTAAGCTTTTTATTGCTAGATCAAAAAAGAGAAGACCCTTAATCAATCGATATGGCCTCGGGATAATGATGAAAAATCTTTTGTTTTTAACATCTTAAGACCTGACAAACTTAACACGGTTAGCATTGCCGAGACGCTGCAGTAATCGGATATGCTGAAAAAAACAAGACTGCAAAGACGGGTCCGTAAACTGAGCATGCATGTCTTAAAACAATATGGTCGCATCTCTCAAGTTTGAAATATCTTCTCTCATTCTTCACGTATACCACACTGACATTTTGAGTACGTTTAGCAGAAGTAATTACAAATTATAACACGTCCTCGGATAGGTGCTGATAAAAAATCACTGATGTTTGCGATTTTTACAGGCTCAGCGAAAGGCGACGACAATGTCGAAACTTAATAAAAACTTATCATTAACTATGAGTACAAGGGCGCGCTTTTTCTGAAGTCGACCGACCTAAACAAACCAAGAAATTTAGCGACTGAACGACGCTCTACTATCCTGCCCTTACCTAAAAGCATTGTGTGGAAGAATAAGAATGATACATTTTGCGAGGCACTGTGGTGCGACCGAGCTGCTTAACACATTGACGACCATGCAGATTTTTAGTTGTCTGCCTTCTGGGACCAAGGCCTTTTACGGACCAGCCCGCATTTTTCATCTATATTTACGCATACTACCATCTACAGTACACCTACAGTAGATCTGAAAGGCTGAAAATAAGGTTGAAGTCATCCCTAGACTCAGTGCAGAAGAAAGCTCGTGGAGTATGTTTATCAAAGTATAGTACTTATTTTAACAAAACTTAAGCCTTGACACATATGGTGTGTCAAGCAGTCCCACGCGGTAGCCATTACTTGACACACCATGTGTGTCAAGCGGTCGTCAATGTGTTAATTAACACATTGACGACCATGCAGTTTTTTAGCTGTCTGCCTTTTGGGACCAAGGCCCTTTTACGGACCAGCCCACCTTTTCAATTACAATTACGCATACTGCCATCTACAATACACTTACAGTAGATCTGAATAGCTGACAAAAAAGGTAGAAATCATTTCTAGATTCTATGCAAAAGAAAGCTCATGGAGTGCGTTTATTAAGTAGTGCCTTGCATTTGTGAAATCATTGTATCGCTGTTGTTTGCAGTCACATTCCCCACTTCGTAAGGTTCGGGGTGGTACAGAGTCAGAATCATTGCAATCGCTTTTTCCCATTTTTGTAAGAGTGCTGCTAATGCTTTGAAACAACTTTTTGAAGAACGTTTCTGCATGGAATGCCGTTTTTAAAGGCAGCGTCCAGGCAAGTCTGGACACATGGGGATCTCACGTGGATAGTAATTTTGAAGCCCTAACTAAGCCACCGCCCAACCGGCAGCTCAGGTAGTGCTCTAACGGCTGAGATATTCCCCCCGAAACTGGACCCCGCGATCGTATTTCGCATGGATTCATGGCGCAAAGCGTGTGTCCTGGCGCGAAACTGCCATGAATCCATCCGAATGGCGGGGTCCAGTTTCGAAGGGAATATCTCAGTCGTTAGAGCACTACCTGCGCTGCCGCTTGAGCAGTGCCTTGATAAGGGCCCCAAAATTACTATCCACGTGAGATCCCCATGTGTCCAGACTTGCCTGGACGCTGCCTTTAAGATTACTCTGAATTGATATGAGATATAATTATTCCGATAGAATTGCGCCACTTGACATTTAGTCATATAACGTCATTTATCCACATTATATGATACTTTATCAATGCGTCACTCTGCGCCTCAGAGGTTCCCACTGGTCTCTGGACATGTATGCTTTCTTCCTGCTCTTGCGAAAAAAGAATTTTTGTTTCAAAGTGGAAGTAGTCAGCGCAGCGTACTTTTGCTTACAGCGTCCGAGCATAATGAGAGTCCTGCTTTCAGCCTACTAAAATAAAAATGGACCTTACCGAATGATATCGAGCACCGCGAATGGATTGCAAGAAACTAATCATTTGCTATCGTTCTCATGAAACTCTCTCACCCACTCTAGGGGTTATGACTGGTTTAAGCTTTGTTCTGAGGAAAAACCTCTTCAACATCATACTTGGAAACCTTACAAACTCGACGATTTGCTCAAATGCTTCTTGAGTCGTTTCATTAGAAATAGCCGTTTTGTTCGATTTTTGTTGGGGTGTACCCCACAGATATCCGAAATCTAAATCTACGATTTCGCAAAAAACGATCTAATGGGAAATCTGCATGGCTGAAATGTGGATCCGTATGGCGAGCAGTTCTTGAGTGAATTTACGCACTAAATCCGGCGCTTCTGCATGGTGGGTTTACAAGCCGATAGCATCAATTATGCAAAATTTGGACTCACGAGGTTGGCTGGAAACACGTGCACACGCGAACAAAATCACGTAAAGCCCTTATCCCGTAGCTGTAAATCATAATGATAAGCAAGGTAAGGCATTATAACCTAGTGTTCTATCGAAAAGATACCACGCACCAAAAGAAAAAAGCACACACTCGCAGGTCAACAACTAGTAATAGCACAAAAACTCAGTTGTAACGAAAAACCAAATATCAATCATTTTATTAAAATGACATACTACACGGCTGGTTGTCTTTACAAGAGAGTATCCATCTTTGAAACGTCAACCGGTAATGCCAACTTTCCTTGTGCATAGTTCAAAATTTACCTCACTATATTTGAAGTTGTGATGCCTCTGTTCCAAGTGACTAATCACTATTGAGGCTCAGACATTATGATATATACAATACAGTTCGTAAATTCTGCAAGAAAACGGCGGCGGCGACTTCAACTTAGACGGCGTCCCGTAAGTAGGAGGCGGCAGTGACAGTTTGCCGAAATTTGCGTCGCATCGCCATATAACGTTTAGACAGAGTGATATTGAATTCAAAGTCAACATTTAACTCAGCTTGGCGAAGCGCATCTTTTAAACTAGAAGTGCCACAGTCTAAGGATATGGTAGTATACGGTAGGGAGCTAGTTTCGCGAATTTTTTGATTTTTGTCGATATGAACTACCCAGAGTGCTGAAAACGTATTTAACTTGATGTTGGCGGCATCTTGTAAGAATGCTGTAGGAGTACGGTAAAAAGTCATTTTGCTTTGTTCTGAAGTCATGAATTATATGCTGCAAACGGATTTTTATAAGAGCGCAAACCAGTACTCAATGTAAGTTGAAAGCTCTGGTAAACATCATTCGATAGAGTAGCTTCAGGAGTTTCTTTACAGCTACAGAGCGCAAAGAATCTTTGAAGTGGAGGCTAAATGGCTAAAAACTTCGGAGAATCCATAATTATCTAGAATCTAATCACCTTAGCTTTACAACAAGAAGCTATCATGCAAATATAGGTGACATTTGTAATCATCAGGTCGGATAACCTCTATGGACAAATTTTCTTAGGCAACTGGGCCACTTGATTTTTGTCATTCTTGCGCTTGACCTCGCCGCAGGTGGCTGAAATATTGATGATCATGAATTGACCAGAGACTTACAATTTTGAACCCCATGCTTACAAACCTAGTTCTTTCGCACTAAGAGTCTTACAGTGGAACTATAATGAAAAAGATATAGCTGAACCGCTCATGATTGCAACTTCGCCTGCACTTTTCGCCCATATTAAAAAACTTGCCTGCATATTTCGCAAGTTAGAGATCGTGAACGACACTATCGGGGCATGTTTAGCATAGGCTCTTCCCTGCACTGTTTTTCATGAGCTTATGCACTGACGTTCTCATGAATTTAATCAAAATTTGAAGATTGTGTATGTGTATGTGTTGGCGAATTCCCGTCTCTACAATCTGCCCTCAACACCAAAACAATGTAAGAGATGTTGTCAGCACTTTGAGTAACCCGTACGAGCAGAAATCCGAGTAAATTTGCGAAGCACCTGTCGCTTTTTACCTACCATACCAATATCTTCTATATCAGATGATGCGCCTCGTAGAGCTAAGTTGAACGATTTCCATGGATTCAGGATTCGTTCACATTAAACACAATTATGGGGATGCGACGCAAATTTCGGCAAACTCTGGCGGCCGTCACTCAAGTTAGACAGTCGCCGCCGTTCCTCTTTTACGAATTACGGGCGGTTAAAGTCGTTTTATTGCTTTAATGCCTGCTGTTTAGTACAATCGGGAGTTAAATTATGTTCTTTCGACTTGCAAAATAAAGAGCCCATATGCACTCGCTATGCTTCGTTCAGCGAAGAGAGCGGACAAAAACGTAGGCGAGATGACGCCAAGAATTAGTCACACTTCTTCTTCTTCGATCCCACTCATTGCTTTTAGGAGTACAATGACAGCAATGACGTTGAGGCGTGCTGCTTAAATTATGAGAATTAAATAGACGGACTAGATAACCGCATAAAGCACCAGAGAAGCGCGGTTCGAACTGTCGAATAGCAACTCTCAGTTGAGCAGTGATTACAGTATACATATTTTTATTTTATTTCATGTATACACTCATGTGCGCCACATAAAAAACCAGAATCGAGCAGAAAATCTGGCAACATAAAAGATAAGACGTATTCGTCAGTCAAAGACCTGTTTTGTTTATTGTTCTTTAACAAACTTGGCAATGATTTCTTTGGAGATGATTCGCTGTGTTTTTTCGAATGACTCACAATTATAATGAACGGAACAAACCGGTTATTAGCGTTTATAAAGTACTACATATGTAGTGTCTTGAATTCTACCTTCTAGTAATGAAAGCCGTTTTCGCTCTGCTCTTATATGTCATAGTTGCAGTACATTTCATTCATGCAAAGGCGACACCTAAGCAGTCACGAGGTTTGTCTTCACAATACGTTTACTATAACTAGTCAAAAAATAGTCGCCGAATTCCATCGGAACTCACCGACAACACACGTCGCATCGCCAAATGGTTCAGAGTCCGACAAATTTTGAATCCTCAAACCAGCTCGTTGAGATGCATCTTCTGATATATGAAGCTGTGCGTCTGTATACATAGGCGACAAGATTCATGAACCTTTATAGATGAAATTGACCATCTACCCATCCAAACGAGAACTTTTCTAAATCATAGATGCATCTCGCCGAGCTGAGTCGAGCGGTAATCTCGAATTCAGAATTCGTCCACTCTGACCAAGATATGGCGATGCGACGCTTATGTAGATGAACTCCGGTAGAGTTTTGGCGACTTTTTTTTTATCTGATTATGAGCGGTATCCTAGCTCAGCCTAGAAGCGCAAGTTATTGTGACAACAGTCTGATTTACAGCAGAGATTGACTTTGCCCAACCATTAAAAATGGCAGGAGATGCTCGCAGTACAAGATCAAAACGAGCCCACTGCATCCCAAATCCAATATGCGTGGTAAGAAAGTATAAAATGAAGAAAGTTTGTCTTAGAAAAGATTCATTAAGTCTCTTTCAGCGGCGTGGAAAAGTAGTCCACTGTACTGTGAAAGTGTGCTAAACATCGCACCAATACGATTTGTCAGCGGTTGTCTGAAGCTACAACATCAAGTTCTTCATTAGTCTGGGATCACTATTATTTGGCCTAGGAATATTTTTTTATAATTGGAAAAGCGTATCAAAAAACGCATAGCTTGGAACTTTTTATGATTCTGTGTTGCTCATGAGCACCTAAACTCACTCTCACTTTCCCCCCTTGACGAATTTTTCCACAGATGTCGAGAACACTTGTAAACAGTTTTTTATTTTGTAATTGTCAGGAAATTGGCTTTTTCGTCGTTTTCCTTATAAATTTTTGCAAATTCAGAAGTTTTTTGTGTATGAATTCGACATAAATTACTTTTTTGGTTTTCTGTCTACATGCAGGATAAGGATGGATAGCTGAGTAGGTAAGGATATTCTAGGAAACACTTATCTGTTTAGAAAAAATCCTGATACCGTTGTGAACAAACACAGAATGCATGGCGCTAATTTTTAGCCATTTCTAGCTAGACACCGTCTGAGAGGAATTGATATGATAATTGACGAACCGAAGAGGCTACGAATTATTTCGTCGCTCGACTACACATTATTTCTATTCACTCCCATGAAATTGTCTATTTTGTTGCGATTTATAAGAATTACAGCAAAGAATCCTTCAACTTTTGTCCTCATACTAAGCCTCAAATGAGAAGGGTAACTCAAATTGACAATTTTCTGCTGGATAAAGGTTATTTGAAAATGAAATAAAATATGCAGTACAATACTACTCACAGAATCGGCAAAATTTCCGCGAATCGCGGAATTCCGGGTATTCCGCGAAAGTCCGCGACATTCCCGAAATTCCGCGATATTCCGCGAATTTTGCACATTCTGTGAGTGGTAAGTGGTATTATATTTGGTGCACAGATATTGTACTTTCTGAAGAATTATATAAATAAGAAGGTCTTGGTCTTGCAAGATCGCAGTTGACAAGTTCATCTATCCAGATGGTAAGCTGTGCGATTGCTGAGAGCTTCCAATTTTGCCCGATTTAGAAACGACGAATGGATTCTTCAATACTGGTTTTCAGAATTGAGGTAGATAAAACTTCGGATATAGAACATTCAAAATTGTTTTTGAGCTTTATGGTACAGTTTTTTGCTTGCACGTTAATTAGGTTACGAGGTTCTCGATTAGCTGTGACAAATGCGAACTTATTTGTTTTCTGCACCCATTTCAGCGTCAAGAGAGAAAATTTTAAAATATACTCGCTTTCGGCAAAACTGTTAATTGACTATGGATATAAACGCTTTGAAAGCACTTGTGCAGGAAGTGCTGGGAGATATTTCTGAAATTGAAAGACTAATCTAGAAAAATAGATCTATTTTCTGCAGATTTGCTCGCTATCTTCTGAGCTCGCACAAAAATATTCTCAAGATGATGACTATTTCAAGTAATTCAAATAGAAAAATCATGTTTCGATCCGCAAAAACTTTCAAAGTTGTCGTGTATTTGCTGCAGTTGCGTGTTTCATGACTTTGCCAAAAATCGAGACCACCGAAGAAATAATTTTCTGAAGCTAAAAGCAGCAGATTAGGAGAGTCCAAAATCATCATTTTGTAGTCCGAGAACTGCTTTACTTGATCCATACTTAACCCTTTACGAAACTTTGGAATGAAATTTCCAATAATCAACATAACTTTGAGCAGATTAAGTTGACGGGTGGAGAATTTTGGCAATTATCGCAAAAAGCGTACAAGATTGTGGTTCGAAAATGTATCTTTAAGAAAGAGAAAAAACCTGCATCGAATGCATGTTGAAACGCAATTAGATTTTTATTATGCGTGGTTTTATGGTGGTTTGAAAAAAAAACGGGCAGTTTTTTAGAAATATTCTAAAATTTTCAGAATGTTGGTAGACAAATCACACAAACAGTGTCCAATGCAGAATTTCCTCCTCTTTCCAACAACTATGTTTACGAAGTGCTGCTTCGACGAGCGCTGAACGGGTGTTGTAGTCGAATTCCAAAAGCTGTGCATTCTCACGCCGTTATCGCTCATTTGCTTCGTAATACTAGTGATAGTAATAACCGTGTCTTAGAATTTCAATATTTTGGTTATTACGCAGTGTTTGGTGCAATTGTGTGTCACGCGATTTTTTCAAAATTTAATGCTGTGCTAAAATAATTAACAATAGCAATGGCATTAGTTTCTGAAAGGTGGAAGAGGGGGGCGGGGCGGGGGGAGGAGTGGCAGCGATGTTAGGATTAATGAGCGTGAGGTTTGCCAACCCTCTGAAGCTGTTTGATGCAGTTGATTTCACATATAGCAAAAACGATATTCGTTTTGCTCTTCACTTCTAACAAAATACAGCTCGTGAGGCACCTGTGCCAAGCCCTGATCTTGGCATACAAAGATTTTGTGATGTTGTTATGTTTGGATATGTTTGAAGGTAAAGTGCAATCTTTGAACCTCATCGCAAAAAGTAGTGAAATATCTCCTACTTCATTCGGTTGAGCAAGTGGTCAACATCAACATTTTAACTGACATGGGAATGGTCACCAGCCGAAGTGGCCGAGACAAAGAGCATCCCACAACTTGAGATCCTTTTCATGCAGCAGCTCGCGAGTTTTTCGAGGAAATCTTTTTTGCTGTTTTTGTATGGTGGCATTTTCATAGCACAAATCGCTCAAAAACTTCAAAAAATGTTTTCGATGACGAAACTTTGCTGGGTAAGTGGTCTTAGCGCCCAAAGATTGCAGACTTGTAATTTACAAGACCACTTAAAATATTGACCGACCTTCGTATACCGTAATTATTGGGAAGAGACTCTGTAATAAGGCAAATACATCGCTTGTATGATAACACATCTATGCTAGGGTTTTTGAATATTTCGCAAAAGCTTTTCTCAAAGTGCGGAGCTAGAAAGCAAAGCAAGCATTCATTTTCATTGTATGTCGAGTGCGTTGTGGAAGCAAAGTGCTTTACGTTTGGTTTTTTTTTGATCAAAATTTAGAACTCAGTAAATCATATAGAAAACCAATTTCGCGATGAATTTGCCTCATCACAGAATTCTGCGGAGGGCGGAAGCCGAGAGGCCTAAAAGTATGTTAACCCTATGGTGAGTTTTGGGACTAGGTTGGCGATTAGGAATTAGGACGATTACATCAATATTTTTGAGCGTTGTACCGCACTTTTAATGATTCCTCATCCCTCAATCGTAAACCAAATGAAGGTTCAAAATCTCAATAAGGCATTCATTTTTGGAGCCGACTTGGGGCGCAACCAGTTTGAGCTATGAGAGCAAGTAGAGTGTAGCTGCTCTCCTTTTCAAACTTCATCGCGTCCAGCGCGTAGTGGTGTCTCATATTTTGAGATCGTAGCCCTACATAAAAGTTTGAATGTCAAAGGTTGCGGCGTCGAGCGGAAAAGAGCTCTGATTGGGGTGTTCGATATGAACTGGTCAAAAATGTGTTTGGCGCACAATGCTTGTCCAAGATTGGCACTAATTTTCATTTTTGTAGCGTGTATACTGTTTTCGGCTACGCTCTTTTACATGGTACCAATGGTTTCTTGCATTTCTTTCAGAAAGTCGAGAAACGGCAAAATTGGAGTGTTCGTATAATATGAACCGATCATTATATGCAACCCAACTGCACTCGTCAAACAAGCCCGTACCACAGGAAAAGCTTCCATATACAGATAAAGTGGGTTTTTCTGCATGACGAAACGTGACTCCGTACGGCAAATGCTGTTAAAATTGTCCTGCAAGATTGACTGGAAGTTACTTTATACATAACGTGCACTCCAATTCTCGTTTTAACAGATTATCATTTGTTCCGCTAGCTGACAAACCTTATGAATAGTGCACCTCTCGGTTGCAAAGAGTGTTCGAGCGCTAACCAGATGACTTTCTTGAGATCCGGCGCGTTGTCGTGTGAAAACTAAGATCCAAAAGCAATCAGAAAAGGTCAGAAAGTCATGCGCTAACCCGAGGAATACTTATTGAATGATTTAACTGAGGGTCGATGATTTTGTTGATTTATAAAAATGCTACGAACCTATGGAACGATCTAATACCAAATACTGTCCAAACGAGCTAGTTTTTGAGCTTGATATCCAACACAGAAACAGGGCAGAGTGGGCACAGGTACTGGTAGATAATAGGAGTAAAAGGAGTAGGAGTACGTATAATAGTAGTATAATAGGAGTACGCACCGTAAAATGATGGAAACGGACAGTGGTCATAGCATATGTGCATATCAGTGGCGTACCCAAGATTTCCGTTTGACAGGGAGGCGCGGCAAAAAAGTTTTTCAGAGGGCTGAATTAAATTTTTGAGAATTCAAAAAGCTTCTCAATTAATTACAAGTATAAACAAGTTACTGAGTCAAAAAGTCAAATATCGCTATCTCGCGCCGCTCGAAACCGCATGCGGCTGCTGCAGCACAGTTTGGCACATCTCCTGTTGGAAATGTTCCGGAATTTCGGGATCACTATGACCCCAGCCTACGAGTGTGCAACAGTTTCGTCAAGGTGGCTGGAGACGCGAAGTCTCTTTGTGAACCCCATCACCTCATTTGTCACTCTACAGCAGAGCGGGAATCCACAGATGGGTGAGGCTTTTCCCTAACAGCATTGGTCTTCTGATGTACCGAGCGCATTTCTTGCTTCTAAACTAACGCTATGGCTTCGCACCGGTGCAGTGGCACGTTTGAGGAATGTTGAAAATCTGCCAACTACTAAAAAATGACACATAATATGTAATTGCACGTTTCCGCTCTACACTCCAACACATTAGGAGCAGTTATTAAAAATAGATCCTTGCTTTTGAGTTAAGTACTGCCTGGAAGAGAAAAAGAGATGATTCTCCCAAATCTCGGTTTCTAACACCGCTTTCCTTTGCAGAACTGAATCTTGCATATCATCCTTACTGACATAGCGAAGCCTGCGATAGTCTCGAATTTATAACAAAGCGCCTGTGTGTTAAACGACAAAAAATACTCAAACACTCGAATAACTTCATCTTACAGAAATAACAAATGAAGACGCGATAAAACAAGCCCTAGTAATAAAAAAAACATAGAAAGTAACCACTGAAATGAACCCAAAATCAAACTGGTGAAGAATCTCATTGCTTAAAATTATGTACAGCGAACGATCTTATGTTGTACTTGATTATGGCACATCAGGTAGTGATGAGTTAAGACTCAATAATAAAAGCATCCCAGCAAGCAATGTCTAATATCTTAGATATAAGGGTTCCAAAAACTGTCCCATAAATAAGCAAGAGTTAGCATCTGCGGTGACAATGAAGAAGATGTGGACTTATTCTCTGAATAAAGTACTTAAATCATGTCGCTCGACCTAATGTGTTAGCAACAACTTTAAATTCTCACCACGCAAATCATCACGCAACGTTTTCTCCTTAGTCTACGCTCTCCTCCTGCTGTCTCAGGTGGTTGATCAAAGTCGTTACCTGTAGAAAGATACGAATCTTTATCTCAAGACACTCTTTTATTGAGCAACAATAACGGACTTCCGTACTGTTTGGCCATGGCATCCGACATAGGATACCCGTTGATGCATCGCGAGGCAGCTATCGCTAAAATGAGCAGAACGAAGAAGCACTTCATTTTTTGGCAAATCTTTCGGTGAAAACAAATATATGCCTAAAAACAGATTTACGGGAATTTACTGAACAAAACATAAACATGCTAACTGAGTGTGGTCAGGAATACCTAGAAACGACTTAAGGTTATCGAATCCAAAATAATATTCAGGGAGAATTCGGCTCAAAAAGTATGCTCCAACGAAACACTACGTGTGAGGCTTCGAGCATAGTTCATGCGATTCCGTCGCCTCGCGTTTCTGCCGGCAAGACAACTGTTACGAGTCCATTGCTTAAAGAGCACTTTGCATACAGCGGTAATAGCTAGTCACGATGAATCGTCTTGGAAATTACCAACCAAATTGCAAGAAAATCGGCATGCAATGTTTTTATGGAAACAGCTGTTTTGTTGGGAGAATCACGAGGCGGTGAAGTCGTGTGAAAACGCAGAGGCCTAAAGCGTTCGTAAACGAAGGAAATTACAGATAGATTAGTATACTACATAGACTGAGCGGCGGTTAAATGAGCCGAGCAGAACATGATGCGTTAGCTTAGCATTACTCTATATACTGCTAGCAATCATTCCAATGACTAATCTGCAAACCCGTCATCTACTCGAAATCCTGTTACACTGTATCTCAGTCTAGTCATCTTTGGTGCAATTGATATTTTAGTTAGACTTTTTAAATCATCTCAACGTCAGAAAGAATGAGTTTTGATAAAAAGGTTTCAAACCGAAAAAGGCACAGCTGATTCAGTGGTGCATCGTCTTTAATGAATCCCCCGCATTGTGTTTCAACTTGAAATGATGAAAAAACAAATCTCTTATTTGTAAGAAAGCCCACGTTGTGCTAACACAAGGGAAATTACCTCGTTTTAATCCGTTAACTTGTTTATTTTAGGGAATAGTGTCTGCTTGCACTTTTCTTGTCTCGAAGTTGCAAAAAATATGGTGCTTTTATCATTACGATGTCTTTTAATTAAATGAATAAATATTATGTTTATGTGTATAATGGCAACGTTGCTTAGAGAAGAAAAGAACTGGATACTAAGCTTTTACACGATTTCCACAAACAGAATGAGTCGGATGTCTGTGTGTAAGACATAATATTAAGAAGGAAAGCTGTATGTCCCACATCCATTTTTTAGGTAAGCAAGATGTACAGTGCACTGCTTTTAAATGTATATATTGAGCTAGACCGAGTTGAGGAAGCTCTATGGTGGTTCTTGTCACAGCTGCCATGCGATGCTCAATAACTCTCTTACACGACTGACAAAATAATATCTGGAATGTCTTGATCTTCTTATCTTAATCGGAAGTACATTTTTTGATATAATCTTTTACATCCAACTTGAATGCATCAGCGCTTTGATAGAAAAGCAGTAGATGAGCTGCGTGCTACCAAAAACCAAATTTTTTGTGAATATCGCAATAAGGTGCTGTCATCGCAGTTGTTCGAAGTTCTTGTGCGATGATTATTTTACAGATTTTAAACGAAAATAACTCACCACTTCCTTTCTGTTTTGGCCAGTTTTTGCTGAGGCCTTTTGGAGTTGCTTTCATAAATAACGGGAACTCCACTGTTTCTATGCATTAGTTTGAATCCAACAAATATAAAAGGTGCTTTAATGAGCAGTAACACTGTCTACTTTTGACTGAACTACAACAGTTGCAGTGTCAAACAGAAACACTGTAAATGATTGTGATTTTGTTTGAAAGTAGAACAAAAGTAACAAGTTCGTAAAGTTGTCTATACGTACACCACCACCAGGTATCTTGCACTCAAATTCGTTGTATGATCTCACAAAAGCAAGTGGAGTACGATTAAGTGACAGTTTTACATATTGTTCTATACACCATTAGTTTCTCTCAATTTATGTATACGTAGTAGCAAATGTTGTATTTCATTCAAGAGTACCTGACAGCGTTACTGCTCATTGAAGTATCTTTTATATTTGTTGGATTCAAACTAATGTAGAGAAACAGTGGATTTTCCGTTATTTATGAAAGCAACCCCAAATGACCTGTAATTTTTCTTACTCGTCATGATTCTTTGCACTGGAAGCGACTGAACTGCCCTACTTATGAGCGTACAAGCCGCACCTTGACTGCTCCTAGAAAAAAATGCCAAAAAAGTTTATATGTGATTCTTCACGAAGGAGCACATTGACTGGGGAAACTGTAAGGCTCCCGTCAGAGTGCCGAAGCCACGCCAGCGCTGCGCCGGCGCCGAGCCAGTGTCGAGCTAGCGCCGAGCTGTTCCGGCGCTCTTTTGATTGGTACACGTGCATTTCGTTCGGAGCGGGGCTAGCTGACCTAGTTCTCAAGGTAAGTGCACCGAATATTGACCGAAATTTCTGTCAAAAGCTCCGGTAGTGCTTTGCTGGCACAGGGTCAGCTAGACCCGCCCCGAACGAAATGCACGTGTATCGATCGAAACAGGGTCGGGACAGCTCGGCGCTACCTCGGCCTTGGCGGAGCACTGCGTGGCTTCTGCACTCTCGCAGGAGCCTAAGAGGGAGCAACCACTTGGCGGACGCAATCATGCCCAAAGATCTACCCGCGCTAACAAAGTGTGCGGCTTACACATCTGAAAACAAGGAAATAGATTGCACAGAAGCTTTTTTGCGACGAATTTACTTGCTGTTTATACCTTTCAAAATGTGAAAACACGCAGCACTTAAGGTTTCATTGAGCAAAACAGATGAAATCAAGTTCTAAAGGCATCATTGTGAGTCCGTAGAAGTACCAATGTAGGCCTGCAGGTGTCTCGTATAAAGCTCTTGGGTGTGAAATAAACGGCTACCCGCACTAAATTGAGGCGTCGCCCCATCGGCACTTGCGAATTATGCAGGTTATTTGTAGCTATATAGGCTCGTGACTTATAGCACGTTGAAATTCCAGTAGTTTTATCAGCCTCAGCAAAAACTGGCCAAAACAGAAAGGAGGTGGTGAGTTATTTTCGTTTAACATCTGTAAAATAATCATCGCACAAGAACTTCGAACAACTGCGATGACAGCACCTTATTGCGATATTCACAAAAAATTTGGTTTTTGGTAGCACGCAGCTCATCTACTGCTTTTCTATGAAAGCGCTGATGCATTCAAGTTGGATGTAAAAGATTATATCAAAAAATGTACTTCCGATTAAGATAAGAAGATCAAGACATTCCAGATATTGTTTTGTCAGTCGTGTAGGAGAGTTAGTGAGCATCGCATGGCAGCTGTGACAAGAACCACCACAGAGCTTCCTCAACTCGATTTAGCTCAATATATACATTTAAAAGCAGTGCACTGTACATCTTGCTTACCTAAAAAATGGATGTGGGACATACAGCTTTCCTTCTTAGTATTATGTCTTACACACAGACATCCGACTCATTCTGTTTGTGGAAATCATGTAAAAGCTTAGTATCCAGTTTCTTCTCTAAGCAACGTTGCCATTATACACATAAACATAATATTTATTCATTTAATTAAAAGACATCGTAATGATAAAAGCACCATATTTTTTGCAACTTCGAGACAAGAAAAGTGCAAGCAGACACTATTCCCTAAAATAAACAAGTTAACGGATTAAAACGAGGTAAATTCCCTTGTGTTAGCACAACGTGGGCTTTCTTACAAATAAGAGATTTGTTTTTTCATCATTTCAAGTTGAAACACAATGCGGGGGATTCATTAAAGACGATGCACCACTGAATCAGCTGTGCCCTTTTTCGGTTTGAAACCTTTTTATCAAAACTCATTCTTTCTGACGTTGAGATGATTTAAAAAGTCTAACTAAAATATCAATTGCACCAAAGATGACTAGACTGAGATACAGTGTAACAGGATTTCGAGTAGATGACGTGGGTTTGCAGATTAGTCATTGGAATGATTGCTAGCAGTATATAGAGTAATGCTAAGCTAACGCATCATGTTCTGCTCGGCTCATTTAACCGCCGCTCAGTCTATGTAGTATACTAATCTATCTGTAATTTCCTTCGTTTACGAACGCTTTAGGCCTCTGCGTTTTCACACGACTTCACCGCCTCGTGATTCTCCCAACAAAACAGCTGTTTCCATAAAAACATTGCATGCCGATTTTCTTGCAATTTGGTTGGTAATTTCCAAGACGACTCATCGTGACTAGCTATTACCGCTGTATGCAAAGTGCTCTTTAAGCAATGGACTCGTAACAGTTGTCTTGCCGGCAGAAACGCGAGGCGACGGAATCGCATGAACTATGCTCGAAGCCTCACACGTAGTGTTTCGTTGGAGCATACTTTTTGAGCCGAATTCTCCCTGAATATTATTTTGGATTCGATAACCTTAAGTCGTTTCTAGGTATTCCTGACCACACTCAGTTAGCATGTTTATGTTTTGTTCAGTAAATTCCCGTAAATCTGTTTTTAGGCATATATTTGTTTTCACCGAAAGATTTGCCAAAAAATGAAGTGCTTCTTCGTTCTGCTCATTTTAGCGATAGCTGCCTCGCGATGCATCAACGGGTATCCTATGTCGGATGCCATGGCCAAACAGTACGGAAGTCCGTTATTGTTGCTCAATAAAAGAGTGTCTTGAGATAAAGATTCGTATCTTTCTACAGGTAACGACTTTGATCAACCACCTGAGACAGCAGGAGGAGAGCGTAGACTAAGGAGAAAACGTTGCGTGATGATTTGCGTGGTGAGAATTTAAAGTTGTTGCTAACACATTAGGTCGAGCGACATGATTTAAGTACTTTATTCAGAGAATAAGTCCACATCTTCTTGATTGTCACCGCAGATGCTAACTCTTGCTTATTTATGGGACAGTTTTTGGAACCCTTATATCTAAGATATTAGACATTGCTTGCTGGGATGCTTTTATTATTGAGTCTTAACTCATCACTACCTGATGTGCCATAATCAAGTACAACATAAGATCGTTCGCTGTACATAATTTTAAGCAATGAGATTCTTCACCAGTTTGATTTTGGGTTCATTTCAGTGGTTACTTTCTATGTTTTTTTTATTACTAGGGCTTGTTTTATCGCATCTTCATTTGTTATTTCTGTAAGATGAAGTTATTCGAGTGTTTGAGTATTTTTTGTCGTTTAACACACAGGCGCTTTGTTATAAATTCGAGACTATCGCAGGCTTCGCTATGTCAGTAAGGATGATATGCAAGATTCAGTTCTGCAAAGGAAAGCGGTGTTAGAAACCGAGATTTGGGAGAATCATCTCTTTTTCTCTTCCAGGCAGTACTTAACTCAAAAGCAAGGATCTATTTTTAATAACTGCTCCTAATGTGTTGGAGTGTAGAGCGGAAACGTGCAATTACTTATTATGTGTCATTTTTTAGTAGTTGGCAGGTTTTCAACATTCCTCAAACGTGCCACTGCACCGGTGCGAAGCCATAGCGTTAGTTTAGAAGCAAGAAATGCGCTCGGTACATCAGAAGACCAATGCTGTTAGGGAAAAGCCTCACCCATCTGTGGATTCCCGCTCTGCTGTAGAGTGACAAATGAGGTGATGGGGTTCACAAAGAGACTTCGCGTCTCCAGCCACCTTGACGAAACTGTTGCACACTCGTAGGCTGGGGTCATAGTGATCCCGAAATTCCGGAACATTTCCAACAGGAGATGTGCCAAACTGTGCTGCAGCAGCCGCATGCGGTTTCGAGCGGCGCGAGATAGCAATATTTGACTTTTTGACTCAGTAAATTGTTTATACTTGTAAAAATTGAGAAGCTTTTTGAATTCTCAAAAATTCAATTCAGCCCCTTTGAACTTTTTTGCCGCGCCTCCCTGTCAAACGGAAATCTTGGGTACGCCACTGATATGCACATATGCTATGACCACTGTCCGTTTCCATCATTTTACGGTGCGTACTCCTATTATCTACCAGTACCTGTGCCCACTCTGCCCTGTTTCTGTGTTAGATATCAAGCTCAAAAACTAGCTCGTTTGGACAGTATTTGGTATTAGATCGTTCCATAGGTTCGTAGCATTTTTATAAATCAACAAAATCATCGACCCTCAGTTAAATCATTCGTATTCCTTGGGTTAGCGCATGACCTTCTGACCTTTTCTGATTGCTTTTGGATCTTAGTTTTCACACGACAACAGTGAGGATGATATGCAAGATTTAGTTCTGCAAAGGAAAGCGGTGTTAGAAACCGAGATTTGGGAGAATCATCTCTTTTTCGATTCCAGGCAGTACTTAACTCAAAAGTAGGGATCTACAGGGTGTCCCAAAAAAATGTTAACACTGTTTGATCGTTAATAACTCCCTTGTTTCAAGTCTTTCGCCGAGCTTGAGACACCATTCTGTAGGGCGAGGTTCAACCTAGATTTACAGTATGGAGCGAATCACCGTTCGCTCTTCGTTACGGTAAGACTACGGTAAGAATTTCCAGCATGGTGGGGCCGTTGTGAAATATGCCCTCTGATAAATGTTTTTCAAAAAATCTGAAAAATCGCGTACTAGGATCTTCGCGCACGCTCATTTTACTACACAACTTTTTGCGAGTGTTTTCAGCTTTTTTGACGGTGTAATCACATTTTTGACACATGCTGGGAAGTCAGTTATTACACTTTACCTAGGATAACTTCAAAAGAAGTATCATAATAAAATGGAAATTTCATATCCGAAATCAGCGGCTTTCACTACCATAGTACAAAAGATTTTGGCTTGTTTGGCTCTGTTTCGAAGCAGAAAATGGTCTTTGATGGCCTAAAATCCTTGTCAGAATTCCTACCGTAATTCTACAGTAACGAGAGAGTTAGATGATTTGCTCCATATTGCAAATCTAAGCCTATCCTCGCTCTACAAAACGGTACCTAAAGCTCGGCGAAATACTTGAAAGCAAGGGAGCTATGAACGATCAAACAGTGTTAACATTTTTTTGGGACACCCTGTATTTTTAATGACTGCTCCTAATGTGTGGAGTGTGGAGCGGAAACGCGCAAATATTACATATTATGTGTCATCTTTTAGTAGTTGGCAGATTTTCAACATTCCTCAAACGTGCCACTGCACCGGTGCGAAGCCATAGCGTTAGTTTAGAAGCAAGAAATGCGCTCGGTACATCAGAAGACCAATGCTCTTAGGGAAGAGCCTCACCCATCTGTGGATTCCCGATCTGCTGTAGAGTGCGCACACCACAAATGAGGTGGTAGGGATCACAAAAAGACTTCGCGTCTTCAGCCATGGCGAAGCTGTTGCACTTGTAGGCTGGGTTCATAGTGATCCCGAAGTTCCAAAGTAGTTCCAACAGAGTTCTCACTGTACTGGACTGTGCCGAACTGTGCTGCGTGCGCTACTGCCGCCGCATGCAGTTTCGAGCGGCGCGAAATAGCAACTTTAGACACGGTTCATAGCAAATTTTGCTCTTTTCACCTCATTCTTGTGTCTCGCTTTTTTCCGTTGGTGTTCCATACAAATTTCTTGGTCGCTTGAAACACCGGTATGAGTTGAACATAAACTAATAATTAAGTTTTTGTTTCTACAGACTGCCTTAAAACGGGTGATTCAGAGGTAAGCCTATTATCAACACGGGAACAGCTATTTGTTTGGGCGAAATCTGCTATTTGTCTGTGAAACACAGAATACATAAGCTACATAAATGACGCCAATCTTCAGCCTTTTCTGGCTAGACATAGTCTCAGAGGAAACGGTGCGGTGATTGAGATATCGAGTCTTGAATTACCTGTTTTTTTCTCAAATACAGATTACTCTCTTACTCCCATAAAATCCATCTACGTTGCGATCTATTGGCATCAAAGGAAATCCATCAAGTTCTTTCCTCATTCAAAGTTTTAGATGCGAGTTGTAACTTAAAGTGATAATTTTTTAGTGAATAAAGTTTATTTGAAAATAAGATAATATTTGCAGTACTTAGTGCACAGATACTGATCTTTCTGATAAGTTGTATTTACTGAGGTTCTTGGAAGCTTGCTATTGACGCTTTTATCTATGCAGATGATGAGATGTTGTGATTGTTGAGAACTCTGGAGTCGAACAAAATTTGCTACTCTCAAGTTGATAACTATTTTAAATAACTCATAAAGCAGAAAAAACCCTACCGTAATTCCTGAGTCATGACAGAAAATGCATAGTTTTTCCCAATAAGTTTTGTTCACATAAAAGTGTCGCTACAATAATTAAAGGAATGATTACAATGAGCAGTTTGCTGGATGTATCAGTGTACTAACTTTATTGAGCTTACTGCCGATGCCTTGGCGAGCAGAGATTTCACCTTCTTTTCACTGCAGTTTATGAAAATGATGGTAAACTCTACGCAGTATTAACGCTCATTCTTCCTTTTCCGGCAACGCTGCATTGTAGTAAATAAGATTTTCAGCAGTTCTAATCACAGTGTCTTGTAGATACTAAACACAAACTCCAAATATTAAGAGCTATTTGGTTGAAGTGAAAAAATTTCGAGCCACCAGAGTTTCATATAAATGAGAGCGTTCTGTGAAAATTTTTATGTCACTTTATGGGCTTGAAATTTCTGTAGCCAAACGTGTCGAGCTCTGATTTGACAGAGCAGAAGCTAGGAATTAGCTGGTAGCTGAAACATAAAGATATAGCTTAAATTCTGTTCAGTTCGTAATTTGGTGTATGCATTGTTTTTGCCTTCCGGTTGAACTCCCCTTGCCAAGGCAAATGATCGAAGAGTTCCAATAGGTTTGAAACATAAGTTTTGCATGAAAACAAATCGGAACCTCAATGAGTTTTTCATGTTTTTCCTATTTGCAGATTAGGTTCTGAAATATTATTGGATAGATCAGAGCAAGCTCTACAAGATATTCTTTGAAGATCGACGCAACTTTGATACACGCAAAGTCTGAAGCCGAAGACCAAATTCAGGTTGCCCGAGAAGTCGACAAAACATCGATACTTTGTTCAAATAATCCTGCAAGCCCTGCAACTTGCAAAAAATATATTTCACGTCAGGCATTTAGTGGGTATATACACTATCTACAGAGGTATACACTAAATGCACACTTACCTTGGCTGGTCGATAAAAAAAATTTTTACCTTTGCTGAATTAACTCTGAACTGCCTAACTTCTTTATTGAATTATAAGCCTTTAACAATGTAAGCGTAAATTTTCAGCCTTTTACAACAGTTAGTCTTTGAGAAGTAAATCAAGCTAACCAATCTAACTCATTTAATTCGAGCTCCAGTGCCAATTCCGATACTCCCCGACGACCTGCTGTAGAAGGAAAAAAATCGCTGTTGTACGATAAGGGGCTTGCGATATGCAATTACTTATGCGAGAACAGCTTACGTTGCTTTTATAACGACAAATTTTCAGTTTTCCGAGTTCCAACTCAGACAATCACAGGCTCTCAGCCGGCAGCCACAAAGCCACCGCGAAAACCCACCAAAAGTGCGGTGGCCTCATTGCCTCACTGTCGCTTCCCGTTGAGAACTGGCAGCGAGCGGGCTGCTATAAAATTTTCAGCGCGAAGCGAAAAGCCTTCAGCGCGAAGCAAAAGCGGCGGTTTCGCTTCGCGCTGAAGGCTTTATAGCAGTCCGCTCGCTGCCAGTTCTCAGCGGGAAGCGACAATGAGGCGATGAGGCCACCGCGCTTTTGGTGGGTTTTCGCGGTGGCTTTGTGGCTGCCGGCTGAGAGCCTGTGATTGTCTGAGAAGACTAAAATTACGGCAGCTGCATACATGAATATTTTAGCGTGTATGCTTGAGCAAATTAGGATCGTATAAGATTTTTTGGGCTGGAGATTTAGTTTTCTCGATTTCTTGGGCTTTCAGCTCCTAATTTTTGTCGCCAAAATTTCTCGAAAATCTTTGATATCTCGTAGAGCATACCTTGCTCTATCGGATGGTACCCCAGAACCTAGCTGATATAAAGGAAAAATATGAGTTGCGTTTTAAGTGTGGTGCAAAACTCATAATCCAATCTATTTTAAATTTTTTTTACCAATCTGAATCTTCTTATGATCTCTCTGGGAAGTACGAGCTCAACAAAAATTGGAAAAGTTCCTCAGTGCTCTTGGCTTACATGACGCCATGCTCTTCGTTCAAAAAAAGTTTCTGCTTTCCTAGCAGATCCTACGATAATCTCTTTGGTAGACCACTGTTATACGCACATCACCTCAAAAAAAGCCAAAAACGAAATGCCCGTTAATGTTTATCAATAGAGAGTCATGCGCTGGAGCGTGAATCACCCATCACATACGAACAGTTTGATAGTTCGAGAGGAGGAAAAAATCACACATACGAACCCGGATGACAATTAACATTGCGAATTACATGCTATATGCAAGAAACAGTTCTATCGCAGTTGAAAACACCTGCAGACGCGGCTTTTCGTGGTATTTTGCTAATTCTCTAAAATGTGACTGTTACAGAATCCGCAGGCTATCAAAACTTGAATCGAAGCCCATCAAAGACAGCGGTGGGTTTCTCATAAATCTCATTCCTGTAATGAGCCTTGAAAGCAGTGTCCAGACAGATTCGGGAGCAGTCAGTTTCAACAGTTTACTGAAGGGGGCTGTCCATGCAAGCCATAGCCCATAGCCCGCTTGCGACCGCAAAATATTGCGTTTGTAGCGAGAAAATCGCTCTAAGTGAACATATGCGCCCTTATCAAAGCAGGAAATCGTGCTGCGACACGGCCGTTGGGACGCTGTCATTGGCTGCAGCAATGTGTCCCACCCAGAGTTGAGCAAGAGGTCAGGCGCAAGTCTTTCGAAAACGACCCCCCCCCATGAAGGCCCTCAAACGACCCTTTCATCCTCTTCATGACCTCCGAACCTCAGAGTGTGACATTGTGAAAATACCATCTTTTTCTAGGGAGTTTTCGGACTTTTGAGAACTGTACGCCCGATTTTCTGTGACTGCACTTTACAATCACACGTAATTTGATTTTGATTTTGATCTGAATGGGCCTATTGAAAGGGCCATAGTTTTCCTAGGGGTGGGACTTTCGGCTTCAAATCTCCACTGTAGCAAGAAGAAGGTATATATGAGCTCGATACTCATCAGGAATGGAGCGATTTCTGGATTTTGAAGGCAAGTTGATCGGGTCAGGCGCAACCCCTCAAAAGCTCAGGCCGCCTGACCTTTTTAGGGGTTGCGCCTGACCCGATTAACTTCATCATCGAAGAAGCTTTTCCATCTCAGCTTTATGTGATTCGTTAGCATAAACTCGAAGATTCTACAGCAGGTGTTTGAGCTTACCTTGGCTTGTTCTGGCTTTGTGGTGATCGGTGGAGTTGAAGTTCTCGTGGTGAAAAACGCGCTGACTAACACTTCGGCAGCACTTCTTAATCCATTATTTGAAAGCGATACGAACAGTTTTTACCATAGACTGATAAAGAGCAGTACTTTGTCATGAATACAAAAAAGCTGACTTTTTTACTTTTGTGACCAAGTTAATCATGTTTGATAATCACGCTTTTTAGACGTTAGGAAACTCTAGAAAATGTGAAGGTAATGGTTTGTAGAGCTCGTTGTTGAGATAAATTGACATGCTGATTACGGAAATCATACCCAATTTGCACAAAAAGTTTCTTTGGTGACCTTACGGTATGTGTAGGGTCGAAGAATTGCTATTTGGCTGAGACATCGTTAGTCGAGTTAATCCGCATGCTGTTCACGACAGTCATTCCGCTGGTGGAGTTGTGAAATTCAGTTGTGAGCGCTTTTCTTCTTCGCCTTGCTGCGTTCATACTAATTTCGAAATCCGGGAACAGTTCCAACACAGCGCTCGAACTGAGCCCTGTGCTGGGACTATTCTCGGATTTCGAAATCAGTATGAATGCAGCATTACGATCGTAATAGTTTCTCACTTTTTTGACCAAATTGTTTCTTGTTTACGACCCCTCCCCTGCTCCCCCTATACGACCCCCTGGGCCGGGCGCGCCTGACCCCACGCTCAACCCTGGTCCCACCACGATATCCTGCTTCGCTAAGGACTAAGGGACGTACATGTTTAGATTTCTGAAGCGATTTTCTCGCTTTAGAAGCAATGTTTTGCAGTCGCAATCAGGCTATGATTTGCAAGGGCAGCCCGCTTCTGAACTATTGAAGCTGACTGCTCCCAAATCTGCCCGGAGACTTCCTTTGAACGCTAAATCCAGAATCACATTTCTAATGATTTTACGAAATAAATGGTGTCGCCCGAGCTAAACCGTCAACATTTAGTAGTAATCCCCCGAAAGAAAGTGCTTCAAATTAAACCTTCTCTCCCACTTTTAGTTAACACGTTTCGGACCGGTGCTGCACATGGTGCAGCACGCGCCTTTCAAGGATCTTTTTAGTGTTTGCAGGAGGTTTTCTCTTTGTCCAAGGTTATCAAATCAAAGGTCTAAGCTCCTACTTTTCAAATGACTCTGTAAGGCTGTGCCGCCGTTATTTGTTTAGAAGATATGAAGACAATTCGAACAACAGTTGCAATGAAGTGCGGCAACGCGAACGACGCGTGCGACGTCGCAACTTCTCTTTGCTTTGAATTCAAAGAGAAAAACCGTAGTTCCAATGGTGATGTGTATCGGGTACAACATAGATACTTTTGGATACACTTAGAAACTGAGTTCTTGTTCCTATCTTTCAGGAAAGCACAGAAGTCCTTCTCAGGCGACAAAATTCAAACACTTCGAATTCACTCAGAACTCTGGGTATGATTTATATCTGACATGCTGATTACAGATGTAGCACCCAGTATACGAACTGAGGTCCCTCTGTTGGCTAACGGCTGAAAGTACCCTCTTTTTCGCCGCGCGCGATTTCGCGGTCCGAAACGTGTTAAAAAATCGTATAGCTTCATAGACCTACGAGTGACAATCACATTTTTTTCGAAAGAATCAAATTTTATATGTTACTCCTCCTTACCCGAACGAACTGGATTTTTTTTCTCAAAATAAACTTTTTTCGCAGCAGTTTTTTTGCAAGTAAACTATCAAAGAAAAAACTGCAGCGGAAATTTGATAATATCGACAGGCTCTATAATGATGGTGATTCATAACCATGTGAGAATAATTTATCAAACGATGATTCTGCACCTGCTGAATGTTTTAACTGCTAACGATCGAATCTTTTTTTACGAAGCCCTTTGTCTTTCAGCAGTTAAAAATGATGCTATTTTAAAGCTCTTAGCACCTTTGCAACCGGCGGTTGTCAATGTCTGTCATTTTGAAGCGGAGCATTTCATGCATTACAGAATTAAAAACCGCTGGAATTTTATATTATCCGAGCTGATAGTGACTTCGCCACTGCTGTCCAAATCTTGTCCACAATTACGAAAATACTTAACACGCTGTAGACACCCAGATCGTTAGCGATATGGTAGGGTTACGGTGTCCATCCTGTAAAAGCTCAAGATCACAAATTCTCGCCGAAGTCGCGCTTCTCTTCAACGCGCTCAAAATCGTCACATTCATGCTGCTTGCTGTGCTCTCAATTTTGAACCTTTGATAGTCTCAATTGTATGTTTGCAAAATTTTATGATTTAAACGGAAGAGTCAAGACGAATATCAAAACAAGAGTCAAGACGAACATCAAAACTATCATATTCCTAGTGAGCATAGTAATAAATTTGCGCATAAAACCTAACAAGGGAGTGGTCAGAAATCGAACTAGCCAATCCCAACAAGCTGCATACCATCAGATGCAGCAAAAAACGCGAACTTTGAATCTGCTTCCATATCTGCTTAGCGCCAATGTGGGTGAAGTTATCAGCCGTTGAAGACAGTTATTTGCTGAAAAATCAGGCATGCAAAGCGCAAATTTGGCAGTACAGGGCCATGTTCGGCCTAATGTTGGGCCAATATATGCAGCTAGGTTAGTTTATGTTTATAAAGCTTAAAGGTGAGCCGAAAGTGCAACATTGTGCCGAATGGTAGGCAGCAAAGCTTGGATTGGCTACTTCGACTTCTGACCATTCCCTTGTAAGCATTCTTGTAAAAAAAAACGTGAGACTGGAGAGAGATAAGCTTTGCGATAAGTTAATATGTATTTCTTTTAGGATAATTCTTTGAAGTAAATGAGCATATGCTAATTTCTGAATTGCACTATTTTGTAGAAGCTTCTTATTACTTTCTCTATTGGCCCTCTATCATAACTTTGTCGTATACCCAGTGACGAATCATGGTAAATTAGTGTTTCTCAGGAGTATTAATCTTACAAATGTAGCTACTGGCAGTTTCTTGTTGAAAATCTTTTTCTAGTGTCCCATATCTACTCATATCAAAACCATTCATATCCCTTAGCATTTCAGTTCGCAACTGGAAACATATTGGAAATTTGCGCCGATTATTGCCAGAAATGTAAGGCTCCCGCCAGAGTGCCGAAGTTATGCCAGCGCTACGCCAGCATTTCGATCGATACACGCGTATTTCGTTGGGGACGTCAGCTAGCCCCGCCCCAACGAAATACACGTGTATCGATCGAAATGCTGGCGTAGCGCTGGCATAACTTCGGCACTCTGGCGGGAGCCTAAGGGAAGAGCAGGAGGACATTGTGAGAGAATGTATACTAAAGAATGCAATGGAGGCTACTAGTGCAGTAATATGCTTTATACAAAAGCACTGTTGTAAATCTGCTCATACATCACTTCGTGTTCAGATGTGCAGGACCAGATCATCCCAAATCGACAAATCTGCTCGACGTTGCCGCATGCAAACTCGGATTATGATCGAAAGTATAAGAAAAATGCTTTATGAAATCTAATAATGCACTAATAAAAGCCTACGCTGAATGACAGAACCTTCACAAACCGTACTTCCAATAGAGCTCAAAGCTGCAGTCGTTTATTGATGTTTTAAAACAAGTTTGATCGTTTGGCCCCTCCCCTTCCCCCACCATCAATTTTTGGATTATTGTGAGATCAGCTTTCTTAAGGGTCCTTGCAATCATAGGGACTTTCGCCACCACACCACTTGCTCTATCATTAGGATAATGTACAAATACATATCACTTTATTCTCATAAAGTATTTCACAAACTTCCATATTTTTTGGGCTTATGTATTTCTTCCTCCATTTAAGCGAAGGGGAATAGGGTCTACTCATATCCCAATCGTGAAACAATTTTTGGTTGAACAGGTTTGAAAAAATGAGTGAGTTTTAGGGGCAGACTGAAGGGGAGAGAGACAGTCCTCCTTAAAAGTTGCCTACATGAGATTTGAAATTCACTAATGAACTATTTTTACTTGTAGATAATCAATTTGAAAGCTTCTGCGATTTGATATCAGCCTCGTGAAAAAACTCTATCTGAGGGCATCGCTAAGGCCACGTTCGTTGATTGAAAAGAATTCTTGTTCTGGAGTTTTGAGCCCACTCCAATCAACGCGTGCATGCATATCAATTGTCAACCCTTACTCTCTGAAAAATTTGATTGCATTAGTTGAACTGATAAGAGTAACCAGATGATTGGAAAAATTTTAAACATTTTAAATTTTCCACAAAACCTGGTTTTCAAAGCTGTCATCTTAAGCCTTGAAATGGATGTGTTGGCGGGTTGTTCAAAAAAAATTACATAACTTTTCATTTTCAAAATACAGGGTGTCCCATAAGTGAGTACACACATTTCAATCGTCAATATCTCTCCTCCCAATCGGTCTTTTTTTGCCAGTAAAGTACCATTTTGTAAAGGAGGCTTCGATTTAGATTTTCAATTTTGAGCAAATCACCAACCGCTCTTCGTTACTGTAGGATTACGGTAAAAACTTCCAGCATGTGGAACCACTGTGAAACATACCACCTAACAAAATTTTTTTCAAGAAATTTGAATAATCATGTACTAGGCTTTTTGGGCACGCTGATTCCACTAAATAACTTCATACGATTGCTTTCAGCTTTTTTAACGGTGTAATTACATTTCTAACAAATACTGAGAATTTAGTTATTACGGTTTACTTGGGATAACTTTGGAAAAAAGCATCACAGTAAAGTGGAGTTTTCATATTCGAAATCAGCGGCTTTCACTACCATAGTAAAAGAGTTTTTGGCTCGTTTGGTTTTGTTCCGAGGCAGAATATGACTTTCAACGGCCTAAAATCCTTGCCGAACTTCCTACAGTGATCCTACAGTAATGAAGAGCGGACGGTGATTCGCTTGATACTATAGATCTAAGTTGGAACCTCCTCTAAAGGATGACATTAAGTGGCGTAAAAAGACACAATGGGAAGAGAGATATTAACGATTGAAAAGGGTTTACTTACTTTTGGGACACCCTGTACATGTCAAAGTCAAAAGTTATGTCAAGAACTTTTCAATAATCACAAATTAAATTTTTTCTTTGAAAGAAAAACTCTGCTCTAAATGATTTCCTACTGACTGAGTCATTTGCAAATAAACTTGCACTTCTTGATTCATTATGGTATGCTGTGGTCACCGTAAATAGGGAAGCCTTTGATAAGCAAGAATCTATCAGCATATATCTGACCATTTACTTACCTCGTTTTTCGGCACCACTGTAATCAATTAAACTCGGTCCAGAGGGTGCAGCAAATCAGTGATAAATCAGGCACCTTTAATTAAAAATCTGACAAAAATTCAAGGTTCAATCAGGTGAAGAAAAAATTCAAAAGCTAGTTCTGCCATTCGATCTAACCTAAAGCAACTCATTGTTAAGTAGGTTAGATGAGTGCTCGTGATTTTGCTCGAAAAATCGTCCAACAAGGATGATGAGCTGTACAAGCGATTCGCACATTAATTTGGTCATTTTGTCCCAAAAAAGTTTTGAAAGAGGAAACTCCACACTTAAAAAGACTTGACATTTGAAGAGAAATCCAAAACTATTACCAAAACTATTACAACTACGTTATTTTTGAAAGACTGGATCATTCCATTATTTTGTTCCTATTATTAGGCCCTGCTGTTTTCAATCCTTAACAGAGGTGTGACAGCAAAGGAAGATACTGCATTTTTCTCTCCTCCTCCTCTCGTTCTTCTTCTCCTTCATCATCTTGAAGTGCAGTAACGCTTTTTAAGTAGCAGTAACGACTTAACTAGTATGGAATAATACCAAAGTTCTACAAAAAGGAGACATACAATCTAGTTTGGAGTAAATTGTCTCAGTCAAGGTCAATTGCTAACAGGTAAGCCTGCGAAAATTGCTCCAAAGTGCTTTTCTGTCCAAGCGCGGATAGCTGAGCTATTATTGGGGGTTGTGAGTTCATGCTCGCTAAGTTCATGTGAGGCATCAAAAAACGTTTATAATTGAAGCGCAATCTAGTGCTAAAAAGTGCCGGGCAGCATAAATTGGAAAGTAAAGTAAGTCATAACCTTGGTATTTCCTTCGCAATAGAAATTGCACCTTGTCGCACACTGTTCTGAACCAGATTCAGTCAGAAAAAATTGTAATCAGTATAATCTTTCATCTGATATTTCGAAGAAAAGTTACGACGTTGCTTGCACCACGAATGAACATCTTACAGTCTTGACTGCAAGTTACATGAGTTATGAAGATGTGCAAGTGATTTGTTTATATCAGGTTGTCTCATAGGTGTTCTCATGTTCGCACCATCAACTGATACTTCTCAAAAACTAAGGCGTCTACAAGGGTGCAAATTTGTGGGAGTAATCTTGACTGAATAAGCTATGTATGTAAGCACATATTTCGAAAATTACCGCATTATTTTTTGTCATTTCTAGCTATCAGAAAATGCAGCAATTGTATATGTATCTGATGGCGAGATTATCTGCGTGAGCAAGTGCGAATTTTGGAGAATGTTAGATTATTTTTTTCGATATGGATCAAGCCTGGGACAAACTTTTGAAGATCATATTGTATTAGATGCTTTGATCTTCCGAATGATGCCCTGCGTCCCATTAAAAATCTTTAGAAATCTAACAATAAAAAGAGCAGATTTGTGTTGGTAAAAAGTCAGATATGAAAAGATTTATCGATCAACCTAATACTTGTAAATAACTGAAATAAGTTTTAGAAATTTTTCAAAAACAAATTAGGCTTGTACGCTCCCTTTCTCCAACGGGGTTGAGTGTTCGCAAAAATTTTGGGATGCATCTCAAAAGATTTCTCGGTTAATGCCACGCACTTTTATCCAAAAAATCCCGCCCCCTTCACCCCAACCCTAACGGCTGCACACTCAAAAATTTCACTCTTTTCGCAATGATGTAGATGAAAAAGCGACACCCATCGACGCCATGAAAGACCATGCTTGTACGCTGGCTTTAGACCGGAACTTGCTTAAAATGTGTTAAACTGGCAAAGTCTCTAGGACTATGTAGAGACTAGAATACATTAATGAGTATGGTCCGTTTGCAAGTCTCTCTCATTCACGTCTGCTAGAGTGTCTCACTCATTTATTAGATTTCTAGGCAGCTTATAAGTTTGACATTTCAGTGCAAGAAGTACGGCAAATGTAGAACACATGAAATTCTTGAACCAATGAAAAAGAATCGGATTATCCAACTAAGACCATCGTTCAACCTCGGCATTGTAGAAAGTGCTTTTAAAAACTGTTTGAGCTTTACACTGAGATTACTAATTCTTATTTGAACTGATGTTTCGGCTAGGTCTTCTTCAGAGTATGAACTCGTCAAATGTTTTACAGATCTGTCTCATTAAAAGCTGCATCAAAACTCAGAAAAGACTTCCAGCGCGCAAGTAATCTGAGAGCTACAAAAATAAATGCAGAATTAAACTATGCTTACCTATACAGCTGATGACTGCCTGGGCAGCAGTTTGTATATTAATAACTAAGCTTTAACCTCTATAGAGGTCATCGCAAGGGTAAGGCCGCTGGCCTTAACCGTTTTATTCGAACACCCGCAGCCAAGGAAAATTACACTTGGGTGAGGCTCGGCTTTTACAGGACGTCCTGCATATTTTCTGGGCAAGATCCAACTCTTTACCACGGCTGGACAGAACCACCCGGCGTGCACCGAGCCTAGCTGGACGCTGCGATTCTTACAGCTGCAAGAAGTAAGGTCACTTGCATGAGATACGCCGCGATGATAGGGCTATCCTCAACGTTTGCAGCTTAGACAGAAGTCAAGAAACATCTGGCTTTGCCATTGATATGTCTTATCAACGCACCACTAGGCATCCACGAAGTACTGCAACATGTCGGCTCAAACTCTGGAATTTCGGTGAGAATTTTAGCACATGAATCCTAAAGACAGCCACCTAATTGTCTAGAAGCATTTTGGATTGATACAAAGAACCGGAGAATAAACCGAAAAGAGGAAAACCTAACAATTACGCAACTCATCTTATCTAGATCAGTTATTCTGATCTACCACTAAACGATCCATATGCACCAGTGGCGTACCGAGGAGGGGGGCCCCCCCCCCCCGAGAATGGGTCGCGAAATTTTTGAAAGTTACTTAAATGTATTATAAGAATGTGGAGAGGACTTGTTTTTACTTGTAAATGATTGAAATGATTTTTAAAAAATTTTAAAAATTCAAATTAGCCTTGTAAAAAAATTTTTTTCAGGGGCGTGGCTCCGCCAAGCCCCCTTTTTCTTAAATTTTGGGGTCAGGGGCCCGGAAAAATCTTGGGAAACATCTTAAAAAACTTTTCGGAGTGCATGGCTGACGCCATGACCTTCATTAGAAAAAAATTTTTGTCACCCCCCCCCCGAGCCGAAATCCTGGGTACGCCACTGATATACAGGTCTAATAAGTCCAACTTTCTCTAGCACCTGACAACGTAGAACTTCAGTTTGTCTCTGACAGAACACTATCGTCGTAATAGAGAGGGTGCTGCTTGTGCGCAGCTGAGTTGGTAACCGAAAACAAGGTTTAGCGCTTCATCTGTTTAGCTCTAAAGATAACTTTTGGAATCGGCTGCAGATTGTTTGTCCCTTACATGCTCTGACGAGGGCGATCTGCCGAAACGTTAGCCGTGAAGTGAACAAATCAGTTACCAATCTCGTGTATGGCAGCCGCCATACTTGATCTGCTTGATCCGCTTTGTACAAAAAACGCGCGTCACTTACTTGTCATTTAGCGTCGCGTACAGCGAATTTGCTTAACCATACGAAACTTTTTTACCTACGCGGCACCAAATGAACTGCTCGTGGAAAGGATGTAGCAGTCAAAAAGAAAGTTATTGCTCAAAAGGCGTTTGAAAGCTGCATACATCACTGCTAGCCTCTTTCGATGAGCAGGTATTGAGCAGTTGTTCCACGAATGCTTTTTCTAGAAGGAGCAGTTTCACTCATTGCTTCTACGCACAGTAGCTTGTTCAGAATTGTGTCAGTTCTAAGGTAAACGGCCGGTACGGCAGTTATTTACTGCTTTCAACTCTTAATGGCGTTTTCAAAATGGAGATTCATCTCTTTCTCTAATATCAGATTTGCCCTTTCGATCGCTCAAAGTTTTGCATTTAGGTCCAACAAAAATCGCCTAGGAGGGATCTGTTTTCATACTGAAATGAGAGGTAAGGGAAGATCATTTAGTTGAAGTAGTAGCTCAGAATGTTGTCCAGTGGTTGACGCTCGCGAAGTTTATCATTGAATATATGTATGGACTTTCCCTTTGCTCATTTGCGTGTGCATCAATGTAAGGTAATGTTTACGAAGGAGTATATGATTCACATAAATCAGACTTGATCGGTAATCTGTTTTAAAGTTATTTTAAAGTCTTACGATAAAATACTAGCAATGATCTGACATTCCAACAAAAAACTCCGAAGTCTTGGAAGCAAGTCATTCGATTTATACTGAGTTTTGTGCTTCCAAGTACTTTCTTCAGCAAATCTGTTCACTCATTCAATAGCGCTGAACTCCGATCGAACAATCCCAAAAAGCTGAGCACCCTTGACGGTCGCTTGAGGATAACGTTGAGCAGTTTGAAAAAACTTTATCTTACTACTGAAAAAACGTAGAAAGGATGTAGCAGTCAAAAAGAAAGTTATTGCTCAAAAGGCGTTTTAAAGCTGCATACATCACTGCTAGCCTCCTTCGATGAGCAGGGATTAAACAGTTGTTCCACGAATGATTTTTCTAGAAGGAGCAGTTTCACTCATTGCTTCTACGCACAGTACCTTGTTCAGAGTTGTGTTAGTTCTAGGCTCAACGCCCTTTCGATCGCTTAAAGTTTTGCATTTAGGTTCAAAAAAATTCGCCTAGGAGGAATTTGTTTTTCTTTGCTTTGATAAGCCGGTCCATCTGCAGGTTTCCTATGTCAAAAGAAAGTGATTTCTATAACTGGAGTTGATCAATGCAGGTATGCCTTTGGACAAACAGCTAGTTGACTGCACAAAGAAAACGCCGACCAAAATTGTCATGGAGGAATTGCAAGTGCGGCGATGCCTACTGAGGTTCAACGATAATACTGAGCTTTTTCGTGAAAACACAATTTTGTTTGAAAACTAGGTAAATTGGGCCGACGTTAAAAATAAGAATCTTGAGGGTTTTCGGTGAGAAAAAGCTGTGCGATGTTGCCATACACAGAACATTGACACGTTTGAAATGTAAAGGCACAACGATGTGATGTCCTCTCAAGAAAGCACACGTATTGCAAAAAAACCATCGCGCCATTTCTGGGTAACAAATGACCTGTGCTAGTGCAAGATTAAGTGTTTAGCGATGTGCAAAAACATACTCAGCATGCAAAGTGTTTATCTTCTTCACATCTTGGAACCAGCTCAATATGCTGTGAACTGTTTCCATGAATGTTAACCATGAAACTGCTCAATCCAAGCATCGGTAGACATAAATTTTATATCATCTCAGTAAGAGAAGAAAGACTGCTGTGTTGTTGTCAATCAAAAGAAGTCGTTGGAACCTTGAATTCATACAGATATGTGTACTACGACAGCAGACATCTAGTGGTAATTGGATGTTTGCTAGCTTATATGATTCCAGTACTACTATCATAGGAGGATTTATTCCTTCTGTCAATATTTTTAATGTATCACGTATTGCATAAACTTAGCACACTTGCACATTCTCTAAACATTTTCGCGATCTACGTTTTAGCAGGCGTATATATATTCAAACTATTTACGAAATATAGTTAGAAACCTATTGAATGTTAACGCATTCTACTCTTTAAGAGGCACCTAAAAACGAACTAATTCTCGAAAGATACGCTCAAATCCGTCATTTTGTTGAAAGAGGAGTAGAGTATTCTTCTTGTGACTTACACACTGTCATCCATTATTTGTTTCGATTGTAATAAAAATATAATATAATTTCAAACTAGAGGTGTTTCAAAAAGTGTAGCCATTCAGAATCCTAGACACTTGCCATTATAGCTGCATAGTTACATGTTTTCATCAGCCAAAGTTCCATCTAATCCAAGAATATCAATTCTTGATGCACATAAGTGTTATGCGATATTCCCAAAAATATGATAGCTTCTTCAGCCTAAGGCATACCTCACGCGGTCTTAGTCGCTGCGTGTTTTGGTATCGGAATGATTGTTCATAATGGGTCGTCAGAGAGCTTTGTTACGGCAGGCCTTAATCAGTTTGCAATAAATCACAGAAGCTGTGCGCCCATGTATTGAAGGACTGGCTATCTATGGCGGAAACGATATTGACATTAGAGAGAAAACTGTGAAAGTTATGTTGCCGTAGTGCTACAATAATGGCTGCAGACCGACCGATTCTCAGGCACAGACCTATAATAGACCTTAGAAAAATTCAAAAATGTTTTGTGCAATGAAATAAAAGTTGCTTGAACTTGTCCATTTCTCACGCTGTTTCGTTGTGTCTCACAAAATTCTATTTCCTACTTTTTGGCTGCAAAAAAGGGAGGCTTGTGCCTCAAAAAATACTAGGTTATCAAAAGTAGAGTCTTTTTTCGAATACAAGCTGTTTTTCCTTTCGACTTAGCCATTCGGTAGAGGGAGTCAAGCCGTAGAAAACGACCGCCAAAGATCTGCCCAAGTCGCAATCTAGTTAATGCAGCCAAAAATCAAATTTTTTTAGTTACCCTAAACGAAATCTTCTACGGATTTCCAGCTTGGTCATTATACGGTAGATACATAGTAGTAATAGATGATGTATTCGTGAGATATTTTCTGAGGATCAAAAATGATAGCTTAAGAAAGCCCAAAACTTACCACTTTTTGGGATTTTTCAATGATAACTTAGTATTTCACGATCACCAAGGCGCACACAAAAATAAATTCTAGCGTCGCACTTACCAGGGCTTTCAGTATACGGTAATATGTGGGAGGTCCTGGGGGCGGAGTTTGCCAATTTTAAACTATCCTTTTTTCTCGCCTTCTATACGTGGAAAAAGTCCTTTAAGAGCATCATTGAGTAATACTATGTGTCTACTACATAATCAACAAATTGAAGGTCCTCGATGTTTTTTCCATCAAAAAGCTCAATTTTCAGGTGATAAAATTTTTTCGGTTTTGGCTCCAAACTTCAACTGGATTACGAATTAGGAGAATCTTCGATGGCCATTTTATAGAGCTTTATCCGCTCTATCGAGAATACACCAGGTCTATCAAAAAGACGAGAATAGCTTAATTTATTTAGAAAAGAAATTTACTTATGGGGCAGCCTATTATCATGCTAGCTATAGTTTCACTTTTCGCGCAAATACAATGTTTTGGTGGATGATAACCTGGGGTGGTACCGCAATGCTCAACGATGGTTTACGTTTGAGTCCCATTCTCTTTGCTTTAGTAATTGCAAGAAAAAACCTATTTTGTAGGTTTCTTCATTCGCGTTGAGTTCTAGTGCATTAGTTTGCACATTTACATATATTGCTGAATGAATCTTTCTTTGAATAACGGAGTAAAAGACAGCTCTTTCTAGAGATTAAAAATTCTTTATCTAACAGTATTTCTGCGACTCAACTTTTCAATCGCAACGGCTATCAATAATTAACTTTTTTTTCATCAGAAGTCTCAAAGATACGTAACTTTACTCTCTGAAATAGTCGCCAACCTCATGCAGTATACTGCAGTCAGCCAGGGCGTCGCAAAAAATGTATAAGGTCTGAGTTGCCACAAGACGCTATAAAAAATTTTTCTTGGCTATCCTTTGTGCGTGAATTCTGATAAGGCTAAAAGTTATTTGACTTCAAGATTTTGACTGAGATTTGAAACAATAGAGTTATACGAACTTGCGTTCGTATTGTTCTTTGAATCCCGAGGAATGCGCGATGGCGAACTTTAACCGAGGCTCGAATATTTCACAGATTTATGTTCTTTGATGTTCTTATCAATGGATTTCCCATGCTTGTTTTGAGTGTGTTTATATCCGCGTACAATAAGTAGTTAGTATTGTGTGACGAACATATTTACGGTTGTATGTTGTTTTCCTTTTCTCTCATTGTATCTCACTTATGATTATTCTAGCCTTTATCTTAGTCATATACTCTTCACAGATCTCTCACAGTAAATCACAGTCTCCTCAAAGAACCCCTCACAGTAACTCATAGACTACTCGCATGACATATATTGAACCTATACCTTTTATGTATTATCATGGCGTTTTGTAGCTGTTAGTTAGTACTTTTATAATAAAGTTTGATTACCCAAGTTTGAGGTGTACTCGCTGTGCGTAAGTTCCGCGTGGCAGCATTCGATCACAGTCCGCACACAACACATACACCTGTTTACCGACCGTACAAGAGTATCCCAAAGTGTGAAATCATTGTAACCGTTCTTGATAGTTGCCTATTCCTACCGCTTTCAGATTCTTTCTATCCCTTGAAATAAATTACTCTCGGGGTCAGGTCAGCAAGCTTTTATTGGGAGGCTCGCTGACACGAAAAAACGGGTCCACTTTGAGCATCAAGGGTGCAAGATTTTTGAAATTGTCTTTTATATAGTACAAACTTTAACTAAGTTTTCCTTATTTTGTCAATGGGTCTAGAGCTTTGTGTCTTCTTATCCACCTTTTATTTTATTTCAATTTTTGCATTGAGGTCGAGGATTGGCTGGTTTCGTGAGTTGTTTGTTCTTTTTCTTTGAATACTCTTTCTTCTTTGACGCGCTCTGTGTTTACTTATAAAATAAAATAAGAGAAAATCTCCAAAGATTTCAAGAGTAGTAAGAGCGCGAACTCTCTCCGTAGCTAATCCGTTCGCACTTCAATGCACGCAGTTTTTTGCTGCAAGTACCATGGAATTTTGAAATTGATTACCCATATATTCGCGCACCAAGCGGAAAGTAATTCCACTTTTTGTTCATGAGCGAGTTCTTGTTGATATCATAGATTTCTTCATTATTCTGATTTGTTGAGGGCTTATCAGAACAATAATAAGCAGGAATTTAGCTTTGCACACAAATCTCCTTAAAAATCATTCCACTTATCCGTTTAAACCAATTAAGTTTTTTAGCCGCATGTGACTGACTCTTCATAAATTTCAAGTCGGTCACCCTATCCTTACTGCTAAGCTTGTAATAAGCTTATGATGCCTGATTCTGCACAAAGCGGATCAAGCGGATCAAGTATGGCGGCTGCCATACACGAGATTGGTAACTGATTTATTTACGTCACGGCTAACTTTTCGGCAGATTGCTTTCGTCAGAGCATGTAAGGGACAAACAATCTGCAGCCGATTCGAATTGTATCTTTACAGCTGAACAGATGAAGCGTTAAACCTTGCTCGATGATCAACTCAGCTGCGCACAAGCAGCACCCTCTGAATTACGACGATTGTTCTCTATCAAAGAGAAAGTGAAGTTTTACGTTGTCAAATGCTAGAGAAATTTGGACTTATTAGACGTGTATGCAGATCGCTCTCTACTGGTAAATCAGAATAGCTGATCTAGATAAGGGGAGAGTTTATGCGTATGCTAGGTTTTCCTCTTTTCGATTCAATTTCGGGTTCTTTGTATCAGGTTTTTCGTGTTCTTTCTATTGTACCAATCCAAAATGCTTTTAGACACTTAGGTGTCACCTACCAACGCACCACTAGGCATCCACGGAGTACTGCAACATGTCGGCTCAAACTCTGGAATTTCGGTGAGAATTTTAGCACATCAATTGTGAACACAGCCACCTAAGTGTTTAGAAGCATTTTGGATTGGTACAATACAAAGAATCCGAAAAACCTGATACAAAGAACCCGAAATTGAATCGAAAAGAGGAAAACCCAGCGTACGCATAAACTCTCCCCTTATCTAGATCAGCTGTTCTGATTTACCAGTAAAGAGCGATCTGCATACACGTCTAATAAGTCCAAATTTCTCTAGCACCTGACAACGTAGAGCTTCACTTTCTCTTTGATAGAGAACAATCCTCGTAATTCAGAGGGTGCTGCTTGTGCGCAGCTGAGTTGATCATCGAGCAAGGTTTAACGCTTCATCTGTTCAGCTGTAAAGATACAATTCGAATCGGCTGCAGATTGTTTGTCCCTTACATGCTCTGACGAAAGCAATCTGCCGAAAAGTTAGCCGTGACGTAAATATATCAGTTACCAATCTTGTGTATGGCAGCCGCCACTTGATCCGCTTGATCCGCTTTGTGCACAGGCATCATAAGCTTATTACAAGCTTAGCAGTAAGGATCGGGTGACCGATTTGAAATTTATGAAGAGTCAGTCACATGCGGCTAAAAAACTTAATTGGTTAAACGGATAAGTGGAATGATTTTTAAGGTGATTTGTGTGCAAAGCTAAATTCCTGCTTATTATTGTTCTGATAAGCCCTCAACAAATCAGAATGATGAAGAAATCTATGAACTCAACGAGAACCGCTCATGAACAAAAAGTGAAATTACTTTCCGTTCGGTGCGCGAACATATGAAGTAATCAATTTCAAAATCCCATGGTACTTGCAGCAAAAAACTGCGTGCATTGAAGTGCGAACGGATTAGCTACGGAGGGAGTTCGCTCTTACTACTCTTGAAATCTTTGGAGATTTTCTCTTATTTTATTTTATAAGTAAACACAGAGCGCGTCAAAGAAGAAAGAGTATTCAAAGAAAAAGAACAAACAACTCACGAAACCAGCCAATCCTCGACCTCAATGCAAAAATTGAAATAAAATAAAAGGTGGATAAGAAGACACAAAGCTCTAGACCCATTGACAAAATAAGGAAAACTTAGTTAAAGTTTGTACTATATAAAAGACAATTTCAAAAATCTTGCACCCTTGATGCTCAAAGTGGACCCGTTTTTTCGTGTCAGCGAGCCTCCCAATAAAAGCTTGCTGACCTGACCCCGAGAGTAATTTATTTCAAGGGATAGAAAGAATCTGAAAGCGGTAGGAATAGGCAACTATCAAGAACGGTTACAATGATTTCACACTTTGGGATACTCTTGTACGGTCGGTAAACAGGTGTATGTGTTGTGTGCGGACTGTGATCGAATGCTGCCACGCGGAACTTACGCACAGCGAGTACACCTCAAACTTGGGTAATCAAACTTTATTATAAAAGTACTAACTAACAGCTACAAAACGCCATGATAATACATAAAAGGTATAGGTTCAATATATGCCATGCGAGTAGTCTATGAGTTACTGTGAGGAGTTCTTTGAGGAGACTGTGATTTACTGTGAGAGATCTGTGAAGAGTATATGACTAAGATAAAGGCTAGAATAATCATAAGTGAGATACAATGAGAGAAAAGGAAAACAACATACAACCGTAAATATGTTCGTCACACAATACTAACTACTTATTGTACGCGGATATAAACACACTCAAAACAAGCATGGGAAATCCATTGATAAGAACATCAAAGAACATAAATCTGTGAAATATTCGAGCCTCGGTTAAAGTTCGCCATCGCGCATTCCTCGGGATTCAAAGAACAATACGAACGCAAGTTCGTATAACTCTATTGTTTCAAATCTCAGTCAAAATCTTGAAGTCAAATAACTTTTAGCCTTATCAGAATTCACGCACAAAGGATAGCCAAGAAAAATTTTTTATAGCGTCTTGTGGCAACTCAGACCTTATACATTTTTTGCGACGCCCTGGCTGACTGCAGTATACTGCATGAGGCTGGCGACTATTTCAGAGAGTAAAGTTACGTATCTTTGAGACTTCTGATGAAAAAAAAGTTAATTATTGATAGCCGTTGCGACTGAAAAGTTGAGTCGCAGAAATACTGTTAGATAAAGAATTTTTATCAAGCTTGACCGAAAGTATGCCATCTCTAGAAAGAGCTGTCTTTTACTCCGTTATTCAAAGAAAGATTCATTCAGCAATATATGTAAATGTGCAAACTAATGCACTAGAACTCAACGCGAATGAAGAAACCTACAAAATAGGTTTTTTCTTGCAATTACTAAAGCAAAGAGAATGGGACTCAAACGTAAACCATCGTTGAGCATTGCGGTACCACCCCAGGTTATCATCCACCAAAACATTGTATTTGCGCGAAAAGTGAAACTATAGCTAGCATGATAATAGGCTGCCCCATAAGTAAATTTCTTTTCTAAATAAATTAAGCTATTCTCGTCTTTTTGATAGACTTGGTGTATTCTCGATAGAGCGGATAAAGCTCTATAAAATGGCCATCGTGGATCCGCCTAATTCGTAATCCAGGTGAAGTTTGGAGCCAAAACCGAAAAAATTTTATCACCTGAAAATTGAGCTTTTTGATGGAAAAAATATCGAGGACCTTCAATTTGTTGATTATGTAGTAGACACATAGTATTACTCAATGATGCTCTTAAAGGACTTTTTCCACGTATAGAAGGCGAGAAAAAAGGATAGTTTAAAATTGGCAAACTCCGCCCCCAGGACCTCCCACATATCACCGTATACTGAAAGCCCTGGTAAGTGCGACGCTAGAATTTATTTTTGTGTGCGCCGTGGTGATCGTGAAATACCAAGTTATCATTGAAAAATCCCAAAAAGTGGTAAGTTTTGGGCTTTCTTAAGCTATCATTTTTGAGCCTCAGAAAATATCTCACGAATACATCATATATTACTACTTTGTGTCTACCGTATAATGACCAAGCTGGAAGGTCGTTTTCTACGGCTTGACTCCCTCTACCGAATGGCCAAGTCGAAAGGAAAAACAGCTTGTATTCGAAAAAAGACTCTACTTTTAATAACCTAGTATTTTTTGAGGCACAAGCCTCCCTTTTTTGCAGCCAAAAAGTAGGAAATAGAATTTTGTGAGACACAACGAAACAGCGTGAGAAATGGACAAGTTCAAGCAACTTTTATTTCATTGCACAAAACATTTTTGAATTTTTCTAAGGTCTATTATAGGTCTGTGCCTGAGAATCGGTCGGTCTGCAGCCATTATTGTAGCACTACGGCAACATAACTTTCACAGTTTTCTCTCTAATGTCAATATCGTTTCCGCCATAGATAGCCAGTCCTTCAATACATGGGCGCACAGCTTCTGTGATTTATTGCAAACTGATTAAGGCCTGCCGTAACAAAGCTCTCTGACGACCCATTATGAACAATCATTCCGATACCAAAACACGCAGCGACTAAGACCGCGTGAGGTATGCCTTAGGCTGAAGAAGTTATCATACTTTTGGGAATATCGCATAACACTTATGTGCATCAAGAATTGATATTCTTGGATTAGATGGAACTTTGGCTGATGAAAACATGTAACTATGCAGCTATAATGGCAAGTGTCTAGGATTCTGAATGGCTACACTTTTTGAAACACCTCTAGTTTGAAATTATATTATATTTTTATTACAATCGAAACAAATAATGGATGACAGTATGTAAGTTATATCATATACAAGAAGAATACTCTACTCCTCTTGTAACAAAATGACGGATTTGAGCGTATCTTTTGAGAATTCGTTCGTTTTTAGGTGCCTCTTGAAGAGCAAAAAGCGTTTACATTCAATAGGTTTCTAACTATATTTCTAAATAGTTTGAATATATATACGCCTGTTAAAACATAAATCGCGAAAATGTTTAGAGAATGTGCAAGTGTGCTAAGTTTATGCAATACGTGATACATTAAAAATATTGAAAGAAGGAATAAATCCTCCTATAATAGTAGTACTGGAATCATGTAAGCTAGCAAACATCCAATTACCACTAGATGTCTGCTGTCGTAGTACACATATCTTTATGAATTCAAGGTTCCAACGACTTCTTTTAATTGACGACAACCAAGCAGTCTTTCTTCTCTTACTGAGATGATATAAAATTTATGTTTCATGGTTAACATTCATGGAAACAATTCACAGCATATTGAGCTGGTTCCAAGATGTGAAGAAGGTAAACACTTTGCATGCTGAGTATGTTTATTCCACATCGCTAAACACTTAATCTCGCACTAGCACAGGTCATTTGTTACTCAGAAATGACGCGATGGGTTTTTTGCAAGTACAGTCATGCTGGCTCAACTATTGCTCTACCAATGTGCTAAAGTTCTGAGCCTACAAAACAGAACTGCCTTATTATTTCTCCTTGTAAGCCCTGTTTCGTCGTTAACCATTCATCCAATTTTTCTATGGCACCATAGCTCGTTAAATCACTATCGGAGCAGCACTTTGGCGAGAAGCGCCGCATTTGAGCTGGAAGCGGGTCCATTATTTTGGATCAGACGTTTCGTGATGCTGAATAATTCTACATATGTTCGACACATCCATCGTATTCACGGGATAGCACAACGAACTTCACCTGAGCTGATCGATAAGAAGCACTTGGGGTGCCAATGTCTATGATCCACAAATGATAAATGTCAATCAGCACTTCACCTCAAGAGGCCGACAATTCCTGTCTGAACGCGTCGTGATGTCGATGTAAGATATGTGAAGACCCATCATGATCTCGCACTTTGGCCCTCAACCAGGGTCAAGCAAGGGGTGTGGCACACGATCGCTGGCTACGACCCCCCCTGATTGCTGTCTTAATAAGACCCCCCCCCCTGGACTATACCCTTGAGATAGCATTACTTGGAGGCCCTGTCAAACATAATGAGCAACACATCCATAATGAGCATGTCAATTAACCCCTGTAGACAAAGTTTGAGCGAATTCTGAAGATTCAAGATACTAGGCTACCTAAGTGAAATGGTCAAATTCCAACATGGTTAACTTTGTTTCAAAGGTAAATTAGCTATCCGTTTTGGCACTCAAAACAAAGCACTACTCCTTCTTTGTCCACCTCAGGAATCTCACTTCAGAAGACCTCCAAACTGTGGAATTAGAAGCCAACCAAAATCTCGTTTTTCTCATTTTTCGCCTTTGATCGCTGTGCTTTCACCCAAATATTACTCAGAGCTAAGAAGACGAATCAGGCTCAAAACATCCCTATGGAATCGGCAGCCGCAGGTTTTGAGGGGGGGGAGTGCCGCAGGCCATTAACTATATCAAAAAACATTTTTAGCGGACAATATTTACATGAATCAATAGCCTAAACCTCGTAGATTCCATGTTTTGAGCCTGATTCGTCTTCTTAGCTCTGAGTAATATTTGGTGAAAGCACAGCGACCAAAGGCGAAAAATGGGAAAAACGAGATTTTGGTTGGCTTCTAATTCAATAGGGTCTTCTGGAGCGGGATTCTTGAGGTGGACAAAGAAGGAGTAGTGCTTTGTATTGAGTGCAAGAAGAGGTAGCTTATTCACCGTTAAGATGAAGTTAATCATGTTTTGAATTACTGCTTTATACAAGGTTGTTTACTGCTCGGAGACCTCAGATTTCGCTGAAACTTGGCGCATAGGGGTTATTCGACACGCGGATTACGACAATTATGCTTGATTAGAGGTACGGTAGGTTACGGTAGGCATACGGTATCTGCAAGTTTGTGTCGTTGAACTTGAATTTTGCAGGATTTCAACAGCGCTTTCATCAAGTCAATTTAGTCACACAGCTTGTACAAGTGCTTTTGACCTTGGGTCGATACGACCCCCCCCCCCTACCTACCCCCCCTCCCCTAACGACCCCCCCCCTGCGGCGTGCCGCACCCCCCGCTTTACCCTGCCCTCAACGCCCTTTCTACAAGATTGTGACCTTATCAAAGTATAATTGTAGTTAGGAATTGTGAAAACCCTAGATAAAAACCATTGAATGCAGAAGACGTTGAGGGCGAGCTCGCAACATCTTCAGCCGCCATCTCGTCGGTATCCGTGAGGTGATGGCTGTCGACAGATTAACAAGTGCAGAATACGGTGTGCTTTTTTGAGAGGGCAACACATCATTGTGCCTTTACATTTTAAACGTGTCAATGTTCTGTGTATGGCAACATCGCACAGCTTTTTCTCACCGAAAACCCTCAAAATTCTTATTTTTAACGTCCGCCCAATTTACCGAGTTTTCAAACAAAATTGTGTTTTCACAAAAAAGCTCAGTATTATCGTTGAACCTCAGTAGGCATCGCCGCACTTGCAATTCTTCCATAACAATTTTGGTCGGCGTCTCCTTTGCGCAGTCAACTAGCTGTTTGTCCAAAGGCATACCTGCATTGATCAACTCCAGTTATAGACATCACTTTCTTTTGACATAGGAAACCTGCAGATGAACCGGCTTATCAAAGCAAAGAAAAAAATTCCCCCTAGGCGAATTTTGTTGGACCTAAATGCAAAACTTGAGCGATCGAAAGGGCAAATCTGATATTAGAGAAAGAGATGAATCTCCATTTTGAAAACGACCGTTAAGAGTTGAAAGCAGTGAATAACTGCCGTACCGGCCGTTGAGCCTAGAACTAACACAACTCTGAACAAGGTACTGTGCGTAGAAGCAATGAGTGAAACTGTTCTTTCTAGAAAAATCATTCGTGGAACAACTGTTTATTCCCTGCTCATCGAAGGAGGCTAGCAGTGATGTATGCAGCTTTCAAACGCCTTTTGAGCAATAACTTTCTTTTTGACTGCTACATCCTTTCTACGTTTTTTCAGTAGTAAGATAAAGTTTTTCAAACTGCTCAACGTTATCCTTAAGCGACCGTCAATAGTGCTCAGCTTTTTGGGATTGTTCGATCGGAGTTCAGCGCTATTGAATGAGTGAACAGATTTGCTGAAGAAAGTACTTGAAAGCACAAAACCCAGTATAAATCGAATGACTTGCATTAAGACTTCGGAGTTTTTTGTTGGAATGTCAGATCATTGCTAGTATTTTATCGTAAGACTTTGAAATAACGTTAAAACAGATTACAACGATCAAGTCTGATTTATGTGAATCATATACTCCTTCGTAAACATTACCTTTATTGATGCACACGCAAATGAGCAAAGGGAAAGTCCATACATATATTCAATGATAAACTTCGCGAGCTCAACCACTGGACAACATTTTGAGCTACTATTTCAACTAAATGATCTTCCCTTGCCTCTCATTTCAGTGTACAGTACTTGTTTTAAATCTTATGTCCATGAGTCAAACCAAATAAGTTTTACTGGATCTGGTTTGCCCAGCGTCGATTAATCTACAATAAACACGAAGGGAGGGGGGAGTAGGCGCCCAAAAATGTGAAGGGAAAGTGCTGTGCTAGCTAGCACAAAATCTGTCTTGCTTTAAAAAACAATACTCGTCTTGTATATTACGCATACTAAAAATTTACAAGAAATCGATGATTATTATGACTTACATAAAGCGCTAAAAGTCTGTCTTTTTGTGTGTGTGCGTGTGTGTGTGTGTGTGTGTGTGTGTGTGTGTGTGTGTGTGTGTGTGTGTGTGTGTGTGTGTGTGTGTGTGTGTGTGTGTGTGTGTGTGTGTGTGTGTGTGTGTGTGTGTGTGTGTGTGTGTGTGTGTGTGTGTTTGTCTGTCTGTCACGAAATTCACACAGGGAGCTGCAGCCAAGCTGGCGACCTACAATTTTGCAAAGCATACCGTACGAGCATGCAGGCCCAGCATGCACAAGGACGAGCCGCTTCGATTAACGTGTCCTTCAAAATTGGCGCGTCAGACGGGTCGATATGGCTTTTGGCACGCAAAACTAGGTCGCTAATTTGACTTTTTGCAAATTCATGGTGTGCCTGACGAGCAAATCTGCGTCCCATGAATTCTAGCCCGAAATGCGTTCGAAAAGTTTGTTTTTTGACAAAATAGCGCCAAAAAGTGGTGACCGCGTAGATAGTCGTTTTAACAAAGATTTACCTTGAATTTTGAGAAGATTTTTGCATGGAAATGTAGCTCAAAGTGACTATTACTTATGACGACTACAAGCCAAAACCAATTCACTAATTCATTCAAATTCGCATTTGTTCCTTTGCAAAATTGTTTTTCTTCTCAAAATTACCGATCTCACGTGAAAATGCTTCAAGAATGAACAGTTGTTTACGATTCATTTGTGATATTCAGCATCGCGTGCTGAGTTTCAAATCATTATAATGCGAGCATAAGAAAGTCATATGGATAGGGGAGCTAGTGCGAACCTCCGCGAAGCGGAGGTGACGCACTGGTATAGAATAAGCCATAAAACCTAAATAAAAAGTAGAATCGAGTTTTTTCGTACTTCGCTGAAGCTTTTATTTCTAAAAATGGAAAATCACGATATGATGTTCCCCCTTAGAGGCAGCGTACATCCATTTATGCTACCCGGTTCTGAATACGGTGCATTTGTAGTGCCCAGAAGATGACCAACTGCGTTGGTCCGGTCTCCCAATGTTGCTTCTAGAGGGAGAAAACGCGCCCGATTCTTTCTGAGGCCGCCCCTTTTTTGCGGCCAGCCTCCTTCGGACGAGTCCACGATAGTTTTAGCTGTAAGCGTACACCGCAGTTGCAGTTGCAATCATGCAGTTGTAGCTGCAATCATGCAGTTGCAGCTGCTCCTCGCTGGCATGCCGACGGGGTCGCGCAAATCGAAACTCGCCTTTCACAAAATTGTAACACTCTCTTCAATAACAAATTAGAGTAGTTTTTCAACATGTAGGGAGTTGTGAATGGAATTTATGGGGCGAACTTTGCGTGGCGACCCAGATCCAGTGCTTGGTCTTACTAGGGAAGGATCCTTAGTCGATGTTGCCTTTCCAGCTACGATACATATATTCTTGAGGGCATTAAAAACTGAATTCAAAACTGTTTTTCTTTTTTGCAAAGCGCCTCCCGATGAGGAGTTGCGAGCGTTTTATGAGTCAAAAAAAACTGAGCTCCTGGTTAGAGTGAAATCATTGATGACAGGCTTCCAACTCGCAAATGGAATTGGAGAACACGGAGATAGATAGCAAGCAGGGACTTTTTCATAAAAAGGTTTGACAGTCACGAGTGTTCCATTTGAGTTTACGAGAGTGTTGTGGAACGCGTTGAGCCGTTGACGATTTATTAGAAAAACACAAGAGTTCCCCCTCTGCCCATCGGCGTTCATACCGAGGGTTTACTAGGAATAACTCGAAAGCAACACACAAATATATCAAGGTGCGGCAGGTACGCCGCAACCACAAAGACCATATCGACCTAGCCTATAATGAGCGAGCAAGTTCCAATATAGGGGATGGCTCTACAACATCTCCCCCCCCCCCCCTAAGATGAGCAACGGTACCTCTTACAATAAGGATCCACTTGTAGACGTTCTGGTGGGCAACGATGGCGACTTAGTCTGATTGATGTCGGCGACGTAGTCGAGGTGGCTTGGTGTTCAGCAGCATCCATACCACTGCTACGTAGGTCTTCGTCGGGAATGGACTTTGTGGAGTTATGATGTCGATCCATAACTTGCTGCGCGGCGCATCTGGTTTGCATGTCGTCTTCATGACTGACCATCCATATAATGCTTCTCCGTAGCGTTTCTTCACTCGAGCTGGAATCCATTTTTCACATCCAGAGCGAAAATCACGTACCCACTGCATTTTGTGGCTGGTACGCTCTCTTTCGTGCTCCATGGTGGCGGTTAGACTGCTTCTCTACGTATTCATTGCCCATTCCTCTTTGGAGTCTTCATTTAGCAACGGCAATGGTGTCCTTATCTGACGTTCTAGGAGCAGCTCAGCAGGCGAACATTGTTCTAGAGCAATTGCACAAGGCGTCCGTCGATAACACTGCAGAAACTCCGCAAGCTTCTCTGCCGTTCCTTCCTCCTTACTTTTCTGGAAGGTTCTCTTGAAAATATCCACAAACCACAATCTGCGATTTCCAAATCGTGCAAATAGCGATCTGAGTTCTCTTAAAGTAGTTGTAGTTGACGATAAAGGCATCTCAAAAACTTTTGGCCATTTCGAGTAAGCGTCAACTACGACGAGATACATCTTATCATTCAGCGGCGCTGCATAGTCAATGTGAAGACGATTCCATGGTCTATCTTCCACTTTCCACAAATGCAGCAAAGTCTTCACTGGCATTTTGGAGACTTCTTGACAATTCCTACAGCGGCGCACCGAGTCTTCAATTTCTCTGTTGATGCCCATCCAATATGCGAATCCTCTCGCGAGCATCTTTATCTTTGTCATTCCATGATGTCCCTCGTGTAACTACTTCAAAACCGCTTGTCTCAGCGAAGCTGGAATGACTATTCCGCGACCAAAATACAAACATCCGTTTTGCACTGATAGATTTTCCCTCAGTGCTCTCTAGTTTCGGACTTCCTCTTTCGGCTTGGGCGGCCACGCTCCCGACTGCAGCATTCGTATAACTTGCACAATGGTTTCATCCTTGAGGGATTCTTCCTCTATCTTTCTTCGGGTTAACGGTAACGCTCGTACAGCAGCAGCTTGAACGGCTCGCACATCTTCTTCTTCGCTAGTCACCTTTCTGCAGTTGTACTTGGTCAATTTCTTGTAGGCTGGCAACTGAATGCACCATTCCAATCCCAGGAGATTTGAGCTTTCCGTAACGTAGCAAGTTCCATGTCCATAGACGTTTTTCCCTGTGATTCAATCCTTGACCTTGAAATCGGTCGAAAATTTACCATATATCTTCATCGATGTGCCGCCTGCAGTTTCCACGGGCATCACACAGAGTTCCAAAGCCGGGGATCCCATCCTCTTCCAGGCTCTGCGTGATATAAACGTCATATATGCACCTATGTCCAGCTGGAGCTTGAGATTACATCCTCTAACTACGAGTCGAGGTAGGCCAGCACGCTCTCGGCGTCGAAAGCGACCACATGTTTGCACTGTCTTCTGCGGCCAAACTGCGCTCCTGTCTTCCGCCAATTCTTCTGATTAGTACTGGCAGATTGTGGACAGTCTCTTCTGAAATGTGGTCCTCCGCATATGAAGCAATTTACTTTTTCTTCCATACAGCATGGACGCAGCGAGTGCCTTCCATGTCCGTGTCATCACTTTCAAAGCAGTGAATTCGCAATCCGTGACTAGGTCTTCGATTGTTAACGGTGCTTCGTCCTTGTGAGCGTCCAGTCGACGAATCATCCTAAGGCGAACTTCCCTGAGTGAGGGATCTTGAAGACCTGCTGCAAATTGCAGCGTCTTCATTGCCGTGTAGTTGACCTCTTTAAGCCGGGCGTCCTCGTCCATGCGCTTGATAGTGTTGGCGTACTCGCGAAACGGTACGTACGCTGGCTTAAGCGGAGAGCACGTTATCCTTAGGCACTCATAACGTCTTCTGATGAGAGTCTTCTTGGAGGCGAACAGCTTTTGAAGTTTCGAGACGGTGGTATCGAAGTCCAAGACTTGATTGCGCAGGCAGAACTTCATCGGCATACTTCCTGTATGCTTCCCATCCAGCTTCGTAAGGATCAAGTCGCGCTTCTTTTGATTCGGAAGCTGAGAATCGCGAACGACCGATTCGTAGCTGCCATACCAGTACGCAAAGGTGTTTCGTCTGAGACGAACCTTTGCACGTCCTTACTCAGCTGATCGTACTGATCCTTGTTGGTGTCTTGGACGGCTCCCTGACTGCTGACCAGAGTGAAGATTAGCGTCATCATTTGCTCTTGTTGAGCTTGCAATTGCATCTGCATTTGCTCCTGTTGAAATTGCATATGCAGCTTCATTTCCTCCTGTTGAAGCCGCATTTGATCGACCATGACCTACAGGACCTTCTTCAAAGAGTCATGGCCATGCCGTTCTTCACTGGCTTTCGAGTCGACGAGTTCTTTTGCTAAATCAACATCATATCAACGCTTACTTGTCTGGCTGTCCTTGATCGGTAACAGCTTCCTCCGGGCTTAAGCTGAGCTGCAGCACATCTTCTTGTCCTTGATTGGAAGACTACTGTCTTGGTGGGGCTGCTGGTCTTCGGCCGATGGAGCTTCTTCTGGTGCTTGGTCGGTGGAGGTCTTTTTGTCCTTGATCCTGATCGCCAGTTGTTGTGGAACGCGTTGAGCCGTTGACGATTTATTCGAAAAAACACAAGAGTTTCCCCTCTGCCTATCGGCGTACATGCCGAGGGTTCACTAGGAATAACTCGAGAACAACACACAAATATATCAAGGTGCGGCGGGTACGCCGCAACCACAGAGACCATATCGACCTAGCCTATAATAAGCGAGCAAGTGCCAGTATAAGGGATGGCTCTACAACAGAAAGTCTTCTAATTTTCTTCTAAATAGACAATTCAAAGTTTTGCTACAAAAACCCTCGTAACTCCTTGTCCATGCTCTTCAGCGAGAAAGATAGATGAAATCAGCGTTCGATGTCCTTCAAGAAAATGTGAATTCCTTTTTCAAAGGTCATTTCGAATAAGGATCATTCGTCTGTTAAAAACATCGGACGCACTAATATGCTTACAGACTTTTACAGTTTAATGCTGTTGTTTATCTGAGGCAGTGGGGAAAAGGCGGAGAGCATTAGTCTAATCAAAACAATGTGCAATCTTTTGCGCTATTTTTTGTTTGAATTTCAAAGCTCGCATGTTTTTTGAGGGAAAAAACACACAGCCCTACCTGCGTCGCCATCATTACGACCGCGGCACTCACATGTCTTATTCATTCGAAAGAAAAAACTACAACAACCAGGGCCTAGCACGAGGGTGGCAAATGGACATCGGTAAAACGGCTTCGCTTTTGCCACTATCGATTTTTACGATTTCCCATTTGATCCCGCCAGCTGTGTAGATTGTTCGATTGGAGCGCCCTTTCTTCCACGGAAGGACCGGTGTCCTTGCTGTTCCCGATCCGAACAAGGAGGAAAGGAAGAATTTTGGGACCAAAATGTTACCTTACCAAACTTTAGGTGTAGCACAGATTTATGTAAAAATTTTAAGAAAATTACGTGAATTGGAAGTTTTGCCAACCTCAGGTGGGCATTACATTGGCAACTGCCAACCTAAATTGGAGAAAGGTTGTGCACGCTCTTCATTCACATAAGTTTTTCCTAAATTTTCATACTTTATTCTTTGGTCGTACTGCGCGTATACACACCAAATCTCGCACGATTTCGTCACCTCTGTGTTGCAAAGGAGCCATTTTTTTTTTTATCGATAGCAGGAAATTTCAGATGAGAGCTTGTCACAAACTTCAGTAACCTAATTTTTCATTGAAACTTCTCAGTGAAGCCCTGCAGGCCCGTGTTCGTATAGTACCAAGTTCCATACCATATCGTCACCTGCGTTGTAGACAAGTCATTTATCCACATCTTCACTCATTAATTATGCAAAATTTCTGGAAAAAACGTTTATTACATCTTCATTCACATGAGTTTTTGATAGTTTTCCGCTTTGTTTCCACTGTCCTCTCTCGCTTACGAAATTTGGTGCCATACATTACGCATACATCGAGAACTAGTCATGTATGCTGTCACAAATAGCATCGGTAGCGAAGTTGCGCCTGCGGCAATTAGCGATGGCGCGATTTGACGCGCGCGAACTCCAGTGTTGGCCTGTTGGGGCACATAACATCTTATATATAAAACTAACATCTTATATATAAAGCTGAATGTCTGTTTGTCTGTTTGTCTGTATGTCTATCTGTCTGTTTGTGTGTACGTATGTTCCGAATAGAATTTTTATTTCTGAACCGATCGGGGCCAAACTTTGCACACATACACTTTGGAGCGGGTGTCATTGGCTACTTTTCGTTATCGATTAAAACTGATTTTATCGATTTTTTGCAAAATTTGTGCTACGGGGCTGGGAGTTGGCACAGGGTGGTAATCGAGCATGCTGATTACAAATGTATTATTAACAGGGCCGGGTGGAGCCGGGTTTGCCAGCTAGTGTTAAGATGGGCAAAGAGCATGAACTACCAATTTTTTTTCGGGGCTCCGCCCGGACCCCGCAAAGACGATATCCACTTTGTTTTTTTACTCAAAACGATTTCCAGCATGTCATTTGCCCACCACGTGCAGGGCTCTGGCTACAACATGTCTCATTCAGATTACTCATTGCTTTGAGTCAAGTTGGTGTAAAGCTAGTATATGCGTGTATTATGTAAGAGGCGGGAAAAGGGAGGGAAGGAGGTTATGCGGAACAATTCTATGATAAGTTTTGTATAGCTTTTGGACTTATCAAACAGAAACAAATACAGTGCTGGTCAAAACTTAGATCCACTCTGAAAACTACCGTAGCTCCTCTGCTTTTCAACGAAACGATCTAAAATTTGATACAGCTGTGTATTTAGTAGACTGCCTTCAGTAGTCAAAACCGATCCCGCTTTCGTTCGATTATTTAGTATAAGATTAAAAATTTTGAAAAAGCGGGCTTGAAGGCTGGCCAAAACACTGTCCACTAAAGTATTTCTCGGCTTCCAACGTTTTTTGTGCATAATATATAGTCAACGTCAAGACAGTCGCTTTGGTCCAGCTGTGTCATGCCTTTATAAGAAACGCTTTGTATTTTTTTTTCAGTCAAAAATACTTTCACGCGTATTTTGTGTGTTATCATCGAACTAACATTATAAGGAAATCGATGGAGTATAGTTATAACATAAGAATATACCACCACACTTATGAATACATAGATGATATATTGCATCTATGTACAGATGTTTCCCGAGTTGTCAATAGCTCAAAAGAAATTTATCTTCCTTTTAGAGATAGATACGACATCGGGTAATGAGATAGAGACCAAACTTCTTAATCTTCTTGGTGACTCACTAATGCCGCAGTTTGCGCGGGTGGGTTTAGTATTTAAGTGTCGCAGACAGAATAGTACATCATTCTTTCCGATTAGACTCAGCGTGTTCTAGTCTTCAAATATCTGTCTCTTCTAACATTCTTCCCTCATATAGTCATATAATCAGGGTCGGTAGTAATTTGATCGAAACTTCGAGTTTAAAGCTCCCCGTCAACCCAGAGATAATTCTGAGTTCCGTTCTTGAAACTCAGAGTTATGCTTATTGAAACTCTGAGTTCCGCTTTTAATGTTCCGAGTTTCAACTCTCAAGCTCGGAGTTTTGCTTCGAGGAGCTGTTCCTACGCACTTTGCTGCAAAAGAGACGTTAAAGTTGGGACTCGAACCTGTACGGTCTAGCGTAAAGATCCTATCACTAAATCGCTAGACCATGACACACCCTTGAATCTGAAAATTGCTTTGCCATAATGTACTCACTCATTCCGTTAACACTTAGCATGTCAAAACAAGTTATACCAAAGCCTCACCCATTTCCACTTCTATCGGAAAGTGGTGGTTCATCACGAGGATTGGTCTTTTGCGCAGCTGAAGGCTTCAAACAATAGAGAAAGCGGACGGCATACGCAGTGATAAGAGTGGACTATTAGGATTTACGCAATGAAACCCTCCGAGCAACGTTTGCCCTTATTCCATGATTTCGTCTTACTTATCGCATACCTACCGTAACCGTTCTTAATGTCACCAGTGTATGTAGCAGGTAGAGTGTCTGTGATTTGCGCCCCGAACAACTCAATGTACCAAATTTCGGCTAATTCCGCAGCTTTAATTCATCTACTGTAAACCTACCGTAACCTAGTCAGATGTCACCGCAGTATAAAATGCATGAGCGCCCCGAGTAACCCCAGCGGTCAAAGTTTCGATTAGTTTTGTGATTCTCTCAGTTCTACCGTATAGCTACCGTAACTTCGCTATATGGACTCGCAGCCAGGAATGTATAATATATTGTTATAACCGCGCACCAAGTTTCAATCAGACTCGTGGTTTTTCCCATCTACCGTAAAACCTACCGTAACTCCTCTATATGAGCCCATGGTGAAATGAGTACCACATTCGTGATCAGCGCACCGAATAACCCCCTGGGCCAAGTTTTTGCCAAATTTCAAAATTTTGTAAATTATTGCGCACCACGATACCCCCATCATATCTGCTTAAAATACAAGCAAAATGTACCACGGAGGACTTTTTAGCTGCCCCTCTTCTTTTGCGCACTATTTCTCTTTCTCTGACCAAACTCAGAGTTATCTCTGAGTTCCACGATAGACTAGAATGCGCACCAAACTCAGAGCTATGACAGACACTAGTTGCGCGTTTGGTGGCGCTGTTTCTTGTGCAGAACCATTTAGACAACGTTGCGCTATTAGGAATATACTACCTGTTACGGAGTATCCTGCCATATCATCGCTTCGCAGGGGGGGGGTCAAAAAGTTGCTCGTTAGCTCAGAGATAACTCAGAGTTAACTCTGAGTTATAACTCTGAGTTTCGATAGAATTACTACCAACCCAGCTACATTTTAAAATTTTGGATGTTTTCTGGGAGAAATACTGATGAAAGGGCATCATGTTCAGGGGCACCTAGAAAGTAGCATTACTGGTCTATTCTTAGCCCCGAAATAGGAAAAAAAGGATTCTAATCGTCACCGCATTAGCTATCGTTTCTGAAAGAGCATCCTTTGCTGTCGTCTTTATATGAGTATCTTCTATTTGGAGGAATAGAAAGGTGTAGTTTTAGCCATGCTTTCAAAAAAAAACATATCTGAGATTCTAATCAAACACAAACTAGCTGGCGGTCTTGCCCGGCCAACTTTTCATATGTTTGGTACCTATAGCGTACATACATTGCTCTCAATGTTTGGAAGCATCTCGATCACAGACAGAAATGAAATAATACTTCGTCGTCAACGTCTCTAGAAAATATCAGTCTTGAAAATTACAAAGGCTGCACGCGAGTTTCAAAGCATTTTAAAGACGGAAACTTTTTTAACACGTTGACGACAAGCCATTTTTTCTTCATGTTTGTTTGTGAACGAGATGTTTTCCTGTACAGTATCTGTTAAGCAGTACAATCGAAAGAAAGATTAGGCTTTTTTGAATTGCAGAAACTCTCATGCGTTCGCTTTAAATCGCTCAACGGAACTTAGACGTAGGAGAAAAACATCGACAAGATGGCGCAAGAATTAGTCACTCTTTTTTGTTTGGTGAGATGAAAATAATATTTGCCGCGTTTCACTCATTGCTTTTATGGCGTTTAGCTGTGCTGCAGTTATGAGAATTAAAGAGACGGGCTAGATAAACCGCATACAGTGTTGAAAAGTACGGTTCGTACGCTCTTTGAGCAGTGATTATGGATGATACGCTTTCATCATTCGGAGACCAGATTTATTATTGCTTTTTGCCAAACTTGTCTTTTTCCTTCATTTCTTTGGGCATGATTCGCTGTGATATCGAATGACTAAATCGTTTTCTGCGCATTCAAGTGACTAGAAATAACAAACGGTTATAATTTTCGAAGTATCTACCACCTGAAATTTTAGTCTTTAGGATTTCATAGCCTAGCAATGAAAGTCACTTTCGTTCTGCTCTTATTTGTCATAGCTACACTAAATTTCATTCAAGGTTTGTCTTATAGTTCAACTGAAAGCGCAGTTGTTTTGATAGTAATCTTATTTACAGCAATGAAGCTTCCCTTTAAAGTTGTTCTTCCTCCTCTACGAAACGTTCCTCCTATATGCAAGGTAGGAAAGTACATACATAAGCACAAATTTTACCTTAGGATTTATAAGCCTCTTTAAGAAAAACCCTGACGGAATAACAGTATGCAGTAAGGAGTTCTAAAAGCTGCTCCAGTACGATTCGTCATCTGCAAAGTTTTCTGAAGGTACAACTAATTCTTGATTAGTTTGAGACCACTGTTTTCCTGCTGAGGATTTCATCCTAAAGCGCACAGCTTGAAACTTTTTGTAACTCTTGCTCTTGCTTGCGATAAGCACTTATACGAACAATTTTCACTTTTTTATCTTTTTGAAGTCAAATTTTTTCAGAAATGACGAGACCGCTTGCGAACAATCTTTTATTGTGCGATTGCCATCGTATCGATGTTTTCGTTGGTGTTTCATGTAAATTTTTTGGGGGAACTTTGTGTATGAGTTAAACATAAAATGGTTTTTTGTTTTTCTCTCTACAGAACACGATAAACTTGAATGATTAAGAAGAAAGGCATGATCAACACTGGGCAGCTGTGTCTGTAATCCCACATGATAAATAAAAGGATTGCTGTTTTTGCGACGTGTCGCACATCGTCGCGTGAAATGCTTTATGAAGCTTTTTTGAAACAATATCATAACTTTATGACTTATAACAATATCATAACTTCTAACATAACCCAACAACGACTGTTCACACATCGGAACATTCAACGTGAGACGCCTGCCAAACGAAGACCAACTACATGAACTGCAAGAAGCCCTGAACAGAACACAACTCGATATACTGGCCCTAACGAGATGGAGAGAAAGAAAAAGCTTGGCACTTGCAATTGGCAAAGAGTAAGATCACTCACGTTAAAAGAATGGATCAGAAGAATGTTTGGGTGCCTCATATTGTAATAGTATGAAAGGCAAATAAATCATAAAAATCATAAATCATAACTTTAAATACTTGGTCTAGTGGTATTCCAAATACGAAAAAATTTTGAAAAATACATTTTCATTGAAATTACAAGCTTCCAACGTCGCGGTCAATCCATTTCCACCTCGCATGTACTCAAAGTGTGTTCTAAATTTTTTTTCTTCTGAATTTCCTACCTGTGGACATCTTGAAAGACTCGGTGTATTCGCAAAAACCCTATTTTAAAGGATTCTATGAGCTTCCGGTTTTCTGATGATCGATCTGCTCGTGGCGAAAAAATCCGTTGCGGTTTTTGTTCGTTCTTAGTTAGGACAGCATGTAGTACTGGACCCAATGCTGTTAACATATAAGTAAAGCATAAAAGGCATTACCTCATATTTTCATCCTCGTCTGTTAGACACGTCTCGGATGAGGGGTGTAGCTAATTAGGTTGTTTCAAAAGTTCCGTCGCTTCAAGTTTAAAAAATTCGTAACTGCTCCATTTGTGAACGTATTGACTTACTAAGAACATTAGGTAGAGAAATTTATCTACTTTCTAGCCTCATCTTCGCTGCTCTTTGACGACAAAAGATTCCAGAGATAAAAATTTGAATAGGAGAACCAAGCTCATGGTTTTGCGAAAATAAATCGTCAACATCTGAAACACTGCAAAAAAACTTTAGAACATGTTTTTGAAGCTTTTGTGAGCTGCTCTTTCTAAAAAAGTCAAGTTTGTGTTACTCGAGTTTTTTTTTGATAAAAAATAGTGATTTTCGTAAAAAATGCAAAAAAATGGCAAAATGACATTCGTTGCATTTTTCTGAATGACGTTCTTGTTCTTCATGAAAATCATAACTTTTCGTAGAAGAGCTCGATCAAGACAGTCTTGGTGCCATTAGAAGGAGCATCTCACAGAAACTCTGAAACGCTGCAGAAAAATCTGAGAGCACGTTCAGAGTTTTGTGAGATGCTCCTTCTAATGGCACCAAGACTGTCTTAATCGAGCTTTTCTACGAAAAGTTGTGATTTTCTGATTTCTGATTTATTTTCGAAAATCAAGAATTTGAGTGGCTACTGTTCAAATTTTTTTTTCTAAAATCTTCTGTCATAAAGAGCAGCGAAAATGTGATTATAGATGAATTTTTCTATCTAGATATTTTTTGTAAGTCAATACGCTCACATAGTGAGCAGTTGCGAATTATTCGAATCAAAGCCACAAAACTTTTGAATCAACCTAGTAAATGGAAGTTGCGAATTAATACCTATCTCTTACTACATCTTGTTCTCACCACTTCCCTGAAAATCTGTTATGTTGGGTTTCGCATTTCGAATAAAAGGCGATTCATGAAGTTTCATCATCATGAAGGCCTCGCTGCATTTAGTGCATCCATCTTTTTAGACGGTAAGAATATTTATGAACCTGAGTTGAGCGCCAGTTTGATCCGACGCAGTAACGGCAAATGGCAAGAACCTTTGAACACTATAAGTTTTTTTCAAATCTAGTGGCATTAGGACACGTTTAACTATCAAAATCTCAAATAATTGTGCTGCTCTTCGGGACATACTTTTTTGCCGGCATTTTTGTCTGATGTCTGAGCCGTTCGATCCTACCAACGGTTAGAATTCATAAACATCTTTAACAATTGGAGATGAGGAGCTTATGGATTCTGAGCAGTTTTCACGAGTATCAAGAGAGGCAATCTCAGATAATCGCCTCTGACAAGTCTTTGAAATGGTTAATGATATAAACAAGTGCTTGTGCCGCGAGTGCCAAGAAACATTTATAGATTTGGAAACTCTTCCCGCTTTCTACATTCCTATCATACTACAATGACAGAAAGTACACAGTTTTTCTTTTGAAGTTCGTGTTCATACAATTCTACCGCCACGACAATTATGAGTATCACAAGCAGTCGGCTGAAAATCCCATTGTGCTAAATTTTCGCCAAAGCATCAGTAGTGAGCGTACTGCTGATGCTTTGGCGGACAGAGCTTTTTTTTCCTACTGCAGTCCACGATGAAAGGACACTCGACGTACTTACTATAGCTTACTAGCTGGCTTACCCGGCTCCGCCGTATGTTTCGAATAGAAAATTCCATTTCTGAACCGATCGGGACCAAACTTGGCACACATACACTTCGGGCCCCGGCGGGTGTCACAGTCCACTCTTCGTTATCGATCGATGTCGATTTTATCGATATTTGCAAAATTTGAGCTACGGGGCTGGGAGTTGGCAGAGGGGTGTAATCGAGCATGCTGATTACGAATATAATATTAGTTTTTTGAATCGTGCATTACTTTTTTTTCTTTTTTTTCATGCTGATCACCCCCACGGGGGTGATCAGCATGCTCGATTACACCCCTCTGCCAACTCCCAGCCCCGTAGCTCAAATTTTGCAAAGAATCGATAAAATCGATATCGATCGATACGAAAAGTAGCCTATGACACCCACCGGGGCCCGAAGTGTATGTGTGCCAAGTTTGGTTCCGATCGGTTCAGAAATGGAATTTTCTATTCGGAACATACGTACACACAGACAGACATATAGACAGACAGACAAAAGACATTCAGCTTTATATATAAGATAATTGATTTCTTTGATTTTTGTCAAGCGCCGTAATGTAATAGATCAAAACAAAACAGTTTAATCACAATGTCTTGTACAAAACTCCAAATATTGCAAGCTTGAGGGTTGAAGTGAGCTGGAAAAGAAGGCTGCCAGAATTTATGTGAGTAAGAACGTCCAGTGAATATGTTGATGCCACTCCATGCGCCTGAAACATGCAGCGAAATCTTTTGAGCGCTGATTTGACAGGACGAAGCTAGGAAATTACGGTAGCTGAAACAAAAAGATATGCTGGTTGGCGCGGATCACCGATATACCAATGATCTACGCGGAGTTTGGAGCCAAAAACTAGAGAAGTCCGATTGCCGTCTGAATTCGATGAAAAAATCGATAAAATCCTGCAACCCTGCAACTTGCAAAGAGGATATACTTTGCGTAAGAGAATTATATATGTACAACATTGGCTGCAAATTGAGCAAAAATTTCTTTACTTTCGCCAAACTAACTCTGAGCTATGCCTATTTTTGAATTATTGAATTATACCTTCAACAATGTAACCGTAAATTTTAGCTTTTAACACCTAATTTTCGAAAATAAATCAAGTCGTTCAATTTATTTCATCTCACTGGGTTTCAATGCAATTACGCCGCTTCCTGAAGACCTGCTGTAAAAGGCAATAATTCATTGTTGTACTATGAAGTTCCGCTTCGAACTTTTAGTTACTTTTAGTCTCCGTCTTATTCTCGTAAATCGTTAAACTACCATCGTACAGCATAATTTGCTCTATCGAATGGTGACCCAGAAGCTATGTAAAATATGGAGAAAACTAGCTACCCTACGGTTCGCTGTGAGCGGATCGGGTTAGGTACATTAAATATTTGCATACTTGGAACTGCATCTAACTATAAACGGTGTCTAAATCTCTTTCTAGAAAAGCTTGATGAATGGAAAAATCAAACTTTGCAAGTAGGTACAAAATTCGACTCTGTAGTCTTTGAGGTTATCATAAAGATATTGAACAAATTCTCAAAGTCATTCTTGCGCACAGAGTACATTTTAGTTGGCGAGAGGAAATGGGATTTTTTTGAAAGATAAAGCGGCCAAATTCTGATTTGACTACTGCATTACGATACTGATGGTTGGTGAAAACAAGTATCCTTGATCCGCCCTCAAGCCAATCTAGTATACTTTTGACACCCAAGAAAACACGCGCCGGTAATTTGCGCCCCTGTAGATCGTGAAATTGAGAGCCCAGCCAAAACCTCGTTTATTCCATTTTGGAATAGGGGGTGGGATAAACATGATTTTAGGCTCCCACTTCCATTTGGCGTCATTCAATGTGAATTCAAATTTGGGCTAACAAGAAGAGGTGTTTTTATTACTACCAAAAATAGAGAGCTTAATCACTTTTGAGATATACTCAAACACGTTTGTAAATGACCACTTTGTATAGATGGATCAAAATTTGGAAGTTTTACTCGCTGAAACTTGTCATACGGCGTTATTTGACACACTGATTCATTATGCTATGAAAGAACGAACACCCATATTACGCTCCCTTTCTGGGAACTCCTGGTCTTTTTGCCCTACTGTTGTATATCGTGTTACAACGAATAGTTTGCGGAGGCGTTACCTGGTTGAGATGATCGTTCCCTTACCCTCCATTATAGGACCTCTCTCCTATAATTACGGTAGGTACATGGCTTTTTCATTATCTAAATGCTCTTGTAGATTACAAGCCCGCATCCTTGAGTGGTATCTTTGCCCGTCAAGACCACTTCTCCAGCAAAGCGTCGCCATCTAAAACATTTTTTTGCATTTTTAAGGGATTTGTGCTAAGAAAATGCTATCATACAAAAGCCGCAAGGGGAAGGAATTTCAAGTTGTAAGGTTGTCCTTGTCATATCGGAGAATCTCGAAGAGTTCAGTTTCTTTACCCCATGGATTTCTTTACAAAAGAAGAAAAACGGTTAGAAAATTCTGCATTTTATCTTGTTGCCTTGTAACAAACTTAATTTTACATTGTCATTTTAAATGCTTTGTAAAGCGAACGCAGCTGTATCGAGATTGCTTTGCATGAACACCAACCTTATGCACTTATAGGCACCATCTACCCAAATTCCCGATTCTCCATATTTTTGCCGCTTCAAAGCCTTATAAAAGACCTGATTTCCAAAATGGAGCCGAGAATTCGCGAAACACCCAAAAATCCCCGTTTTGGGAGAACCCGCTGCGCGCAGGCGAGGGAAACCCTGCAAAGCGGGGGGGGGGGGAGACCAGCTGGGTGGAATGACTATCCGGGTTTGCTCTTTCCGGAGCGGCTTTCTCGCCCCGGAAACAACTTTTGCGGCGCAGCTTCGGGGTTTGCCTAGTGTGGGGGACCATACTAGTATGCCATCATAATCTCGTCAACCCCCACTTTAGGTAGACAATGCCTTTAGACAGTTCCAAATGAGGTTCCTTCGAATTGCTACGAAGGTAGCAGCAAGCTTCAGAATTTGTTGTGTACCAGAACGTCACCTCTGTTTCGCAGAGGCTCGCACTGGTTTTGGTACCTATGTATATGCCTTACTTGTTTCGCAATGACCGTACTGAAACTCACCGCGCAATGCTAGCTATCTCGAAAAATTTGTAAGCAACTACACATTTCAAAAGCCTTCCTACGTGAGATTGGTAACTGTGTGTGGATAAAACTTTTCGCAGAAGAATAAAAGCAAATATGTATCAGTTCTTGAATCTTTAATGGCGTAGTGGCCACTCTAAGGGCAACAATTACCGTGAACTACATCAGTGTGCAAAAATCTTCTCGAATGCTCAGATAAAACCTCGAAAGTTGACCACTTACTCAGTCAATGCTTTTTAGCGCCGTTTTGACAAGATAGTAGACGTTTCGTTACTTTTTTGAACAGGTCAAACGTTTGCACATTCGCTTGTCAAAAATATCCATGAATTTGCAAAGAAGCGATATTTCCGACCCAATTTTGCAGGTCAGAAAAAAAGCGGATCCATTTGATGCTAATCTTCAAAGGATTTATTTTACGGATCCGCTCGAGTTTTTGAATGATGGGCTTTCGAGCTGGCAGCATGCGTTGCGCAAAATTTGTGCTCACGTTGGCTGAAACTCGCTCTACGAATTTCGCAGCAGACACACGACATAGTCAAGTAAACATCCTGAGACCTTCGTTATAAGCTAATAGCTGGCTTACCCTGCTCCCCGTCCCCGTCAAAACACTATAATGAAACTCCCATTCCTATCCCTGCACAAAATCTTCCTATGACCACTTTTACACCAACTACCTATTCCCGCTATGTTATTTATCAGCATGCTCACTCATCCTTCTGCGAATTCCCAGTCCCGTAATTCAAGCTTTGCAAAAAAATCAATAAAATCAATAAAACTAATGGATAATTTTGAAAAGTAATATAGTATTCGTAATCAGCATGCTCGATTACCCCCAATTCCCAGCCCCGTAGATCAAACTTTGCAAAAAAAATCGATAAAAATCGATGAAATCGATATCGATCGATGACGAAAAGCCCTGTGACACCCACTCGGCCCCGAAGTGTGTGTGTGCGCCAAGTTTGGTCCGGATCGGTTCAGACGTTTGACGAAGCCAGCGCCGCGTAGTGCAGTTACACGCGCAAAGCGGCGTGGTTCTTGAATAAGCTACCTTTCCTTCTTCTTTCTTAGCTTTTTCGCTGTCTTGCTTCCAAATTTATGAGCTTTTCCTGTCTGAAACACTTTTTCGGTGCTCTTCCTGAGATCTCTCAAAGCATCACTGTGCGAATTGGTAGGCAAAATGGAAAAATGGAGGTTTGAGGTGTAAAAGAAGATGTAATCTAAGTCATATCATTTGAGAATTCTGAGAACGGCTGATGCTTTTCCTCTTTACAGCTAAAGGTGGATATATATGTGAGATGTAATCGTACAGTGACCGCCAAAAAGTTGCGGACACGCCTTCCTTTTTTCATCGCTCATTTTCGGATGGAAAACAAAGATGAAAAAATGATTGGATTGCATGGGGTGATAGAGCTCTTCAAGAGCTACGACCCATACATTGCGCTTTCTGGAAAATATTTATTATAAAAATTTTAGAAATCTTTTCCTAAAATAAGTCCGGAAATGGCCGCGTCACAATGTCGCGGACATTAATTCTTCGAACGCGAAAAATCTCTTTTAGGTCTTTTCTTGAAGCAAAAACAGAAGTTTTCCGGATAGGTAAGCATACTATGTTTTAGAGCTCATCGAGGACAACAATTGGGTAGTAGTTACTTCCAAAAAACCCAAGCTTGAATTTCATTTTGCTTTTTTTCCAAAATTAACTTCTAATTCCCCTTTTTAAGCCAAATTTCTTCACATGGAAACCTATTCTAGACATCGCAACAAAGCTAATCGGATAAAATAGATGTTTTTTGCCATCTTCTATGCATCGGACGTGTGCTGTCGAGTTTCTTTGCTGAAAATGGCTCTTGACAGTGAGTGCACATGACCCCACCTGCATCTCACCACTGACCTGCACCCTTTGCAGGCCTGTAGCTCGGCCGGCAGTCACTCTACGAGCCTGCATTTAGGCTCATTCGAAAGAGCGTGAGTTCCCCGATACGATGGTGTGCAAAAGAATTGAGTTTGGGAAGAAACGGAAATTTGGCGGATGGGGTGATAAAGCGCAACCTTGGAGGCGAATGGAGTGAAGGCTCTTATCAACATCAGAACAGTCTTAGAGCTCCGAGATGGGTCTATTGCAAGAAAATTAACGGTTTTAAATTTCCAAGATGGCACTGATGGCGAAAGGAGCTTTGCTCAACTTTAACTTAAAATCCTCAACCTACGACTGAAACTGCGTTTTATCACCCCATCCGCCAAATTTCCGGTTCTTCCCAAACTCAGTTCGTTTGCACACATCGTATCGAGAAACTCACGCTCTTTCAAATGAGCCTATCTGCAGGCTCGAACAATGACTGGCTGCCGAGCTACAGGCCCGCAAAGCGGTGCAAGTCAGTGGTGAGATGCTGGTGGGGTCATGTGCACTCACTATCAAGAGCCATTTTCAGCAAAGAAACTCGACAGCTGGATGCATAGAAGATATCAGAAGGCATCCATTTTATCCAATTAGCTTTGTTGGGATATCTTAAATAGGTTCCCATGCGAAGAAATTTGGCTTAAAAAGTGGAATCAGAAGTTATTTTGGGAAAAAAGCAAAATAAAATTCAAGCTTGGGTTTTTTTGGAAGTAACTACTACCCGATTGCTGTCCTCGATGAGCTCTACAACATAGTATGCTTACCTGTCCGGAAAACTTCTGTTTTTGCCCCAAGAAAAGACCTAAAAGAAATTTTTCGCGTTCGAAGAATCAATGTCCGCGACATTGTGACGCGGCCATTCCCGACTTATTTTAGGAAAAGATTTTTAAAATTTTTATAATAAATATTTTCCAGAAAGCGCAATGTGTGTGTCGTAGCACTTGAAGAGCTCTATCATCTCATGCAATCCAATCATTTTTTCATCTTTGTTTTCCATCCGAAAATGAGCGATGAAAAAAGGAAGGCGGCTTGTCCGCAACTTTTTGGCGGCCACTGTATGTCGTAAATTTGAATAAACAGCGCCAATGCGCTGCTCGCTCGAACCTAAGTGATATACGATTATGCCTACTGAAACAGAGTCGATATAATGATTTATGACATCCGGAATTAGTCATGTGAAGAAGGCCTGGATTAAATGGAAGATGCCATAGAAAAAACGCTCAAAAATTTGTTACCTCCTCTCTTAGCTGCGAAAAAAAATCATATCCGGTATCAAGACAGATTGCATGTGAGCATAGAAGCAAGAAAAGTGGCAACACGCCGATACAAAAAAGGAAATGTTACAAGATAAAATGATAAAATCAAGGCCCGCGATGTTGTGCACAGCATGGCCCCCGCCACGCTGCGCCTAAGGTACCGCCCGCGCGTAGATGTGTGACCGCACTACGCGGCGCTGGCCTCGTTGAACGTACATACAGACAGACAGACATAGACATACATGTAAACAGACATTCTGCTTTATATATATGATGATATTTGGCCAGTGAGCATCATCAAAGTAGGAGCTGTAGTCTCAGCACAAATATCACATTGCAGGAAAACCTTCTAATGCGAATTTCATAATCGAATATTCAACAGTTTAATAATCGAATATTTGACAGATCGGAAGATTTTTACATGTCAAAATTATGGTTTTCAGGTGGCTCACGGTCAAGCTGAATACCTTTTTGAAAAGCAAAATGAATATCGTTTTTGCAGTGGCCGCATGGGAGCTCGGAAAGCATAACTTTTTAGTTGTTGAAAAGTATTTTGAAGCTCTTATACATCAGCTTTGAATTTATATATTTGTATATTTAAATCAGCTGTGTCAAAAAACTTCAAGGGCTGGTAGATCTCAGCTCATCACTCCTTACATAGCTTCTCCTCCCACCTTTCAGAGACTTATTTCATCGCTGTTGTTATCTAAGCCATATATAATAATATCATATGCAAGGCGTATCTCCCATCATAGGTCGCGAGAAACACGAAATGAGGCTTCGCGCGCAGAAGAAGAACTTTTACTCGAGTGCAAAAGCATCTGTCAGATCTGCGGCTAGGCGTCTCACACTTTATAGCAGTTGTCTCTTGTTCATTTTAACGGAAACTTTCCTTTACGTAAATCGCACACTATCATTCTCATTTTGAATGCATCCGGGAATCTGTCTTCCATACTTCAGATAAATTTTTCAGGGATGGAGCCCCTTATTTCTTTGCTCTCCCAGTTGCTAACCGGACTGTATCATACCATCTTCTAGCGTAAAGGCTTGAGGACGCATTGCACACAGCATTCAACGATTTCGATGTTTAAGAGTAAATTAATTACCTTGTGATAGACTGTAATCAGTGATGACTGAAATACACGAGCGCAAACCGTATCCGACCCTCCTGTTAACATAATGAGTGATGATCAACTTCTACGCTTGGACAAAAGCATAAGTTTACCTCTACTTGAAGAGTGTCCTCGCATAGTCTTCACGAAAGCTGTGTATCTTTGAAGATAAAGCGAGAACAAAAGCATAGTTTGGAGAGAAAAAGGTAAGCGCGGGACAAACTTCGATCATAAGTTTGCCTACAGGAGCAACACTTTTGCTCTCAAGTTCCATTTCCGCTACATGCGATGCGTGCGCAGCTTCAACTCTTGGATATCTGTAATCGATAGTGGTTGGTACAGCCTACATGTAAACACGCACAATTCCCCCCCCCCCATTACCTCCTGTTTTTATGCCACCTCTTCTTCTTCTGTAGACGTCGCAAGCGCTTACCGCTGCCTTTACTCAACCCGTTCCCTACAAAACCGAAAGAAAAAAACCGAAGAAAACAAAAAACAGAAAGCGCGGCAATCTCAAAATTTTTGCTGGCGGATAACCCCCGAAATCTAGAAAAAGGGGGCATGGCTGTGGCCACGCCCCCAAAAAATTTTTTTCACAAGGCTAATTTGTATTTTAAAAAAAGTTTCAAAGATTATTTTACTTATCCTTGTCTTACATATTAGGTTGGCGGATATTTTCTGTTACACTTTTATTTCAATTTTTTAAAAATTCAAGAAACATCCGAAAATTCTTATGTTTAACGGGGTTGGCGGGGTGCAAAGGTCCACACGCCGGTACTGTCAGGTGGTCCGTGCGCAAAACACCCATTTTTTCGGTAAGAGTACATTCTATGGACATTCTTGTCAGCGACTGACATTTTTGCAGATGATTGGGAAGAGACCGGGCAATGTGGTATTCGGGTAGGGTATGGCCCATAGTATTTAGCGAACATAGGGGGATGGCACAATCATGTCCGCGATCACATGAGCTGCATGTTGCGCCATGTCACCGTGCACTGGCATTTTGACATGAAGAACATTCTTTGAAGATTTACAAAATTTATTTCCAACCTTTCCTTACAAAATCCTACACGATGCACACAAAATGAAAAATTTTCGGCGAATTTTTGATTTTTTGTTCTTCACCCTTTGTTTTTGGCGTGCTAGCGGCACCAAAGCGCTACCAAAAAAGAGACGATGCGAAAATATGTCCTAGAAAAATTATGGTAGAGAAACAACAGGATTAGACGCAGAGAAAAAAATCAAAGAAAAAATGACAATTTTGAGAGTGCTTATAGAATTGTCGTGAAGTTGCTGGCAAATTGTGCATTTGCGGCATCAGTCATATTGTGTACGCCCTGCCGTGGCCTACATATGACAAACTTTGAAAATTTTAGAGATTTGGAAATTTTAGAGAACTTTTGGAACTTTTCAGAATATAAAAAAAGTGCGACAGAAATTATACACCAACCTAATATAAAGCTGAATGTCTGTTTGTCTGTATGTTTATATGTCTGTACGTGTGTTCCGAACAGAAATTTTTATTTCTGACCCGATACGGAAAAAACTTGGCACACACACACTTCGGGGCCGAAAGTGTGTCACAGGCTACTTTTCGTCATCGATCGATACCGATTTTATCGACTTTCATCGATTTTTTGTGAAGTTTGAGCTACGGGGCGGGGAGTTGGCATAGGGGGAAGGGGGAATCGAGCATGCTGATTACGAATACAATATTAGTTCTCTTTTTTATTCATTACTTTTATCGATTGTATCGATTTTTCGCAAAGTTTGAGTTACGGGACTGGGAATTCGCAGAAGGATGAGTGAGCATGCTGATAAATAACACAGCGGGAATAGGGAGTTGGTGTAAAAGTGGGCATAGGGAAAGGCTGTGCAGGGATAGGGTTGTAAGTTTCATTATAGTGTTTTGACACAGGGACGGGCGGAGCGGGGTAAGCCAGCTATTAGCTTATAATGAAGGTCTTAGGATGTTTACTTGACTTTGTGCGTGTGACTGTTGCGAAATTCGTAAAGCGAGGTTCAGCCGACGTGAGCCCAAATTTTGCGCAACGCATGCTGCCAGCTTGAAAGTCCACCATTCAAAAACTCGAGCGGATCCGTGGAATAAATCCTTTGAAAATTCAGCATCATGGATCCCTTGGTTTTTTAGAGTAGCGAAGGAATATTTTAAACAGCTTCGTACAGCTGCAGAAGGCGCGCAGAATTAATGTCTGCTGGCATGATCTCTAATGCAGCCAAGGCCTGCTTCAGCTGTAGCTCCCCTAATACATGCTATATGCAAGAAACAGTTCTATCGCAGTTGAAAATACCTGCAGACGCTGCTTTTCGCCTCGGTATTTTGCTAATTTTCTCCAATGTGACTGTTACAGAATCCGCAGGCTATTAAAACTTGAATCGATGCCCACCAGAGACAGCGGTGGGTTTCTCATAAATCTCATTCCTGTAATAAGCCTTGAAAGCAGTGTCCAGACAGATTCGGGAGCAGTCAGTTTCAACAGTTTACTGAAGGGGCTGCCCATGCAAGCCATAGCCCATAGCCCGCTTGCGACTGAAAAATATTGTGTTTGTAGCGAGAAAGTCGCTTTAAGTGAATATATGCGCCCTTATCGAAGCAGGAAATCGTGCTGGGATACGGCCGTTGCGACGCTGTCATTGGCTGCAGCGATGTGTCCCACCCAGAGTCGAGCAAGAGGTCAGGCGCAAGCCTTTCGAAAACGACTCCCTCCCCCATGAAAGCCCTCAAACGACCCCTTCATCCTCTTCATGACCTCCGAACCTCAAAGCGTAACATTGTGAAAATACCATCTTTTCTAGGGAGTTTCCGGACTTTTGAGAGCTGTACGCCCGATTTTCTGTGACTGCACTTTACAATCACACGTAATTTCACGCCTGATTTTAATCTGAATGGGCCTACTGAGAGGGCCATATTTTTCCAGGGGTGGGACGTTCGGCTCCAAATCTCCACTGTAGCAAGAAGAAGGTATATATGGGCTCGATACTCATCAGGCATGGAGCGATTTCTGGATTTTGAAGGCAAGTTAATTGGGTCAGGCGCAATTTCTCAAAATCTCAGGCCGTCTGACCTTTTAAGGGGTTGCGCCTGACCCGATTAACTTTCATCGAAGAAGCTTTTCCACCTCAGTTTTATGTGATTCGTTAGCATAAACGCGAAGATTCTCAGCAGGTGTTTGAGCTTACCTTGGCTTGTTCTGGCTTTGTGGTGATCGGTGGAGTTGAAGTTCTCGTGGTGAAAAGCGCGCTGACTAACACTTCTGCAGCACTTCTTAATCCATTATTTGAAAGCGATACGAAGTCGAGTTTCTACCATGTTATATATAAAGCTGAATGTCTGTTTGTCTGTATGTCTGTCTGTCTGTCTGTCTGTCTGTATGTATGTCTGTGTGTACGTATGTTCCGAATAGAAAATTCCATTTCTGAACCGATCCGGACCAAACTTGGCACACATACACTACGGGCCCCGGCGGGTGTCATAGGCTACTTTTCGTCATCGATCGATATCGATTTTATCGATTTTTATCGATTTTTTTGCTGAGTTCACCTACGGGGCTGGGAGTTGGCACAGGGGGGTAATCGAGCATGGGGATTCCGAATACAATATTGGTTTTCAGGATTATCGATTACTTTTATCGATTTTATCGATTTTTTTGCAAAGTTTGAGCTACGGGGCTGGGAGTTGGCACAGGGGGGTAATCGAGCATGGGGATTCCGAATACAATATTGGTTTTCAGGATTATCGATTACTTTTATCGATTTTATCGATTTTTTTGCAAAGTTTGAGCTACGGGGCTGGGAGTTCGCACAGGGGGGTAATCGAGCAAGGGGATTCCGAATACAATATTGGCTTTCGGGATTATCGATTACTTTTATCGATTTTATCGATTTTTTTGCAAAGTTTGAGCTAGGGGGCTGGGAGTTGGCACAGGGGGGTAATCGAGCATGCTGATCATCCCCAAGGGGGTGATCAGCATGCTCGATTACACCCCTGTGCCAAATTCCATCCCCCTAGCTCAAATTTTGCAAAATCGATAAAATCGATAGAAGTAATGGATAATTCCAAAAACTAATATTGTATTCGTAATCTGCATGCTCGATTACCCCCCTGTGCAAACTCCAAGCCCCGCAGGTCAAACTTTACAAAAAAATCGATAAAATCGATAAAAGTAATGGACGATCCTGAAAACTAATATTGTGTTCGTAATCAGCATGCTCGATTACCCCCTGTGCAAAATCCCAGCCTCGCATGTCAAAATTTACAAAAAATCGATAAAATCAATAAAAGTAACCGATAATTCTGAAAACTAATATTGTATTCGGAATCCCCATGCTCACTTCCCCCCTGTGCCAACTCCTAGCCCTGTAGGTGAACTCTGCGAAAAAATCGATAAAAATCGGTAAAATCGACATCGATCGATAACGAAAAGTGGACTGTGACACGCGCCGGGGCCCGAAGTGTATGTGTGCCAAGTTTGGTCCGGATACGGCGGAGCCGGGTAAGCCAGCTAGTAGACTGATAAAGAGCAGTACTTTGTTATGAATACAAAAAGCTGACTTCTTTACTTTTGTGACCAACTTAATCATGTTTGACAATCACGCTTTTTAGATGTTAGGAAACTCTAGAAAATGTGAAGGTAATGGTTTGTAGAGCTCGTTGTTGAGATAAATTGACATGCTGATTACGGAAATCATACCCAATTTACATAAAAAGTTTCTTTGGTGACCTTATGGTATGTGTAGGGTCGAAGAATTGCTATTTGGCTGAGACATTGTTAGTCGAGTTAAGCCGCATGCTGTTCACGACAGTCATTCCGCTGGTGGAGTTGTGAAATTCACTTGTGAGCGCTTTCCTTCTTCACCTAACTTCCCTACTCCTACCCCCTATACCACCCCCTGGGCCAGGCGCGCCTGACCCCACGCTCAACCCTGGTCCCACCACAATATCCTGCTTCGGTAAGGACTAAGGGACGTACATGTTTAGACTTCTGAAGCGATTTTCTCGCTTCAGAAGCAATGTTTTGCAGTCGCAATCAAGTTATGATTTGCAAGGGCAGCCCGCTTCTGAACTATTGAAGCTGACTGCTCCCAAATCTGCCCGGACATTGCCTTTGAACGCTAAATTCAGAATTGTATTTCTAACAATTTTAGGAAATAAATTAATGGCGTCGCCCGAGCTACACCGTCAACATTTATTAGGAATCCCCCGAAAGAAAGTGCTTCAAACTAAACCTTCTCTCCAACTCTTAATTGAAAAAATTGTATAGCTTCATAGACCTACGAGTGACAACCACTTTTTGTTCGAAAGAATCAGATTTTATATGTTACTCCTCCTTACCTGGATGAACTAATTTTTTTCTCAAAATAAACTTTTTTCACAGCAATCTTTCTGCAAATAAACTAACAAAGAAAAAACTGCAGCGAAAATTCGATAATATCGACAGGCTCTATAATTGATTCGCTGATTCATAACCATGTGAGAATAATTTATCAAACGATGATTCTGCACCTGCTGAATGTTTTAATTGCTAACGATTAAATCTTTTTTCGCAAAGCCCTTTGTCTTTCAGCAGAAAAAATTGATGCTATTTTGAAGCTCTTAGCACCTTTTAGACGGTTTGTCAATGTCTGTCATTTTGAAGCGGAATTTCATGCATTACAGAATTGAAAACCGCTGGAATTTTATATTATCCGAGCTGATAGTGACTTCGCCGCTGCTGTCCAAATTCTTCCTTTGAGAGAAAAACTCTGCTCTAAATGATTTCTTACTGACTGAGTCATTTGCAAATAAACTTGCACTTCTTCTTGATTCATTATGGTATGCTGTGGTCACCGTAAATAAGAAAGCCTTTGATAAGCAAAAATCTATCAGCATATATCTGACCATTTACTTACCGTGTTTTTCGACACCACTGTGATCAATTAAACTCGGCTCAGAGGGTGCCGCAAACTAGCAATAAATCAGGCACCTTCTTAGAAATCTGGCAAAAATTCAAGGTTCAATCAGCTGAAGAAAAAACTCAAAAGCTAGTTCTGCCATTCGATCTAACCTAAAGCAACTCATTGTTGAGTAGGTTAGATGAGTGCTTGTGTTTTTGCTCAAGAAATCGTCCAACAAGGATGATGAGCTGTACAAGCGATTCAAGGATTTCGATCAAAATCCGATCACTTTCTTGCACACATTCATGAAGGAGATTGTATTTTTCGTGCTACATCGTTAGAATATGTTGTGTCCTCCACGGCGGACACTTCGACTTTTCGTCCTGAGGCAGCACACGAGAAAAGCAGCAAATTTATTAGAAGACAATAAAGGACAGTAAAATAAAAGAGGCGATGAGTGAACAGTCGAACTGACAATGGCTAACAGGAGCGCCTTTTATAGCGCTCATTTCCCGCGCATTGAGGTCGCAGGCGCCTCAGTGAGGGCAGATCATACGAGAAAACAACTGATCAGACACTAACACAACACCTCCCCCAGTGGAATAGCTACACAAAACTAGCCTACGATTAAAGCATGAACTACAATATGAACAGCTAAGAAATCGGTGATACATAGAAATTTAAACAACTATAAAACTAATGAAATAAACATACAATAAAATACTATGCACTAGGTTGGAACGTTGTACAGGTTTTCTCATTTTGCTTGATCTCCGAAACGTTGTCGGTGGCGTGGAAGGCTCGGGGCTTGATGTTGACGTCGACGTTGTTGAATCCATGAGTGCTGGCACATCCTTGGCGATCGCTTGCTCGGAACTCTCTTCAGCAACATTGCCATTCCTCGGTAGTGTGTCGTCTTCTGTCAGAACATCTAATAGTATCTTCAAGGCTTCGGATTGTTGTTGAAGTTGTTGTCGTACGGCGACCTGTTCACTAACGCTTCGATGCCGTAACTGATTTGCATGCTTCTTGCATATCTCATCACCAACCGTAACTTCATAATTGACAGGTCCAACACGTTTCATCACGGTTCCCTCCATCCAGTGGAAGTGGGGTGGCTTCTACTGCCTAGCGTATACCAAGTCACCAGCTTCGAATTCCTTTCGACATACTCCATGTTTCTTATCAAATTTGATCTTTCAAGCGTTCTCGTCTTCTTTGCGCGAAAAATTCTTCTGCTTCTTCTGACATCGGTAGTAGCAGACTTAACCTTGTGCGTAAGTTTCTGCCTAAGAACAATTCCGCTGGCGTCTTGTCGTTTAGGTTAGTATTTGGTGTTGTCCTATACGCTTGTAACACCACATTTAGTGTCTCTTCTGTTGGCCTCTCCTCCCCCTCTAGTTTCTTGATTCCGCGTTTCAGAGTATCAACGAAACGCTCTGCCTGTTCATTCGATTGAGGGTGGTGCGGAGCAGTCCTTATGTGGGTAATTCCACTTCGTCACACATCTTCTTGAATAAATCCGATGTAAACTGGGTACCATTGTCGCTCACTATTGTTTGCGGTAATCCATATCTTGCAAACAAGTTCTTTAAAGCCTTCACCGTTTTCGCAGCCGAGATATTGCTCATCTCGATCATTTCATGCCATTTGCTGCGGGCATCTACCACGACCAAGTAGAAGACTCCTTGCATGGGTCCAGCGAAGTCGATGTGTATCCTCTGCCACACTTGAGTCGCTGATGGCCATGCTTCTAATGGTACTTTCGTCGGATTCTTGGCTAAGTCCTGACATCTCGTACATCCTCGTACCAAGTCTCCGCAATCTTTGTCAGTATTCGGCCAATAGACGTAACTTCGAGCCAGTTTCTTCATTCTTACAATCCCTGGATAACCAATATGCAGTTCCTTCAGAACATTTCTTCGAAGCTCCTTGGGTATCACAACCCTTTCGGCTGACATTAGACACTGCTCCACAATTGACAATTTCTTCGATTCTCTCTTCGATTTCGAAAATGTGCCAACTCTTCATTGACGTCTGACCACTGTCCTTTCTTTAAGTAGATCATCCCTCTTTGTAGCATTGGGTCCTTCTTCGTATAGGATTGCACATCTGATACCGTCACTGGCTTTTCTTATGCAATTCTTCAACTGAAGTTCACGTCGTTCTCAACGGCAGCTATCACGACGTTTTCTTCGTTATTCTGACTCTTCTTCATCAATCGTGACAAGCCATCTGCTTGTCCAAACTTCGTAGTATTGACATACTCTATGTCAAAGTCATATCCAAGCAGTATTGTACCCCATCTCATGAATCGGTTAGCGGAGTAGACTGGAACTCCTTTCATGTCACCAAAGATGGCTAGCAAAGGTTGATGGTCTTCAACAATAGAAACTTTCGTCCAAATATGTACTTGTAAAATTTCTTGACAGCAAAGACAATTCCCAATGCCTCCTTTTCGATTTGCGAATAATTCTTCTCTGCTTTCGTAAGAGATCTCGATGCATGCGCGATTGGCTTTTCGGATCCATCGGCATGCCTATGCGATATCACACAGCCGATACCATAGTCGCTGGCGTCCGCTGCCACGACGATCTTCTGCTTCGGATCATAGTGAGCAAGGTTCAGCTCACTTGACAAAGTCTCCTTGAGCTCTTCGAACGCTTTTTGGTAATTCGAGTCCATTCCCACTTCGAATCCTTCTTCAGCATCGCATCCAACGGTCCACGAAATCCTTGATCTTTGGCATAAACGCCGCATAGTACGTTATCATGCCAAGAAACACTTTCAGTTGGCTAACATTCTTCTTCGGTTCATTCATATTCTTAATTGCTTCGATCTTCGCTAGATTCGATCTTCTGCCATTTTTATCCACTATGAAGCCAAGATATCGTATCTCTGGCTTGCCAAAAGAATTTTTTCCAAGCGGATTCTAAATCCGTACTCGGCGATTCTTGCGAACACAGCTAACAAGTTCCTCCATGTGTCCTTCTTCGGTTCTTCCACCAACCAAGATGTCGTCTAGGTAGGTTGCTACCCCACGCAGACCATTCACCATCTTATTCATGATTTGCTGGAAGATCCCTGGTGCTGTCTTGATTCCAAAAGGCAGTCTGTTGTACTGGTACAGTCCTTTATGTGTATTTATTACCACCATTTTCTTCGCTTCTTCTGACAAATCGATTTGCAGATAGGCGTCCGACAGATCTATCTGCGAAAATACCGTACATCCGTTGGGAATGCGAAAATATCCTCCGGCAATGGCAACGGATAATCGTACGACTCCAGCGCTTTGTTGAGTCCAGTTGAGAAATCAGCACACACTCTCAACTTTCCATTCGCCTTCCTAACGCATACGATAGGGGCTGCCCATTCGCTATGTGTCACCGGACTTATAACCTTCAGGTCCAATATCCTGTCGAGCTCCTTTGCGACAGCTTCGAGCGCAGCATGTGGAACAGGCCTACTAGCCTTGAAAGCAGGACGAACGTTTTCGTCAACTCTCAAGTGTGTCTTTTCCTTCGTGCATAATCCCAGACCTTCTTCGCAGACTTCTGGATAGGTTTCTTTCAGCTTCTGAGCGATGTCATTGGTTCGCTCTGTCTTCACTTCAGCAATCATTCTGCTTAAGTGATAGGACATATCTTCGTTCTTCTGAATCCACTCAAGTCCTAGCAGTGAGTTGTGAGGTGTCACGTATGCGTAGCCTTCGCTTTTGGATCCTTTGATTTCGTACTCACACCATAGCTTTCCATGGGCTTTCATGGAACCTCCACTAGCATTTTGACGACCACGTTTGTGTGCTCCAACCGAGGAGCGCCCATGCTTCTCCATGTTGATTAGTTCAAAAGTGTGATGTCTGATCCGGTATCTAGCAGGAAACTGACTGGATGATTATTCACTCTTGCTTCGATATACATGCGTGTTGAGTTCACCTCCATCGTTGCATTCGCAATCTTTGCGACGCTGTGCACATGTCTTCGCATTTTATTCGAGTTTTTTTTCTTACCGCTATCACTGTTTCTGTGGATTCTTCGCTTTGAATGCTGCTGTGTAAGCATTCTCTCCGCTATTTGATCGCAAAACTCCTCCTTATGACCTGTCTTCTTGCATTTCTTGCAAAACCACAGCTTAGCTTTGCAATTTCTGGAAAAGTGTTCACCACCGCAGTCCCAGCACTCCAGCTTTTTCGGTACTTCCTTCCTTGTTGCCGGCTTTAAAGCACCCAGCTACAGTCTCACTATCCTTCTTGAGACTCAAAAAGTTTTCGCATTCTAGGTACAACTCCTGCAGCGACATTTTTCGTCCTACCTTGTATTCTTTGTCCAGCACGGCGATGAGTCGCTGCCTGATTTCAGCTTCTTTTTGGCTTTTCAAGCCGAATATCCATAGCAGGCATTTGACCATGTCGCTGTCGAGCTCATGGATCTTCGCCTTTTCGCACAAGTCGTTCACTCGACCGGTATACATGAGGTAATCTTCGGAATCCGCCTTCTCCAGCTTCAAACACTGGTACCTCATGGTAAATTCGAAGATCTTCACGTCGAACAGTTGCTTCAATGTTTCGACCGTTTCTTCGAATTTGATGGCGGTTACTTCTTTCGGTAGCACATGCCTCTGATATTTTTCGAAACAATCCTTGTCCAGTTTTTCGCACAGCAGCCTCACCCTGGCGCTCTCCGTGAGCTGTTCGCGTCTTCGACAAAGACTTCCTTGTACCGAGCGTACCATCTGCTGAAGCACATATCCGCCTCGGGGTCGAAGTAGAAATTTTCGATCCTGTTGCTGAGCGCGGACACCACATTCGGAATTTCGATTGAGGTACTGCTTCGTTCAGTACCAGTAATGTGCTTCAATATCTCCAACAGTTCTCTTCTTTCTTCATTCATTAGTTCTCTGAGATTTCGCTAGTTTTCTTTGAACTCCTTAAGCACGATCACCATCTCTTCTGATCCCATCTTCGGAATTTTGGTCGACTACTTCTGCTGCCGGGGGTTTCGACCGCTCTCTGCTTTCTTCGACTCCACGTGTCTTCGTCCTGATCGCCACTGTTGTGTCCTCCACAGCGGACACTTCGACTTTTCGTCCTGAGGCAGCACATGAGAAAAGCAGCAATATTCATTAGAAAATAAAGGACAATAAAATAAAAGAGGCGATGAGTGAACAGTCGAACTGACAATGGCTAACAGCGAGCGCCTTCTATAACGCTCATTTCCCGCGCATTGAGGTCGCAGGCGCCTCAGCGAGGGCAGATTATACGAGAAAACAACTGATCAGACACTAACACAACAGAATAATTAAGATTCGAGATCGTCCATTGTTTTCCGTCAACTGGAATTTGTTATCTTTATGTTTTAGAATCTGACACACCCACTTTATGGATCATTAATTTGGTCATTTTGTCCCAAAAAATTTCGAAAGGGAAAACTCCACTCTCAAAAAGGCTTGAAGAGAAATCCAAAACTATTATATACGTTATTTTTAGAAGACTGGATCATTCCATTATATTGTTCCTATTATTAGGCCCTGCTGTTTCTAATCCTTGACACAGGTGTCAAGCAAAGGAAGATACTGCAATTTTCTCTCCTCCTCCTCTCGTTCTCCTTCTCGTTCTTTTTCTCCTTCATCATCTTGAAGTGCAGTAACGCTTTTCAAGTAGCACGTACTTAACTAGTATGGAATAATACCAAGGTTCTACAAAAAGGAGACATACAATCAAGTCTGGAATAAATTGTCTCAATCAAGGTCAATTGCTTATAACAGGTAAACCTGCGAAAATTGCTTCCAAAGTGCTTTTTTGTCTAAGCGCGGATGGCTCAGCTGTTATTGAGGGTTGTGAATTCATACTCGCTAAGTTCATGTTTGAGGCATCAAAAAACGTTTATATTAGGTTGTCCCATAAGTCTTTTCATTTTTGAGTTTTCGCTGTAATAAGTGATACACTCTTATTCTAAATAGACATCAGGGCATCGTTCGATAGATCAATTCAAGCTCTATAAGATGGTGTTCATGCTTTTGCACAAGCTTTGGTCCATCTCGAGTTCTAAACTAAAATCTAAAAAGTTTCGGATGCCCAAAAAACAAAAAATTTTTACATTTTTGTTCAAAAAGGTCCTACAGATCTCTAACTTGCTCACGCATATACATTCCACATCAGACATTCATACATGCTGTTGCTGTATTTTTCTATCAGCTAGAAATCAAGAAACCGAAAATTTTCATGTTTTTACAAAAGTGATGCTGTGCTGTTCTTACATTGACAGTTGTATGCTGCAAGCTCTTAGAAGTACAACCGTAAATTTTTAGCTCTCTGTAAGCTCTGGTTTCCGAAAGATGTTGATTTAAGCGTGAAAAACCCGAGTGAAAAAAGATAAAATTGATGTGTCTTGTGAACCAAAGCATATAGAGAGCCAAAAATCTACGGTAGTACTTTTAAGGGCTTCTAGTATATAACTGTTAGTGTAAGAACAGCACAGCATCACTTTGGTGAAAACATGGAAATTTTCGGTCTTTTGATTTCTAGCTGATAGAAAAATATAGCAACAGCACTTATGAATGTGTGATGTGGAATGTATATACGTGAGCGAGTTAGAGATCTGTAGGATTTTTTTGAACGAAGATATAAAAATTTTTCGCTTTTTTGGGCATCCGAAACTTTTTAGATTTTGGTTTACTCGAGATGGACCAAAGCTTGTGCAAAAGCATGAACACCATCTTATAGAGCTTAATTTGATCTATCGAATGGTGTCCTGATGTCTATTTAGAATAAGAAGTGTATCACTTATTACAGCGAAAACTCAAAAATGAAAAGACTTATGGGACAACCTAATAATTGAAATGCAATCTGGTGCTAAAAAGTGCCGGGCAGCAAAAGTTGGAAAATAAAGTTTAAAAAGAAACGATATTAAAGTTTACGTACACTGCTAAGTCAGAATCTCGGTTTTTCCTTCGCAATAGAAATTGCACTTTGTCGCACACTGTCCTGAACCAGATTCAGTCAGAAAAATTGTAATCAGTATAATCTTTCCTTCTGAATTTTGAAGAGAAGGTACGACGTTGCTTGCACCACGAATGAACATCTTACAGTCCTGACTGCAAGCTACATGAGTTATGAAGATGTGCAAGTGATTTGTTTATATCAGGTTGTCTCATAGATCTTCCCATATTCGCACCATCAACTGATACTTCTCAAAAACTGAGGCGTCTACAAGGTGCAAATTTGTGGCAGTAATCTTGACCGAATAAGCTATGCATGTAAGCACATATTTCCAAAATTAAGCGCATTATTTTTTGTCATTTCTAGCTATCAGAAAAATGAAGCAAGTGTATACATATCTGATGGCGAGATTATATGCGTGAGCAAGTGCGAATTTTGTAGAATGTGAACTGAGACTAGATTATTTTCATCGATGCGGATCAAGCCTGGGACAAACTTTTGAAGATCATATTGTAGATGCTTTGATCTCTCGAAGGGTACCCTGCGTCCCATTAAAAATCTTTAGAAATCTAACAATAAGAAGAGCAGATATGTGTTGGTAAAAAGTCAGATATGAAAGGACTTATCGATCAACCTAATACTTGTTATTAATTGAAATATGTTTTAGAAATTTTTCAAAAACAAATTAGGCTTGTACGCTCCCTTTCTCCAACGGGATTGAGTGTTCGCAAAAATTTTGGATGCATCTCAAAAGATTTCTCAGTTAATGCCACGCACCTTTATCCAAAAAATCCCCCCTCCCCCTTCACCCCAACCCTAACGGCTGCACACTCAAAAGTTCCACAATCTTTTCGCAATGGTGTGAATAAAAAAGCGACATTCATCGACGCCATGAAAGACCGCTTATAAGCTGGCTGTAGACCGGAACTTGCTTGAAATGTGTCAAACTGGCAAAGTCTCTAGGACTATATAGAAACTAGAATACATTAATTAGTATGGTACTTTTGCCAGTCTCTCTCATTCACGTGTGCTAGAGTGCCTCACTCATTTATTAGATTTCTAGGCAGCTTATAAGTTTGACATTTCAGTGCAAGAAGTACGGCAAATGTAGAACACATGAAATTCTTGAACCAATGAAAAAGAATCGGATTATCCAACTACGACCATCGTTCAACCTCGGCATTGTAGAAAGTGCTTTTAAGGACTGTTTGAGCTTTACACCGAGATTACTAATTCTTATTTGAACTGATGTTTCGGCTAGGTCTTCTTCAGAGTCTGAACTCGTCAAATGTTTTACAGATCTGTCTCATTAAAAGCTGCATCAAGACTCAGAAAAGACTTCCAGCGCGCAAGTAAATTGAGAGCTATAAAAGTAAATGCAGAATTAAACTATGCTTACCTACACAGCTGATGACTGCCTGGGCAGCAGTTTGTATACTGATAACTGAGCTTTAACCTCTATAGAGGTTATCGCAATAAGGCCGCTGGCCTTAACTGTTTTATTTTAACACTCGCGGCCCAGGAAAATTACACTTGGAAGAGGCTCGGCTTTTACAGGACGCCCTGCATATTTTCTGGGCAAGCCCTGGTTCTTTAGGCCACGGCTGGACAAAACCACCCGGCGTGCACCGAGCCTAGCTGGACGCTGCGATTTTTACAGCTGCAAGAAGTAAGGTCGCTTGCATGAGATACGCCGCGATGATAGGGCTACCCTCAACGTTTGCAGCTTAGACAGAAGTCAAGAAACATCAGGCTTTGCCATTGATATGTGTCTTATCAACGCACCACTAGGCATCCACGGAGTACTGCAACATGTCGGCTCAAACTCTGGAATTTCGGTGAGAATTTTAGCACATGAATCCTAAAGACAGCCACCTAAGTGTCTAGAAGCATTTTGGATTGATACAAAGAACCCGAAAATAAATCAAAAGAGGGAAACTTAACAATTACGCAACTCACCTTATCTAGATCAGTCATTCTGATCTACCAGAAACGATCCATATACACGTCTAATAAGTCCAATTTTTTCTAGCAGCTGACAACGTAGAACTTCACTTTCTCTTTGATAGAGAACAATCGTCGTAATTCAGAGGGTGCTGCTTGTGCGCAGCTGAGTTGATCATCGAGCAAGGTTTAACGCTTCATCTGTTCAGCTGTAAAGATACAATTCGAATCGCCTGCAGATTGTTTGTCCCTTACATGCTCTGACGAAGGGATCTGCCGAAACGTTAGCCATGACGTAAATAAATCAGTTACCAATCTCGTGCATGGCAGCGCCCATACTTGATCCGCTTGATCCGCTTTCTGCAAAAACGCGCGTCACTTACTTGTCATTTGGCGTCGCGTACAGCGAGTTTGCTTAACCATACGGAACTTTTTTTACCTACGCGGCACCAAATGAACTGCTCGTGGAAAGGATGTAGTAGTCGAAAAGAAAGTTAATGCTCGAAAGGCGTTCAAAAGCTGCATACATCACTGCTAGCGTCCTTCGATGAGCAGTGATTAAACAGTTGTCCCACGAATGATTTTTCTAGAAGGAGCAGTTTCACTCATTATTTCTACGCACAGTACCTTGTTCAGAGTTGTGTTAGTTCTAGGCTCAACGGTCGGTACGGCAGACCAGCACTTGCAAAAACCCATCGCGTCATTCCTGAGTAACAAATGACCTGTGCTAGTGCGAGATTAAGTGTTCAGCAATGTGAAATAAACATACTCATCATGCAAAGTGTTTACCTTCTTCACATCTTGGAACCAGCTCAATATGCTGTGACCTGTTTCCGTGAATGTTAACCATGAAACTGCTCAATCCAAGCATCAGTAGACATAAACTTTATATCATCTCAATAAAAGAAGAAAGACTGCTTGGTCGTCGTCAATCAAAAGAAGTCTTTGGAATTTCAATTCATACAGATATGTGTACTACGGCAGCAGACATCTAGTGGTAATTGGATGTTTGCTAACTTACATGATTCCAGTACTACTATTATAGGAGGATTTATTTCTCTTGCACATTCTTTAAACATTTTCGCGAATTATGTTTTAGCAGGCGTATGTATATTCAAACTATTTACAAAATATAGTTAGAAATCTATCACTTCTAAACGCATTCTGCTCTTTAGAGGCAGCGTCCGGGCAAAATTTCGCCTCTTATGTTTCTGCCATTCTGGGGCCTTTCCGTGGCCCTGATTACAGCTGTAAACTCGAATTTGTTCAAAACTCCCTAAAAACCCGGTTCTGGGGGACCCTCTCTTCAAAAGGTGGACGAGTTTCGAATTGCTCGTCCCCATCGTCATTCCAGCGTTAGGAGCTGCAAGTGCACGGATGCAGCTGCATTGCAGTGTGCAGTGCAACTGTAATGCAACTGCAATGCAACCGCACCCTGCGTAAGCACTCGTCCCTCAGGGGTGGTTTGTGGTACGAAGGGGCGGCTTAACTAAAAGGACCAACGCAGATCGGATAATCATGGGCCCTTCTTTACAACTATGTGATAATGTGGGTGGATGGATGTTGCCTGGACGCTGCCTTCAAAAGGTACCTAAAAACGAACGAATTCTCAAGAGATACACTCAAATCCGTCATTTTATTAAAAGAGCAGCAAAGTATTCTTCTTGTATATGATATAACTTACACACTGTCATCTATTATTTATTTCGATTGCAATGAAAATATAATATAATCTCAAACTAGAGGTATCTCAAAAAGTGTAGCCATTCAGAATCCTAGACAGTTGCCATTATAGCTACATGGTTACATTTTTTATCAGCCAAAGTTCCATCTAATCTAAGAATATCAATTCTTGATGCACATAAGTGTCATGCGATATTCCCAAAAGTATGATAGCTTCTTCAGGCCTAAGGCATTCCTCACGCGGTCTCAGTCGCTGCGTGAATTGATATCGGAATGATTGTTCATAATGGGTCGTCAGAGCGCTTTGTTACGGCAGACCTTGATCAGTTTGCAACAAATCACAGAAGCTGTGCGCCCATGTATTGAAGGACTGGCTATCTATGGCGGAAACGATATTGACATTAGAGAGAAAACTGTGAAAGTTATGTTGCGTAGTGCTACAATAATGGCTGCAGACCCACCGATTCTCAGGCACAGACCTATAATAGACCTTAGAAAAATTCAAAAATGTTTTGTGCAAGGGAATAAAAGTTGCTTGAACTTGTCCATTTCTCACGCTTTTTCGTTGTGTCTCACAAAATTCTATTTCCTACTTTTTGGCTGCAGAAAAGGGAGGCTTGTGCCTCAAAAAATATTAGGTTATCAAAAGTAGACTCTTTTTTCGAATAAATCAAGCTGTTTTTCCTTTCGGCTTAGCCATTCGATAGAGGGGATCAAGCCGTAGAAAATGACCGCCAAAGATCTGCCCAAGTCGCAATTTAGTTAATGCAGCCAAAAAATCAAATTTTTTTTATTACCCTAAACGAAAACTTCTACGGACTTCCAGCTTGGTCATTGTACGGTAGACACATAGTAGTAATAGATGATGTAATCGTGAGATATTTTCTGAGGCTCAAAAATGATAGCTTAAGAAAGCCCGAAACTTACCACTTTTTGGGGATTTTTCAATGATAACTTGGTATTTCACGATCACCAAGGCGCACACAAAAATAAATTCTAGTGTCGCACTTACCAGGGCTTTTAGTATACGGTGATATGTGGGAGGGCCTGGGGCGGAGTTTGCCGTTTTTAAACTATTGTTTTTCTTCGATTTCTATGCGTGGAAAAAGTCCTTCCAGAGCAAATGCTACGTGTCTACTACATAATCAACAAATTGAAGGTCCTCGATGTTTTTTTCCATCAAAAAGCTCATTTTCAGGTGATAAAATTTTTTCGGTTTTGGATCCAAACTTCACCTGGATTACGAATTAGGCGGACCTTCGATGGCCATTTTGAGAGCTTTATCCGCTCTATCGAAAATACACCAAGTCTGTCAGAAATACAAGAACAGCTTAACTCATTTAGAAAAAAATTTACTTATGGGGCAACCTATTATCATGTTAGCTTTAATTTCACTTTTCGCGCAAATACAAAGTCTTTGGTGGAGGATAGCCTGCGGTGGTACCGCAATGCTCAACGATGGTTTACGTTTGAGTCCCATTTTCTTTGCTTTAGTGGTTGGCAAGAAAAAAACCTATTTTGTAGGTTTCTTCATTCGCTTTGAGTTCTAGTGTGCATTAGTTTGCACATTTGCATAGAGTGCTAAATGAATCTTTCCTTGAATAACGGAGTAAGCTATTTCTGATGGCATACTTTCGGTCAAGCTTGATAAAAATTCTTTATCTTTCAGTATCTCTGCGTCTCAACTTTTTAATCGCAACGGCTATCAATAATCAACTAAATGAGTTAATTATTGATAGCCGTTGCGATTAAAAAGTTGAGACGCAAAAAAATTTTCAAAAATTTTTCATGAGAAGTCTCAAAGTACGTGACTTTACTTTCTCAGATAGTCCGAACCAGCCTCATGCAGTATACTGCAGTTAGCCAGGGCGTCGCAAAAAATGTATAAGGTCTGAGTTGTTACAAGGCACTATGGAAAATTTTTCTCGGCTATCCTTCATGCGTGAATCCTGATGAGGCTCAATGTTATTTGACTTCAAGATTTTGACTGAGATTTGAAACAACAGAGTATCCCAAAATGTGAAATCATTGTAACTCTTCTTGATCCTACCGCTTTCAGATTCTTTCTATCCCTTGAAATAAATTACTGTGGGGTCAGGTCAGCAAGCTTTTATCGGGAGGCTGGCTGACACCCAAAAACGGTTCACTTCAAGCATTAAGGGTGCAAAAAAATTGAAATTGTTTTTTATATAGTACAAACCTTAATTAAGTTTTTCCTTATTTTGTCAGTGGGTCTAGAGCTTCGTGTCTTGTCATCCACCTTTTATTTTATTTTGATTTTTGCACTGAGGTCGAGGATTGGCTGGTTTCGTGAGTTGTTTGTTCTTTTTCTTTGAATACTCTTTCTTCTTTGACGCGCTCTGTGTTTACTTATAAAATAAAATAAGAGAAAATCTCCAAAGATTTCAAGAGTAGTAAGAGCGAATTCCCTTCGTAGCTAATCCGTTCGCGCTTCAATGCACGCAGTTTTTTGCTGCAAGTACCATGGAATTTTGAAGTTGATTACCCATATATTCGCGCACCAAACGGAAAGTAATTCCACTTTTTGTTCATGAGCGAGTTCTTGTTGGTATCATAGATTTCTTCATTATTCTGATTTGTTGAGGGCTTATCAGAACAATAATAAGCAAGAATTTAACTTTGCCCACAAATCACCTTAAAAATCATTCCACTTATCCGTTTAATCAATTAAGTTTTTTAGCCGCATGTGACTGACTCTTCATAAATTTCAAGTCGGTCACCCGATCCTTACTGCTAAGCTTGTAATAAGCTTATGATGCCTGATTCTGCACAAAGCGGATCAAGCGGATCAAGTATGGCGGCTGCCACGAGATTGGTAACTGATTTATTTACCTCACGGCTAACGTTTCGGCCGATCGCCTTCTTCAGAGCATGTAAGGAACAAACAATCTGCAGCCGATTCGAAAAAGTATCTTCACAGCTAAACAGATGAAGCGCTAAACCTTGTTTTCGATCACCAACTCAGCTGCGCACAAGCAGCACCCTCTGGATTACGACGATAGTTTATCAGAGAGAAACTAAAGTTCTACGTTGTCAGGTGCTAGAGAAAGTTGGACTTATTAGACGTGTATATGGATCGCTTACTGGTAGATCAGAATAACTGATCTAGATAAGGTGAGTTGCGTACTTGTTAGGTTTTCCTTTTTTCGATTTATTTAAATCAGTTACCAATCTCGTGTATGGCAGCCGCCATACTTGATCCGCCTGATCCGCTTTGTGCAGAGTCATGCATCATAAGCTTATTACAAGCTTAGCAGTAAGGATCGGGTGACCGATTTGAAATTTATGAAGAGTCAGTCACATGCGGCTAAAAAACTCAGTTGGTTAAACGGATAAGTGGAATGATTTTTAAGGTGATTTGTGTGCAAAGCTAAGTTCCTGTTTATTATTGTTCTGATAAGCCCTCAACAAATCAGTATAATGAAGAAATCTATGATATCAACGAGAACCGCTTATGAACAAAAAAGTGGAATTACTTTCCGTTCGGTGCGCGAATATATGAGGTAATCAACTTCAAAATTCCATGGTGTTTGCGGCAAAAAACTGCGTGCATTGAAGCGCGAACGGATTAGCTACGGAGGGAATTATTCGATCTTACTACTCTTGAAATCTTTGGAGATTTTCTCTCATTCTATTTTATAAGTAAACACAGAGCGCGTGAAAGAAGAAAGAGTATTCAAAGAAAAAGAACAAACAACTCACGAAACCAGCCAATGCTCGACTTCAGTGCAAAAATCAAAATAAAATAATGGACCTCTAGACCCACTGACAAAATAGGGAAAAACTCAATAAGTTCGTACTATATAAAAAACAATTTCACGAATCTTGCACCCTTAATGCTTACAGTGAACCCGTATTTGGGTGTCAGCCAGCTCCCGATAAAACCTTGCTGACATGACCCCGACAGTAATTTATTTCAAGGGATAGAAAGAATCTGAAAGAGGTAGGAATAGGCACCTATCAAGAACAGTTACAATGATTTCATACTTTGGGATACTCGGTTGCTTCAAATCTCAGTCAAAATCTTGAAGTCAAATAACATTGAGCCTTATCAGGATTCACGCATAAAGGATAGCCGAGAAAAATTTTCCATAGCGCCTTGTGACAACTCAGACCTTATACATTTTTTGCGACGCCCTGGCTGACTGCAGTATACTGCATGAGGCTGGCTCGGACTATCTGAGAAAGTAAAGTCACGTACTTTGAGACTTCTCATGAAAAATTTTTGAAAATTTTTCTGCGTCTCAACTTTTTAATCGCAACGGCTATCAATAATTAACTCATTTGGTTGATTATTGATAGCCGTTGCGATTAAAAAGTTAAAACGCAGAAATACTGAAAGATAAAGAATTTTTATCAGGCTTGACCTAAAGTATGCCATCAGTAAATAGCTTACTCCGTTATTCAAGGAAAGATTCATTTAGCAATCTATGCAAATGTGCAAACTAATGCACACTAGAACTCAAAGCGAATGAAGAAACCTACAAAATAGGTTTTTTTCTTGCCAACCACTAAAGCAAAGAAAATGGGACTCAAACGTAAACCATCGTTGAGCATTGCGGTACCACCGCAGGCTATCCTCCACCAAAGACTTTGTATTTGCGCGAAAAGTGAAATTAAAGCTAACATGATAATAGGTTGCCCCATAAGTAAATTTTTTTCTAAATGAGTTAAGCTGTTCTTGTATTTCTGACAGACTTGGTGTATTTTCGATAGAGCGGATAAAGCTCTCAAAATGGCCATCGAAGGTCCGCCTAATTCGTAATCCAGGTGAAGTTTGGATCCAAAACCGAAAAAATTTTATCACCTGAAAATGAGCTTTTTGATGGAAAAAAACATCGAGGACCTTCAATTTGTTGATTATGTAGTAGACACGTAGCATTTGCTCTGGAAGGACTTTTTCCACGCATAGAAATCGAAGAAAAACAATAGTTTAAAAACGGCAAACTCCGCCCCAGGCCCTCCCACATATCACCGTATACTAAAAGCCCTGGTAAGTGCGACACTAGAATTTATTTTTGTGTGCGCCTTGGTGATCGTGAAATACCAAGTTATCATTGAAAAATCCCCAAAAAGTGGTAAGTTTCGGGCTTTCTTAAGCTATCATTTTTGAGCCTCAGAAAATATCTCACGATTACATCATCTATTACTACTATGTGTCTACCGTACAATGACCAAGCTGGAAGTCCGTAGAAGTTTTCGTTTAGGGTAATAAAAAAAATTTGATTTTTTGGCTGCATTAACTAAATTGCGACTTGGGCAGATCTTTGGCGGTCATTTTCTACGGCTTGATCCCCTCTATCGAATGGCTAAGCCGAAAGGAAAAACAGCTTGATTTATTCGAAAAAAGAGTCTACTTTTGATAACCTAATATTTTTTGAGGCACAAGCCTCCCTTTTCTGCAGCCAAAAAGTAGGAAATAGAATTTTGTGAGACACAACGAAAAAGCGTGAGAAATGGACAAGTTCAAGCAACTTTTATTCCCTTGCACAAAACATTTTTGAATTTTTCTAAGGTCTATTATAGGTCTGTGCCTGAGAATCGGTGGGTCTGCAGCCATTATTGTAGCACTACGCAACATAACTTTCACAGTTTTCTCTCTAATGTCAATATCGTTTCCGCCATAGATAGCCAGTCCTTCAATACATGGGCGCACAGCTTCTGTGATTTGTTGCAAACTGATCAAGGTCTGCCGTAACAAAGCGCTCTGACGACCCATTATGAACAATCATTCCGATATCAATTCACGCAGCGACTGAGACCGCGTGAGGAATGCCTTAGGCCTGAAGAAGCTATCATACTTTTGGGAATATCGCATGACACTTATGTGCATCAAGAATTGATATTCTTAGATTAGATGGAACTTTGGCTGATAAAAAATGTAACCATGTAGCTATAATGGCAACTGTCTAGGATTCTGAATGGCTACACTTTTTGAGATACCTCTAGTTTGAGATTATATTATATTTTCATTGCAATCGAAATAAATAATAGATGACAGTGTGTAAGTTATATCATATACAAGAAGAATACTTTGCTGCTCTTTTAATAAAATGACGGATTTGAGTGTATCTCTTGAGAATTCGTTCGTTTTTAGGTACCTTTTGAAGGCAGCGTCCAGGCAACATCCATCCACCCACATTATCACATAGTTGTAAAGAAGGGCCCATGATTATCCGATCTGCGTTGGTCCTTTTAGTTAAGCCGCCCCTTCGTACCACAAACCACCCCTGAGGGACGAGTGCTTACGCAGGGTGCGGTTGCATTGCAGTTGCATTACAGTTGCACTGCACACTGCAATGCAGCTGCATCCGTGCACTTGCAGCTCCTAACGCTGGCATGACGATGGGGACGAGCAATTCGAAACTCGTCCACCTTTTGAAGAGAGGGTCCCCCAGAACCGGGTTTCTAGGGAGTTTTGAACAAATTCGAGTTTACAGCTGTAATCAGGGCCACGGAAAGGCCCCAGAATGGCAGAAACATAAGAGGCGAAATTTTGCCCGGACGCTGCCTCTGAGAGCAGTATGCGTTTACAATTGATAGATTTCTAACTATATTTCGTAAATAGTTTGAATATACATACGCCCGCTAAAACATAAATCGCGAAAATGTTTGAAGAATCTGCAAAAGGAACAAATCCTCCAATAGTAGTAGTACTGGAATCGTGTAAGCTAGCAAACATCCAATTACCACTAGATGTCTGCTGTCGTAGTACGCATATCTCTGTGAATTTAAGGTTCCAAAGACTTCTTTTGATTGACGACAACCAAGCAGTCTTTCTTCTCTTACTGAGATGATATAAAGTCTATGTCTACGGATGCTTTGATTGAGGAGTTTCATGGTTAACATTCATGGAAACAGGTCACAGCATATTGAGCTGGTTCCAAGATGTGAAGAAGGTAAATACTTTGCATGCTGGATATGTTTGTTCCACATCGCTAAACACTTAATCTCGCACTAGCACAGGTCATTTGTTACTCAGGAATGACGCGATGGGTTTTTGCAAGTGCAGGTCATGCCGGCTCAACTATTGCTCTACCAATGTGCTAAAGTTCTGAGCCTACAAAACAGAACTGCCTTATTATTTCTCCTTGTAAACCCTGTTTCGTCGTTAACCATTCAACCAATTTTTCTATGGCACTATAGTTCGTTAAATCACTATCGGAGCAGCAATTTGGCGAGAAACGGCGCATTTGATCTGGAAGTGGGTCCATTACTTTGGATCAAACGTTTCGTGATGCTAAATAATTCTAAATAAGTTCGGCAGACCATCGTATTCACGGGATAGCACAACGAAGTTCACCTGAACTGATCGATAAGAAACATTTGGGTGCCAATGTCTGTGATCCACAAATGATGAATGGTCGATCAGCACTTCACCTCAAGAATGACAATGCCGGTCCGTCGTGATATCGATGTAAGATATGTGAAGACCCATCGTGATCTCGTACTTTGGCCCTCAACGCCCTTTCTACACAGAATTGTAACCTTATCAAAGGCTAAATTGTAATTAGGAATTGTGAAAACCCCAGGTAAAAACCATTGAATGCAGGAAACGTTGAGGGCGAGCTCGCAACATCTTCAGCCGCCATCTCGTCGGTATCCGTGAGGTGATGGCTGTCGACAGATTAACAAGTGCAGAATACGGTGTGCTTTTTTGAGAGGGCAACACATCGTTGTGCTTTACATTTCAAACGTGTCAATGTTCTGTGTATGGCAACATCGCACAGCTTTTTCTCACCAAAAACCCTCAAGATTCTTATTTTAATGTCGTTCCAATTCACCGAGTGTTCAAACAAAATTGTGCTTTTACGAAAAAGCTCAGTATTATCGTTGAACCTTAGTAGGCATCGCCGCACTTGCGATTCTTCCATAACAATTTTGGTCCTCGTTTCCTTTGAGCAGTCAACTGGCTGTTTGTTTAAAGACATACGTGCATTGATCAACTCCAGTTATAGACATCACTTTCTTTTGACATAGAAAACCTGCAGATGGACCGGCTTATCCAAGCAAAGAAAAAACAATTCCCCCTAGGCGAATTTTATTGGACCTAAATGCAAAACTTTGAGCGATCGAAAGAGCAAATATGATATTAGAGAAAGAGATGAATCTCCATTTTGAAAACGAAAATTAAGAGTTGAAAGCAGTGAATAACTGCCGTCCGGCCGTTGAGCCTAGGACTAACACAACTCTGAACAAGGTACTGTGCGTCGAAGCAATGAGTGAAACTGCTCCTCTAGAAAAATCATTCGTGGAACAACTGTTTAATCCCTGCTCATCGAAGGAGGCTAGCAGTGATGTATGCAGCTTTTAAACGCCTTTCGAGCAATAACTTTCCTTTTGACTACTACATTCTCCACGTTTTCTCAGTAGTAAGATAAAATTTTCAAACTGCTCAACGTTATCCTCAAGCGACCGTCAATGGTGCGCTTGTTGGGATTGTTCGATCGGAGTTCAGCGCTATCGAATGAATGAACAGATTTGCTGAAGCAAGTACTTGAAAGCGCAAAACCCAGTACAAATCGAGTGACTTGCTTCCAAGACTTCGGAGTTTTTTGTTGGAATGTCAGCATCATTACTAGTATTTTATCGTAAGACTTTGATAACGTTAAAACAGATTACAACGATCAAGTCTGATTTATGTGAATCATATACTGATTCGTAAACATTACCTTCATTGATGCACACGCAAATGAGCAAAAGAGTCCATACATATATTCAATGGTAAACATTGCGGGCGTCAACCACTGGACAACATTTTGAGCTACTACTGCAGCTAAATGATCTTCCCTTGCCTCTCATTTCAGTGTGCCACAATAGTTGTTTTAAATCTTATGTCATGAGTCAAACCAAATAACTTTTACTGGATCTGGTTTGCCCATCGTCGATTAATCTACAATGGACACGAAGGGAGAAGGGAGTAGGCGCCCAAAAAATGTTAAGGGAAAGTGCTGTGCTGGCTAGCACAAAATCTCAGTCTTGCTTCAAAAAACAATACTCGTCTTGTATATTACGCACACTAAAAATTTACAAGAAATCGATGATTATCATGACTTACAATAAAGCGCTAAACGTCTGTCTTTGTGTGTGTGTGTGTGTGTGTGTGTGTGTGTGTGTGTGTGTGTGTGTGTGTGTGTGTGTGTGTGTGTGTGTGTGTGTGTGTGTGTGTGTGTGTGTGTGTGTGTGTGTGTGTGTGTGTGTGTGTGTGTGTGTTTGTCTGTCTGTCACGAAATTTCACACAGGGAGCTGCAGCCAAGCTGGCCACCTACAATTTTGCCTAGCATACTGTACTAGCATGTAGGCCCAGAAGGCACAAGGACGAGCCGGTTCGATTGACGGGTCCTTCAAAGCTGGCGCGTCAGACGGGTCCACGAGGCTTTTGGTAGGCAAAACTAGGTCGCTAATTCGACTTTTTGCAAATTCATGGTTTGCCTGACGAGCAAATCTGCGCCCCATAAATTCTAGCCCGAAATGCGTTCGAAAAGTTTGTTTCTTGACAAAATAGCGCCAAAAAGTGGTGACCGCGTAGATAGTCGTTTCAACAAAGATTTACCTTAAATTTTGAGAAGATTTTTGCACGAAAATGTAGCTCAAAGTGACTATTATCCTTATGACGACTACAAGCCAAAACTAATTCATTAATCCATATAAATTCGCATTTGTTCCTTTGCGAAATTGTTTTTCTTCTCAAAATTACCGATCTTACGTGAAAATGCTTCAAGAATGAACAGTTGTTTACGTTTCATTTGTGATGTTCAGCATCACGTGATGAGTTTCAAGTTATCATAATGCGAGCATAAGAAAGTCATATGGATAGGAGAGCTAGTGCGAACCTCCGCGAAGAGGAGGTGACGCACTGGTATAGAATAAGCCATAAAACCTAAATAAAAAGCAGAATCGAGTTTTTTCGTGCTCCGCTGAAGTTTTACTTCTAAGAATGGAAAATCACGATGTGATGTTCTCCTTAGAGGCAGCGTACATCCATTTATGCTACCCAGTTCTCTATACGGTGCATTTGTAGTGCCCAGAAGATGACCAACTGCGTTGGTCCGGTCTCCAAATGTTGCTTCTAGAGGGAGAAAACGCGGCCGATTCTTTCTGAGGCCGTCCCTTTTTTTTACGGCCCGCCTCCTTCGGTCGGGTCCACGATAGTTTTAGCTGTAAGCGTACACCGCAGTTGCAGTTGCAATCATGCAGTTGTAGCTGCAATCATGCAGTTGCAGCTGCTCCTCGCTGGCATGCCGACGGGGTCGCGCAAATCGAAACTCGCCTTTCACAAAATTGTAACACTCTCTTCAATAACAAATTAGAGTAGTTTGTCAACATGTAGGGAGTTGTGAATGGAATTTATGGGGCGAACTTTTCGTGGCGACCCAGATCCAGTGCTTGGTCTTACTAGGGAAGGATCCTTAGTCGAAGTGGCCTTTCCAGCTTAGATGTATATATTCTTGAAGGCCATAAAAACTGAATTCAAAACTGTTTTTCTTTTTTGCGAAGCGCCTCTAAGTGAGGAGTTGCAAGCGTTTTATGAGCCAAGAAACTGAGCCCTTGATTAGAGTGAAATCATTAATGACACGCTTCCAACTCGCAAATGGAATTGGAGAACACGGAGATAGATAGCAAGCAGGGGCTATTTCATTAAAAGTGACAGTCACGAGTGTTACATTTGAGTTTACGAGAGTGTTGTGGAACGCGTTGAACCGTTGACGATTTATTAGAAAAACACAAGAGTTCATCCTCTGCCCATCGGCGTACAGGCTAGGTTGTCGAGGGTTCACTAGGAATAACTCGAGAACAACACACAAATATATCAAGGTGCGGCGGGTACGCCGCAACCCAGAGACCATATCTACCTAGCCTATAGCGGGCGAGCAATTTTCAATATAAGGGGATGGCTCTACAACAGAAAGTCTTCTGATTTTCTTCTAAATAGACAATTCAAAGTTTTGCTACAAAAGCCCTCATAACTCCTTGTCCATGCTCTGCAGCGAGAAAGATAGATAAAATCAGCGTTCGATGTCCTTTAAGAAAATGTGAGTTCATTTCGAATAAGGATCATAGGTCTGTTGGAAATATCGGACGCGCTAATATGCTTACGGAGTTTTACAGTTTAAAGCTGTTTATCTGAGGCAGTGCGAAAAAGGCGAAAAGCGTTAGTCTATTCAGAACAATGTGCAGGCTTTTACGCTATTTTTTGTTTGAAATTCAAAGTTTGCATGTTTTTTGAGGGAAAAAACACACAGCCCTACCTGCGTCACCATCATTACGACCGCACTCACATGTCTTATTCATTCGAAAAAAAAACTACAACCAGGGCTTAGCACGAGGGTAGCAAATAAACATCGGTAAAACATCTTCGCTCTTGCCACTATGATTTTTACGATTTCCTACTTGATCCCGCCAGCTGCGTAGATTGTTCGATTGGAGCGCCCTTTCTTCCTCGGAAGGACCGGCGTCCTTGCTGTTCCGGATCCGAACAAGGAGGAGAAGAAGAATTTTGGGACCAAAATGTTGCTTACCAAACTTTAGGTGTAGAACAGATTTATGTAAAAATTTTGAAAAAATTATGTGAATTGGAGTTTTGCCAACCTCAGGAGGGCACGATTTCCAGCATGTCATTTGCCCACCAAGTGCAGGACTCTGACTACAACATGTCTCATTTAGATTATTCATTGCTTTGAGTCAAGTTGGTGTAAAGCTAGTATATGCGTGTACTATGTAACAGGTGAGAAAAGGGAAGGAGGTCATGCGGAACAATTCTTTTATAAGTTTTGTTTAGCTTTTGGGACTTATCAAAATAAATACAGTGCTGGTCAAAACTATAGATCTGCTCTAAAAACTACCGTAGCTTCTCTGCTTCTCAACGAATTGATCTGAAACTTGATACAGCTGTGTGTTTAGCAGACTGCCGTCAGTAGTCTAAACCGTTCCCGCTTTCGTTCGATTAGTTAGTAGAAGATTAAAAATTTTGAAAAAAGCAGGCTTGAAGGCTGGCCAACTGTCCACTAAAGTATTTCTCGGCTTCCAAAGTTTTTTGTGCATAATATATAGTCAACGTCAAGACAGTCGCTTTGGTCCAACTGTGTCATGCCTTTATAAGAAACGCTTATGTATTTTTTTCCAGTCAAAAATACTTTCACGCGTATTTTGTGTGCTATCATCGAACTAACATTATAAGGAAATCGATGGAGTGTAATTATAATATAAGAATATACCACTACACTTATAAATATATAGACTACATAGATGGATATATTGCATCTATCCACAGATGTTTCCCGAGTTGTCAATTGCTCAAAAGAAATTTACCTTCCTTCTAGAGATAGATACGACATAATGAGATAGAGACCAAACTTCTTAATCTTCTTGGTGACTCACTAATGCCGTATTTGAGTGTCGCAGATAGAATAGTACATCATTCTTTCCGATTGGACTCAGAGTGTTTAGTCTTCAAATATCTGTCTCTTCTAACATCTTTCCCTCATATAGTCATATAATCAAGGTCGGTAGTAATTTGGTCGAAACTCCGAGTTTAAAGCTTCGCGTCAAAGATAATTCTGAGTTCCGCTTTCAATGTTCCGGGTTCCAACTCCCAAGCTCAGAGTTTTGCTTCGAAGCTGTTCCTACGCACTTTGCTGTAAAAGAGACGTTAAAGCTGGGACTCGAACCTGTACGGCATAGCGAAGATCCTATCACTAAACCGCTAGACCATGACACACTGGATCTCAAAATTGCTTTGCCATAATGTACTCACTCATTCCGTTAACACTTAGCATGCCAAAACAAGTTATACCAAAGCCGCCATATCATCGCTTCCCAGGGGGGTCAAAAAGTTGCGCGTTAGCTCAAAGATACGGAAAAAAGGATTTTAATCGTCACCGCATTAGCTATCGTTTCTGAAAGAGCATCCATTGCTGTCGTCTTTATACGAGTATCTTCTATTTGGAAGAATAGAAAGGTGTAGTTTCAGCCACGCTTTCAAAAAAACATGTCTGACAAGGGAAGTACTATCAATGGCCGTGGCCTTTTGATATGAAATGCATATCTTCTAAAGCAGCTTCGAACGCTGATTTCAAATCTGCTTTCCGTTTCTGCGAATCGCTCTCCTGAAGAGAGTCATGGAAGCCTGAATATCCTATTTTGGGGGCGCACTTTGAGTTTGAGAACGCTGCTATCTGCGTTGGTGGTGCCATGGTGTGATGGTTAATTGTTGGCATTGAAGGCGAATCGGTGTGGCATTGAAGGCGAAAGGTCGATGGTTCGAATCCGGTGCAGAGCGAACTATTTTGCACTTTGAATGTGAGTTTGAAAACCACTCTAATTCGTCGGCAGGCACTTACTGTGATGCTCTTAACAAATGTGACCTAAGGAAAAAATTTCCTGGCAAAACCGTTTGCTTATTAAGATTTGGTTTTCTCCGCAAGAAAACATGTATGGAGGTGAAGCGAAATTACAAAGTGGGCAGAACACAGACATTTCTCGCAACGGGAACAGCGTATGACGCACGCTCGTATCGTTTGCTCGCTTTCGCTAGAGTGGGCGGAGCACTGTCTACGTCCACGCGTGGCGGCTTTGGATGGCGAGAGAGTACAAAAAACAATGCTCTAGGATGGAGGTTTATCGACCGATTACATGTCATGTCATGTCTGCAGTGGTCCGCCCACTCTAGCGAAAGCGAACGAACGATAGGTACTCATTAAATTAAAGGCAAGGGAAAACATCTTCTCGATTGATGATAGTGCGCATGACTTGAGCCTTATATACTGATGAACATGCTTCACCATGTTCATTCCTGTTTAACTGATAACGAAATCAGTAAAGTTTCAGGGTCTCATTACAAGCAGTTATGCCAGAAAATTTTTCCCATAGGTCGTAGCCAAGGGCATTACAGTTGACCGAGACGAATTAGAGTGGTTTCTAAACTCACATACAAGATGTGGTTCGCTCTGCACCAGATTCGAACCACCGACCTTTGGCCTTCAATGCCTACAACTAACCATTACATCACTGCACCACCGCCGATCATAGCAGCGCTCTCAAACTCAAAGGGCGCCCCCAAAATAGGATATCCAGGCTTTTATAACTCTCTTTAGAAGGGCGCTCCGCAGAAAAGGAAAGCAGATTTGAAATCAGCGTTCGAACCTGCTCCAGACGATATGCAGATCATATCAAAAGGCCACGGCCATTAAAAGTACTTCCCTCGTGAGATTCTAATCAAATTACGAACTACTCTACAAACTAGCTGGCGTACCCGGTCTTGCCCGGCCAACTTTTTAAATGTTTGGTGACTATAGCGACATACATTGCTTTCAGTTTGGAAACATCTTGATCACAGGCAGACATGAAATAATAGTTTGTCGTCAACGTGTCTAGAAAATATCAGTCTTGAAAATTACAAAGACTGCAACGCGATTTTCAAGGCATTTTCATGACGGAAACTTTCTTAACACGTTGGCGATAAGCCATTTTTTCTTCATGTTTGTTTGTGAACGAGATGTTTTCCTGTACAGTATCTGTTAAGCAGTACAATCGAAAGAAAGATTAGGCTTTTTTGAATTGCAGAAACTCTCATGCGTTCGCTTTAAATCGCTCAACGGAACTCAGACATAGGAGAAAAACGTCGACAAGATGGCGCAAGAATTAGTCACTCTTTTTTGTTTGGTGAGATGAAAATAATATTTGTCACGTTCCACTCATTGCTTTTACGGCGTTTAGGTGTGCTGCAGTTATGAGAATCTAAGAGACGGGCTAGATAAACCGCATACGGTATTGAAAAGTACGGTTCGTACGCTCAGTTTTTGAGCAGTGATTATGGATGATACGCTTTCATCATTTGGAGACCAGATTTATTATTGCTTTTTGCCAAACTTGTCGTTTTTCCTTCATTTCTTTGGGCATGATTCGCTGTGATATCGAATGACTAAATCGTTTTTTTTTGCACCAATTGACTAACTAAGAATAACAAACCGGTTATAATCTTCGAAGTATCTACCACCTAAAATTTTAGTCTTTAAGATTTCATAGCCTAGCAATGAAAGCCACTTTCGTTCTGTTCTTATTTGTCATAGCTACACTACATTTCATTCAAGGTTTGTCTTATAACTCAACTGAAAGCGCAGTTGTTTTGATAATAATCTTGTTTACAGCAAAGCTTGCCTATATTCCACCAAAGATTGCCTTGGCTCCACCATTGAAAAAGGCTGAGTGCAAGGTAAGAAAGTACATACATAAGCACAAATTTTACCTTAGGATTTATAAGCCTCTTTAAGGAATACCCTGGTGGAATAACAGTATGCGCGGGGAGGTACTAAAAGCTGCTCCAGTACGATTCGTCATCTGCAAAGTTTTCTGAAGGTACAACTACTTCTCGTTTGAGACACTGTTTTCCGGCTAAGGATTTCATCCAAAAGCGCGCAGCTTGGAACTTTTTGTAACTCTTGCTCTTGCTTGCGATAAGCTCTTATACGGACAATTTTCACTTTTTTATCTTTTTGAAGTCAAATTTTTTCAGAAATGACGAGACCGCTTGCGAACAATCTTTTATTGTGCGATTGCCATCGTATCGATGTTTTCGTTGGTGTTTCATGTAAATTTTTTGGGGGAACTTTGTGTATGAGTTAAACATAAAATGATTTTTGTTTTTCTCTCTACAGAACACGATAAACTTGAATAATTAAGAAGGAAGGCATGATCAACACGGGGCAGCTATGTCCGTAATCCTACATAATAAATAAAAAGGATTGCTGTTTTTGCAACGTGTCGTCGCACATCGTCGCGTGAAATGCTTTATGAAGCTTTTTTGAAACAATATCATAACTTGAAATTCTTATTCTAGTGGTATTCCAAATACGAAAAATTTTCTGAAAAATTCATTTTTATTGAAGTTACGAGCTTCCAACGTCGCGGTCAATCCATTTCCACCTCGCATGTACTCAAAGTGTGTTCTAAATTTTTTGTCTCCTAAATTTCCTACCTGTGGACATTTTGAGAATCTCAGTGTATTCGCAAAAAGCCTATTTTAGAGGATTCTATAAGCTTCCGGTTCTTAGTTAGAACAGCTATGTAGTATTGGACCCAATGCTGCTACCATATAAGTAAAGCATAAAAGGCATTACCTCATATTTTCATCCTTGTCTGCTAGACACGTCTCGGATGAGGGGTGTAGCTAATTAGGTTGATTCAAAAGTTCCGTCGATTCAATTTCAAAAAAGAAAACTCGTAACTGCTCCATTTGTGAACGTACTGACTTACTAAAAACATTAGGTAGAAAAATTCATCTACTTTCTAGCCGCATCTTCGCTGCTCTTCGACGACAAAAGACTCCAAAGATAAAAATTCGAGTAAGAGTACTATGTATTCAGACTCATGGTTATCGAAAATAAATTGTCAAAAATTTGAAACACAGCAAAAAACAGAACATGTTTTTGAAAATTTTGTGAGCTGCTCTTGCTAACAGTACCAAGCCTTTGTTGATCGAGTTTTTCTATGAACAAGTTACGATTTTCGTGAGAAATGCAAAAAATGTTAAAATGATGTTTTTTGCATTTTTCTGCATTTTTCACGAAAATCATAACTTTTTGTATAAACAATCTTGGCCATTAGGAAGTGCAGCTCACAGAATTTCTAAAAAACGTGCTCTCAGATTTTTCTGCAGCGTTTCAGATTTCTGAAAATAGGTTTTGAAAATCAATTTGAGTGGTTCTCCTAATCAAATTTTTATCTCTAAAGTCTTCTATCGTTGAAGAACAGCGAGGATGTCATTAAAAATTGGATGGATTTTTATATCTAGAGGTTTTTTAGTAAGACAATACATTCACAAATGAAGCAGTTACGAATTTCCAAAATCATAGCGATTTTGAATCAAACCAACAAATAGTTGCGAATTACTGCTGCCCATTTCTTGATTACATCTTGCTTTCACTCACTCTCCCGAAAATCTGTTATGTCGGGTTTCGCATATTGAATCATCACCATGAGGGTCCCCTGCATTTAGCGCATCCATCTTCTTACACGGTAAAAATGTGTGTGGTTTCTGAGTTTAGCTTCCTGTTTGATTCGGCGCAAAAATGGCAAATGCGAAGGACCTTTGAACACTACAATATTTCAAGTTTAGTGGCATAAGAACACGTTCAATTATCGAAAGCTCAAGTGATGGTGCTGCGCTTTGAAACATACGTTTTCTGCCGGCGTGACTGATTTTTAAGCCGTTCGATTCTCCCAATGGTTAGACTTAAAAATCTTCAACAATTTAAGATAAGGCGCTTATTGGTTCTGAGCAGTTTTCTGAATCTCAAATAATCGCCTTTGACAATTCCTTTAATTGGTTAGCAGTATAAACGCTTTAAAAGTATTTGTGCCGCGAGTGCTAAGAAACATTTATAGATTTGAAAAATCCTTGCCGCTTTCTACATGGTAAGGCAAAAGTCTGGGAGCCGACTTTGCAGTGTTGTAAATCAGGAAACTACTGATGATTTGGATTCCAGATTTGTGCCACATAATACTACGATCATTCCCTACAAATCACACTTTACATAGCTAGAAAAGCTTGGCATATGTTTTTGTAAGAATTGGATTTATCAAAATGGTGCTTTTGCAGAGCGAAAAAATCAAAGTTTGTGGTATATATTAAGTCGTTTCAAAAGTAATTTCGCTTTTTTCAAACGGGCATCACATTTGACGGAACAAAGGTTTCTAAGAGATCTTGGAGGCAATCGATCCAGCATTTCATTCTCTTACTAATAATTATGGAACTGTTGCAAAACAATCAATAACGTTTCAAAAAATAACCAAAATCTGCGACCCATGCTTTTTGAGAGGTCAAGTTTCACGATTTTTTTAAAACTTTCATATCAATCCTCAGAAGGAGTTCAAGTAACGATTCGATAGAGTAAACCTTACAGAATACAGCACTACTTTTTCTCTTTCTTGTAACTCGCCGTAATTTTTTAAAAGATTTTTTAACAGAACCATCGGATTTTGCAGGCTCACCTCAGCCACAATCATATCAAACATCATAATTTTTCGGAATTTGAGACTACTAAGATGGTAGTATGAGTTGGCATTAAGTTTACAAAGCAGGTGAGGGCTTACGGGTTCGAAATATCAAATTTCGAGTTTTTCGGGTACAGCCTGGGGCTCGCCAAAAAGATGAGTTATGATGATTTCTCCCCGGAAACTAAACGAATTGGAAACAGAAAACACCTTTTAAAAGGAAAAGAAAATGCTGCATCGAATAGTGCGCGAGCTGCTCTTCTTTTGATGTTTTACGAGGATTTAGCTGCCTAGGTAGGGAAATCGGTAGCATCAGTTAAAATTCTGTTAAAAATGTATGACAAGATATGAAAAGGGGAAAAAGCAGTTCTGTATTCTATAAGGTTTACTCTATCGAATCATTACTTGAACTCCTTCTGAAGATTGATATGAAAGTTTCAAAAAATCGTGAAACTTGACCATTTCAAAAAGCATGGGTCGCAAATTTTGGTTATTTTCTGAAAGCTCATTGACTGTTTTGCAACAATTCCGTGACCTTTAGAAAGAGAATAAAATTCTGCATCGAATGCCTCCAAGATTTCTTAGAAATCTTTGTTCCATCCCATGTGGTGCCCGTTTGAAAAAAGCGAAATTACTTTTGGAACGACCCAATAAAATTTATTTTGAAGCTAAAGATACTGCGAATATTCTACAACACTCTGATGCGTAGAATGCGGAAGAGGCTTTGCGCCATTACTTCGTAGTAGTTGCGTTTGCTAGAAGCTATTCTGTCGAAAGCTTAAATCCAAATTTGCCACTATTACCTGCGTGCCAATAGCCATTTGTCTTTGAATTGAATTAAAGCTATAGAAGCGCAGCAGGTGCTGAGTTTTGAACTATACTCTTTCCGTGACTCTTCTATAGAAGAATCTGTTTGAATTCGATCGATAGGAATCTTAAAACTTTTTGAATTCTTTTTTTTCGCTCCCTTTCGTGGAACAGCATCCAAATTTCCAGTGTGTGAGTATAATTGCCTTTACTTGAAATTCCAACATTTTTCCCCACATAATGCAAAAAATTCTCAGCAATATGTTGTAGCCAAAAGCTTGCCCTATCAAACTGCACATTCGCCTAGTGAAAGAAGCAGTTATCGTGAAGGGGTTGGAGCAATTTCATACGACTACCTGCGTGCCATGACAGACGGACTCACCAAAATTTCGAAGGGCTGCTTTGAAGCCAAATAAAGCAAACTCAAAATTTGAGAGCTGTGTTTTTTTTCTTAAGTTTGTGTTCATACAATCCTATCGCCACGATAAATATGAGTATCACAATGAGCAATCGGCTGAGAATCCCATTTGCTAAATCTTGAGCTTACTGCTGATGCTTTGACGCAGAGATTTTTCTCCTACTGCAGTCCACAATGATGAGACACTCGACTACTTTTCACTGAATTATTGATAATGCAGTAAAGAAAGCATACTCTGCTTTATTTGCTATTTTTCGAAATATTCATGCTTCTGACCAGGTCCTTCTCCTTAAACTATATAAAGCTTATGTGTACCTCATCTGGAAGCCACGCACTCCGAAAAATTTTTAGGGGGGCTTCTCAAAACTTTTGCGGGCTCCCGACCCCTAAAATCTGGAAAAGGAGGCGTGGCCTCAGCCACGCCCCGAAAAATTTTTTTTATAAGGCTAATTTGAATTTTTGAAAAATTTAAAAAATTATTTTAATTGTTTACAAAAATAAACAAGTCACTTGCACATTTTTATAACTCATGTAAGTAACTTTTGAAAAATTTCGCGACCCGTTCTCGCGCCCCCCCCCCCCCCGCCCCCCCCCCCCTCGGTACGCCACTGCTGCTTACGAGGAGCGTCTCAAAGCAGTGGGTTTGAAAAGTCTAAGGAATAGAAGGATAATAGCGGATCTATTATTTTGTTTTCGAATCCTACGTAAGGAGGTTGATCTCACCCAGCAGCTTCTGGGTCTTCAGATCAACTAGCAGTAGGCTCGGAGGGTTCAACCTTCATTATCCTAGGTTGAATAAGAGGTTCTATTAGGGCTTTTCAATTCACTGTTTTACAGATGCGTACGTTGGTTTAATCGCTTGCCTCCTGAATTATTGTCGGCTAGGAATGGTTCTGCTTTTAAAAGAAGTTTACAAAAGATCAATGTTTCTGATGTCTTGAATTCCGGTCCTTACCTCTGTTAATGTTTTCGTTTTGTGATTTGTTTTAGGTCGTTAGTGCGGTGATAGTCAGCTCAGCTTTTATGTGCTGCAAGTTGTTATTTGGTTTTTCCTTTTTAGTTTTTATTTTGTTTGGTTGATGCTTTTTTTTCAGGTCTTTGGTTCTTCTCTGGGCGTTTTACTTCAATTTTTTCTGTCAATTCAAAGATATGTTCCATGCTTTCTATGCTTTTATGTTTCACTATCCATCTGTCTCATTATATTCCCAATCCACACTCACTACTGCTAGTAATTGCTCTCGTTATATCTAGCTTGTGCCCTTGTTCCTTATCTTATATCTCCACCACAGGTGAGCCTAGCAGTTGATAATTAGGGCGGAGGATACTAACTACCGAAAATCAGCTGTTAGTCTATTCATTTTTACCCGAATAAATTGTGGCATTCCCCACTGTCACTCACCTGCTAAGGGTTTCACAAGGGACTGGGCGCAAAAGATGAACTGGGACTCACTTTCTTTCCTTATTTGACATCTATAGCAGTAGACTGTGGGTTAGGTCGTACTAACAAGTGCGCGTTGATTGATCTAACATGTGTTTGTAATCGGATTTTTTTTGGCACACCTTCGAGTGTATGGATAAACAAATAATAAATAAATAAACAAGAGGTAGGGAGTTATTGGAATGAAAAATGAAATCTGGCAAAACTCATGGGGGATAACCTGTAGCTCAAAAAAGCGCAAGTTGCTTGCTGACAAGAGTCTGATTTACAGCAGAGAATGACTTTGCTCAACCATTGGAGATAGCAGGAGATGCTCGCAGTACGAGATCAAAACAAGCCATTAATGCATCCCAAAGCCAAAATGCGTGGTAAGGAAGTATAAACTGAAAAAGAAAGTTTATTTTTAAGAAAATTTATTAAGTTTTTTTTCGGCGCCGTGAAAAAGTAGTGCATTGCACTACGAAAACGTGCTAAATCTTGCATACGTTGTTAATTTCAAGGTTGTCTGAAGTTACAACATCAAATTCTTGATTAGTCTGGGACCACTATTCTTTGGCTGAGGAAATTTTTCCTTAACTGGAAAAGCGTATCAAAAAGCGCATAGCTCGAAATGTTTTATGACTCTGTCTTGCTCGCGATGAGCACCTAAACGCACTCTTACTTTCATTTTACCCCCCTGATGTCAGATTTTTTGCAGGAATGACAAGACTACTTGAAAACAACTTTATATTGTGCGACTGTCGAGAGATCGATGTTTCCGTTGGCGTTCTATATAGACTTTTTGTCCGCTTGAAACTTTCCGGCGTATAAGTTAAACATAAACTAATATCTCGGTTTTTTTTTTCTTCAGCAGGTTAAGAACAAATGATATAGAGGGTATGCAAAATATCAACACGGAAACAGCTATTCATCTGGAATAAATCTGCTAAATTGAATTAAAACACAAAATACATGAAATACATGAATGAAGGCAATTTTTAGCCTTCCCTGGCTAGACAGTCTCGGAAGAAGCGGTACAGTGATTAAGATCACGGCTGAAGTCACATTTATCCGTTTTTTCAAATACATTCCATTCTCTACACACCCACGAAATCAATTTTGTTGCGATTTGTTGGAATCAAAGCAAAGAATCCATCAGCATTTTTTATCCTCATTCCAAGACTCAAAAGAGAAACTTCCGCAGAACGTTCGGAAAAATTCCGGCGGGTTACTGCGGAAGTTCCGTAAACGTGTTGCGGAAATTCCCAACTATGGTGTTGCGGAACTTCCGATTGAGGGGAACCCAACAGCAAAAGAGAACACTTAGGCAAGATTTGAACCTTACTCTATTGACCTACTATCCTCTCAACTATGGCTGACGTGTTCGATGACGCACTCCAGTTATTGGCGAGAAACATTATATGCGACAGCATATTCAAAACTCTGCAGGAAGTACTGGCATGTCAAGGTGCTGCGAAACCGCCAGCATTTTTTTTGGAAGTGCCGCAGCGCTTTGCAAAAACTTCAGCGCAGTTCCCTTTTTCAAAGTTTCCACCTTTGCGATAGTAAACATCCTGCGAAACGGCTGCAAATTTTGCCTGTCCTGTGGTTCCGGTGAAATGTCTGAGAACAAGCGAGCTCACGCGTTCTCCGCACCGATTTCATGCGCGTCAATGGAGAAAATTAAACTAAAAATTAAAGTAAAATTAAACTAAAAAATCCACTCGCTTTCGGCAAAACTGTCAATTGATTATGGATGTAAAGGCTTTGGAAGCACTTGTGCAGGAAGTGCTGGGAGGTATTTTTGGATATGAAAGACTAATCTAGAAAAATAGGTCCACTTTCTGAAGATTTGCTCGCTATCTTTTGAGCTTGCGCAAAATTTGCTATTCTCAAGATGATAACAATTCTCAAATACTTCTCAAAGCAAAAAAAACGATAGTAGCTAGACCGTGAAAGAAAATTTGATTTTTCTCAGAAATCTTTATTCACATGAAACTATCGCTACAACAATAAATGGAACGATTACAATGTGCAGTCCACTGAGAACCCCAGTGTGCTTAATGTTCACTAAGATACTGCTGATGCTTTGGAGAGCAAGAATAATACCCATTTATTTTACTGCATTCATAAAACTGACGGAACACTCTACATACTTATCAAGGCATTGCAAATTTCTTCCTTTCCTTCAAGCGCTGTAATGTAATAAATGAATTTTAGCACTTCTAATCACAGCGTCTTGTCGTAGATGTAGTAAACGCAAACTCCAGATATTGTTAATTTTTTGTTTGAAATAAGCTGAAAAATCTAAAGATCATAAGAGGTCCACGTGAGACTTTATGGGCCTTTAACTTCTGCAGGATACCTCTTTAGCGCTGATTTGACAGAACAAAGCTAGAATTATGTAGTTGAGATACATAATAGTTTAAATCCATTCTATTCGCGAATTTGTTGTCAAACATTGTATTTTAATATCCAGGTAGACTCCATTCCTCAAGAACAGGCCGCGAACTTTGAAGTGGTCCTCATGAATATAAGATCCCGTGGCCAATTTGCAAGTGAAGAGTCAGATTGGAACATAAGTCTTGCACACAAAAAAAGTTACAATCGCAAATAAGTCGTATTTCTTGTACTTGTTCTGAAGTACCATTGGATAGATCAGAACAAGCTCTACGAGATATCCTTTGAAGATCGAAACTTGTGATCCACGCGAATTTTGAAGCCAAAAACTAAAATATCCAACGACCCGCGAGTTCGATAAAAAATCTGTGCACCTTCATCCTGCAAGCAACATGCAAGGAGGGTATGTTCTTCGCGTCAGAAATTATACTTACACTTGCCTTAGCTGAAAATGGAAATAGCAGAAATTTTTTCAATTTTGAGAAAAAACTAACCTTGAACTATGCGTACCTTTTGATTATTAAGTTGTAAGAGTTGACAGTGTATGCGAAAACATTTAGCGTTTTACAACAGCTAATCTTCGAGGCAATTAATTTATCCGCTTTAGCTCCTTTATTCTATTTATTTTCTATTTCGGGTTGATTTCGATGAATTTCCGGAAACCAATTGCTGTAGAAGTCAAAAACGGATGAACTTATTAGACGTTGACGACAGCGCGAATTTTTAGTTGTCCACCCTGTGGGACAATGCCTCCTCCAAATACGTTAAGAATTTTCAGTTAAACTCACGCAGATTGTCATCCACATGTCTGCAGTAGTTCTAAGAAGCAATTCAAAACACACGGAATTATTTGCTAGGCTTAGAGAGTAGGAGAACTTCTGCGGGTGTGTTCCATTAAGTTGATTAACAGCATTTTTGCCCACCATGTGGGCCATGTTGTCGTGAATTTGTTAAAGGTTTGTAGAATACAATAATAAGTGGAAACAACTGAGTATTGCTTGGTAGAAACATGAAATTTTTTCCGATTTCCAGAGAACCAAAAAAATATTCAACCACATATATGTGATTATCAATTTTGATTCGATAATTTTTTTTTCTTGAAACTTTGGATTTTGAATCGCTGTATTAATGAGATTAGTTTCTTTTCAAGAACTTCTTGCGACTCTTTTGAATACCATCTCGTAGATCATACTTTGCTCAATAGAACGTACCTCATAACCTATTTGAAGTACTGGATAAATACGAGTTATAGCGTTTTAACTGTTTTGGTGCAAGACTTGTAATTCTGTAAATTTTTTAGAAGTATGACTTTGCTTGGTATAATTCTTCTGGGATGTGCAAGTTCAGAAAAAATTGGGGAAGCTCCGCAGTGCTCTTGGCTTTCGTAATCGTATGCCACTTCACTCAAGAAAAGTTTCTGCCTCCCAGGCGCTCCTCCCACGGTAAAATGTTTTGGTAGGCTGCTTTACGCACATCACTTCATTGAAAAAAACTATGAGTCAGTCATATGTTGGAATGTGAATCACCCATCACTTACGAACAGTTCGATAGTTCGAGCGGAGGAAATATAACACATAGGAACTCGATGACAATTAACAACGTGAATCACATGCCAGTTGCATGAAACAATTTTATCGCAATAGAAAACACTTGCAGACGCAGCTGTTCGTCTCGCTATAAACCCGCTTGCAATTTTAGCCACTGGAATCAATATGAACCGATTTTTCCTCATTGCCTTCTTAATATTCTCCACTGTAACTGTCACAGGATCAGGAGTTTGCTATCAAAATTTGAATCGATGCACACCAGAGACAGCGGTAGGTTTCCCATAATTCTCATTCCTGTAATCAGCCTTAAAGGCACCAAGTTACTGGGAGCAGTCAGATTTAACAGTTTATTGAAGAGGCTGCCCATGCAAACTATAGCCAGGTTGCGACTGCGAAATATTGCGTTTTTAGCGAAAAAAGTCGCTTTAAGCCTGAAAATATACGCCTCTCGGCTCTTACCGAAGCAGGAATTTGTGGACACGCCGTTGCGACGCTGTGATTGGCTGTAACGGCGTGTCCCGCCACGACTATCTGTCGTGGCAAGGACCAAAGGAGGTACATCCAGATTCCCAAGGCGCTTAAACGATATCTTACAGTCATAACCAGGCTATGGCTTGCATGAGCAGCTCGCCTTTATAAACCACCGAAGCTGACTGCTCCCGAATCTGCCCGGACCTGGCCTTTTGAACGCCAATACCCTAATTTCAATATCACTGATTAGACAAAATAAAATGTTGGCGTCGCCCGAACTAAACGATCAGATCAACGATCATTTGGAAATCCTCGAAGGAAAATGTTTTGAATTGAACTATCTCTCTGTCTGTCAGTTCAAAAAATCGTATACTTTTATGCCCCAAAAATGACTGGGATTTTTTTCCGGATAATGTGAACTTTCTGTAATTTCTTTTAAAACAAATTTTTGCACTGTTAATCAAAGTGTGTTTCATAATGCCGAGTTATAATAATGTGAGAAGAATCTAACAAACGCCAACTGACTGCACTGTTGAATGTTTAAAAGGCTAACGATCGAATCTTTTTTGACGACGCCCTTTATCTTCTTAGTTATCTCGGATAGAATCAACGCTATTTCAGAGCTCTTAGGACATTTGCAACTGATAGTTTGTAATTTCTGTTATTTTCTGTCATTTTTAAGCATTTCATGCATTTCCAGAATTAGGAACCGCTGGAATTTTGCATTATTCGAAAATGATAGCGACTTTGCCACTGCTGTCCAAATCTTGTCCACAATCACAAATGTGCTCACTACGCTGTAGATATTTGATTCAATTGTTAGCGATATGGTAGGGTACAGTACGGTAGCCCTGTAGAAGCTCTACACTACGAAAAGAACTCATTATATCGTGACAATCATGCTGTTTGCTGGGCTTTCAGTGTAAAATTTGCTAGTCTTAACTGCATTTTTGCATAACTTTACGATTTGTGCGGAGGAGTCAAGACAGGTATCAAAACTGCTATACTCGTAGTAAACATAGTAACAAACGCATAAAATCTAAGCATTCTGGAGCTAAAACGCAGAGAATAAAAATTCTGTAATTAGCTCATATGGGTTTGAGTATGTCTTCAAAATAAATGGACTTTTCTGAAGCGCATATTATTCTAAAAAAATTTTTACTGCTTTTTTTACTAGCCTTCCCCTACGATCTATCATAACGCTGTCGTATGTAAAGTCTCCTAGACGGATCATGGTAAATGAAACTCCTAGTATTAATTAATTACTTATTAAAGAGTGTCAATTTCCTAAATGTTGCTAATAGCAGTTTCTTGTTGGAAATCCATTGACTTCTTAGTGATCCATAAGTCTTTTCTAAAAACATTTATATCCCTAAGTATTTCAGTTCGCCACTGGAATCATATGGAAAAATTGCGCCGACTATTGCCAGAAATGTAAGGGAAGAGCAGGAGGACATTGTGAAAAAATGTATACTAAAGAATGCAATGGGGGTTATCAGTGCAGGTAATATGCCCTACAAAAAATTAAAATTTACTGCTGGACCTTCTCATACATCAGTTAGTATTTAGATGTGCTGGACCAGATCGTCCCAAATCAACAAATCCTCTCGACATTGCCACATGCAAACTCGGATTATGATCGAATATATGTAAAATGCTTTGGAAATCTAATAATGCACAAATAAAACCATAATCACGCTAAAATAATAGAAACTATTGAGCCGTCCTTCTAGTAGAGCTCAAAGGTGCAGTCGTTCATTATTGTTATAAATCAAGTTCAATCATTTGCTCCCCCCCCCCCCACCCTCAGCAATTTCTGGATCACTCTAAAAGCCTTGTTTAAGCCATACGCACGCGAAAGTGGTGCGAAGTTTTGACGTGTCGACTGCGCGTACGGAAAAGGAAGCACCTAAATGACACATGCTGTACACAGGCATGTGCCAAATTCTCGACTTCTATTTTGTCGTTTTGGGATCTTCTCATGTCCCTGATTCGGAATGCATAATAGAGAAGCAGGTGCCCCCAACGATCCCCGTTCATTGGAACTATTCCCATTATAATACTTATTCTATGATAGGATAATGAGGTATTCACATCGTTTTGTATTTGATGTATTTTACAAATTTGTAAGTTTTTAGTGTATTCATCCTTGGTTCAGGAGAACAGCCATAGAGTTTCTTCATATCCCAGTCGTAAAAGAATTTTCAATTGAGGATGATTCAAATATGAGTGACTTCCACGGCCGCATGGATTAACATCCCCGCCTGGGAGGGGATCACAGCTTAGAAGAAAGCTTTATATGCTGAAGCTCCGGTTATCCTGATTCACGCAGTCCAATCTTTCCGTAGGTATTCTCACCATCCTTCACTATGAACGTATTGAACAGGGCAAGAATCTGTATAAACCGCCATTTCCAGCTTTTTGTATGATCTCTTGATGATTCCCGGTGGCTGGCTGTCTTCTCTTCAAAATCACTTTTCTTTCTTCGAAGTCAACGAAGACCTTCCAAAGTTATAGTGTTCGTTTTGGGATCTTACCCAACAGTGCTAAGCATGTTGCCGACAAGCAGAAGAGTTTTTGGAATAACGAATTTTTTGATAAAACTCAACTTTCGATTGGTGGTTCATCGCAAATTTCATGATTCCAAAACACCATTTGTCCTTATCAGCAACATGCTCATTGGGTTAGATAGTCGGTACAACTCTGGGATGTTCTCGCTAATTTTGAAAAAATAAAAACGACTTTTAAAGAAAAGACGGCCGTAGGGGATCGTCAGGAAATCATACAAAAAGCTTGAAGACGCGGCTTCTACAGCTTCTCGCTCCTTTTCCGTTCATAGCGAAGGATGATGGGAGTACTTACGGATAAGTAGACAGTGTGGAATACGGATATCTAGAGTTTCAAGATATAAAAAACTCTTTCTGAGGTGCAATTGCCGCCCCCGAGGATGTTGATGCATACGGCCCCAGTGGCAGAATTTAGAAGCACCGTCCACCCTAAGTTGAGGGTGTTGTGCTTTCGGCAGCATATAATAGTAGGCCCCTATCAATTCAATGCCCAAGTCGCTGCGCAAAATGCCGCTTCGGAAGCGAGATAATCGTTTTGGAATAGCGAAGATGCACAAGAACCCCTCACCCATGCCCGCCCTCCCCATCCATTTGTGCTCGCCCATCCAATCACCGTTTCGGAAAGCCGGCCGGTGGGTTCTACGAAAGAGGGATTGTCGGGGTTTTTGAGCATTCTCGACTTCATATTCGGAATCAGGGACATGAGAAGGCTCTGAAACGACAAAAACGTGGAAGTCGAAAATCTGATTGAACGGTGCCTTTAAGGGGGGGGGGAGGGGGGGGGGAGGGCAAGCCTTCTCTCCCGGGAATGGATCGCGAAATTCCTGAAAGTTGCCTCCAAGATTTTCAAATTTGCTAGTGAATTCATTTTCATTTTCAGTTGGACTTTCAAGGTGTTGCAAAAAAAAAACGCATCGAGAAGTTAGTAATATAGCAGAACTAGCTGGCTTACCCGGCTCCGCCGTATCCGGACCAAACTTGGCACACATACACTTCGGGCCCCGGCGGGTGTCACAGTCCACTTTTCGTTATCGATCGATGTCGATTTTACCGATTTTTATCGATTTTTTTGCAGAGTTCACCTACAGGGCTAGGAGTTGGCACAGGGGGGGGGGGGAAGTGAGCATGGGGATTCCGAATACAATATTAGTTTTCAGAATTATCGATTACTTTTATTGATTTTATCGATTTTTTGTAAATTTTGACATGCGAGGCTGGGATTTTGCACATGGGGTAATCGAGCATGCTGATTACGAACACAATATTAGTTTTCAGGATCGTCCATTACTTTTATCGATTTTATCGATTTTTTGAAAATTTGAGCTAGGGGGCTGGAATTTGGCACAGGGGTGTAATCGAGCATGCTGATCACCCCCCTTGGGAATGATCAGCATGCTCGATTACCCCCCTGTGCCAACTCCCAGCCCCCTAGCTCAAACTTTGCAAAAAAAATCGATAAAATCGATATAAGTAATCGATAATCCCGAAAACCAATATTGTATTCGGAATCCCCATGCTCGATTACCCCCCTGTGCGAACTCCCAGCCCCGTAGCTCAAACTTTGCAAAAAAATCGATAAAATCGATAAAAGTAATCGATAATCCTGAAAACCAATATTGTATTCGGAATCCCCATGCTCGATTACCCCCTGCAACTCCCAGCCCCGTAGGTGAACTCAGCAAAAAAATCGACAAAAATCGATAAAATCGATATCGATCGATGACGAAAAGTAGCCTATGACACCCGCCGGGGCCCGATGTGTATGTGTGCCAAGTTTGGTCTGGATCGGTTCAGAAATGGAATTTTCTATTCGGAACATACGTACACACAGACATACATACATACAGACAGACATACATACAAACAGACATTCAGATTATATATAATATGAACAAGAAATGTAAGCAAAAGCAGACATCATCATGTCAGTCCGAGTCTAATCCTAATTTGATTAATGTAAGAAAGATGAAACAGCTTGCATTGAATATGTTGATAGGGTGATATGTATACAAATGTAGGCATTGATGCTTATGACTCCGAAACTTAGAACTCCATAGAGATAAAACCCATGCCCTCTAGTTGCCAGCGGAACGATCTCTACGTTACTCTCAAAAGCAAACCGGTAGCTTATAAGGCGGGTCTACTGGCCCAGGTATATTAACCATGACCTCGCCTAGCCGAAGCCGCTGGGGAGGCCCAATGACCCCAGAAGTGAAACGATTCACATTCAGTCCATTTGGTGGAATCAACAAGCTGTACGTTTGAATCCTAGATAGCTGAGCGAAAAAGACCCGGCCCAAGATGCTGATGAAACTGGTAACTTTCTCAAGGAATTCGTTAAGGCCAAGTTTGGTCTTTCGGAAAAAAAAATTGTGTAGTCTTCTTCTCCTTCTTCCCTCTCCTTCCTTCGCAAAAATAGACCGCAGCTGATTTTCTTCACATGTTTGATGACTGGATTTGCAATTTTGAGCTCACTGGGATAAACATATGTATGTATCAAATCAATCTCCAACACTGATTCTAAAAAAATTCAGTCAGTTAGGATTTATATAAAGTGATGAAAGCCACCAAATGATCTAAGGAGTCTCAAATACTCTACTTTATTCCTTGAGGCCTGAGATTCTTGAATCTGCCACCTTAAAAGTCGCGGGATGCAACTTTGTTAAATACTTTGAAAAATTGCAATTATAATTTTTTCCTTTGAAATCCTCCACTGGGCGCGTTATCTATCTGCGAATATTGCACTTTTGATACAGATCGTCACAGTAAGTAGCGAGGAGTTCCTGATAAGCAAGAAATATAGCCTATATGTATGTCTGGCTACCATTTACTTACCGTATACTTACGACGCCACGTTATTCAATATATCAGAAAATTTGCATCAGAGGATCCAGCAAAATTAACGGGTCACATATTCTAACTTAGGACAATGGAAGCAGGGCTCGGCACCAATAGCTTTTGGAAAATGCAAAAAACGAAGTCCCTCTTGACTTTCGCCGTTTTTACGAAGTCCCCTTTGACCCTAATCTTTAAATGTAAAACCCTCAAAAAACGAAACGTCGACTAAAAAACGTAACTTTGGGGTTTTTCGCGCTCAAAAACGATATCTAGCTTGCTTGCAAGCCACCTGTGCCGAGCCTGGAAGTGCCCACCTGTGCCGGGTTCTGAATGGAAGTGCAAGTTCAGCCAACACGTTTGACCAAGGCATCGGACACATCGCGCGATTTCGGTCCCCACGAGACCCCAGCTGTTCAATGCACGAGGCTAACGAAGTCATCCTCGGTGTAACCATGCGCATTGCCTATCATGCGCGTTACTTGAGCATTTGTGAGATTAGAACATGTACATCCTTTGACTTTAATTGGTTTTCTTGCCTCTTTTTTGGTTTGGTTGTGTGTCGGTCAAGGTCTATCGTACACACTCTTACAATTTGTCACCCATGAAAAGTTTTACTGAGAAGCCATTTACAAAGATGCCGTCAATCATGACGCGTTGTGTGCAGGCTCACATATTGGATGCAGTAACCGGCAGATTTTGGTTTCCATCTTTCTGCATGTTTTAAGCATCTTCGACACGTAGAACCCGAAGTTGAGCTTTGAACCGAGCAAAGAGACCGTTTTTGGCGCGTTTACGAAATTTCCAAAGAGCAGCTTTGGCGAGAATTTCAAGTAGAGCTGAGAGGACCTAGCACGAAGACCCTGCTGCATTACTGCTTTGGATTGCATGCACAATACAAGAGCTATCGCGGGGTCCGCGCCGAACAGGTGAGCGAAGCCGTCTGAGCGCGCGTAGTTTAGGCTGTGTTCATACCGATTCCCAAGTTCCGGAGCTGTTCCCGCACAGTTTCCACACTGTGCTGAAATTGTTCGGAACTCTGCTGCATGCGCTGTAGCAGCCCCGGACGCGTTTTGAACGGCGGGAGTTGGAGATTTTGACCGTTTGCAACGGTTTTTCTTCCAGTTCTCATTGGCCTTATTTTTCTACCCTGTTTCCCTTTTTAATCAGCGGAACTTCGAATTCGAAGCGGAGTTGAAGAATGAGCGCTTTCCTTCACTGCGTATGCGACAAAATGCGTGTTCTTGTGCTCGTCCATTTTTCTCTTCGCTGTATCTCTACTCAAACTCATTGTTCCAGGAAGCCGCTGCTTACCATTAGTTTCCATAACCATCTGGCATGATTTAGGGAGTGCGAGCAATGCATAAATTGGGACTTTTTTCTTGTTTACTGATTAGTTTCGTTTTTGGGCATTCTCAGCTCCTTTCCTTTTTCCATATCGTTACTTCTCCGTTTTTTCTTCTAACCGCTTCTCCTTGTGATGAGAAAAGTTGTGAGAATGAAGCGGGGTTGAAGGAATAACCTTGTTCTGTTCCATATATCCAGGCAGATTGGTCTTCGTGCGCTCCTCCATTTCTTCTTCCATTTTTGTTCAGGCTTACTTCATGTGTTCCAGAGACCTGTCTATGTCCCTTTCAATACAGATACGAGACTACGCAGCGTTCTTGGAACACAGAACTCATGAAGTAGTTTTGGACAAAAACAGCGAGAGGAATAGAGGAGCACAAGAACACACGATTGTTGCATACGCAGAGCAGAAAAGCGCTCATTTTTCAAATCCGCTTCGAGTTCGAAGTCAAGCTGATCAAAAAGAAAAGCAGGGTAGAGGATTAAGGCCAAAATGAGAGAAATTTGGAGAAAAACCCGTTGAAAACGATCAAAATTTTCCAACTTACGCCGCCAAAGAAATGCGGGGCAGCTGCAGCGCATGCAACACAGTGCGGGAATTTTGCGGAACAGTTCCGGAACATGGGAAACAGCATGAAGCCAACTTTAGGCGCGGGTAGGGTAGTCCGCGCGGGATTCTCCCAATTTCGGCGAGATACAAAGTCCGCCTCAACTCCAATGAGGCCAAAATTGGCATGGCGGTAGTCCGCTTTGCAAGGATATTGCTTCACGCCTACGGTTTGCTTGCCCACTCTTTCTTCGATCTCTTCACTCTCTCCACATCGCGCGTATGCAGCGCAAAGTAGTGGTGCTGCGTGCGCGCAAATCTAGCCGCTTTTCGACCTGATCCCGAGTAATCCTTTGCCCGAGTTGCGCGCCCTGTTCAAGGGTTATTTTCTCGGCGCAGGGTTAACAACAATGGGCTGAAGGTTAGTGGGCTGATCAGAAACCCCCACAGGCATATCCTTCAGGGCGCGAATCTGGCGAGACAGTGCCTTTACGGGCAGCGTCCACTCAAAATTATGCCTTCCATGTTTTTTTTAATCATTTTGGGACTTTTCCATGGCTCTATTACAGTATGAGTTTTCAAATTGTCCACAACCTTCAAAAGACCCGGATCTGTGGACCGTCTCTTTAGAGAGCGGACGTTTCGGATTGCTCGCTTCTGGTATGCCAGTGGGGAGCTGCAACTTCTTGAATGTTGCCTTCACTGAGCAGTGCGCAGCTTCTGCTCACTATCACGTCAATACATGTCGAAGAGACAGTCCCTGACTCGGCGACGTTTGATATGGCTTTAAAGCACTTTCGATGTTCCAGGTCGCTTATCTCCATCCAGAGACAGCATTAAAGGACTGAATCAACGCAAATGGCCCTCTCTGGGCCTACATTCAGGAGCGGCACTACTCTGAGGCGTTAGATTTAGCTTGGGCACTGCCTTTAAGTAAATGATTAGACGGTAGACATGACTTTCACGTACACTCAAATCATGCCTATTTGAATTGTGAGCGCATGTAATGCACGCCACTCTACGACTGTTCAATTGACGATCAGTAGACCGTTACGATAGAATAGTCAAAAAAGGTCACTTGTATTTTTCCTCATTTATGCTTATTACGAACCAGAAGAAAACAAATAGAATGGATATTGGTATTTGTAAACATTGCTGTAAGGAAAGTCCAAAGCAATGCTCGCAATCTTGCTCAGATAACCGACAGATGCAGAAAATATCCGGCTTTCGCAGCTATTTGCATAATTCAAAAATCCAGTTCAAAAATCGATCACTTTCTTGCGAACATTCATGACAAGAGTTATGTGTTTCGTGCTAACTTTTCATCAGGATAAGTAAAACATCAAAAACGTTCATTTTCTAGGTACCCTGTATTCAGGTGTATAAGCCGCACTTTTTTAAATTTCCAAACGAGCTGCTCAGCCGATTCATTGGGTTCCGAGAAGCAATTCTTATGCCGCACGATTCTTTCAGGCAATACGCAGCATGGTATAGGAACCTACGGTTGCAAGGTCAATGATGTATTCGGGCTGGTCGATGTAAGCTAGGACCACCCTGCGGCTTAGACACCTGCAAATAGGGCACTAAAAATGTCACCGTAGTATGTTTTTAGTCTCACAGTGTCTCTGTTATCATCACCAACCTGTGGCCGTATTCATCAACGAACCCAGTGGGTTTCGGAACCCATTGAGTTAGTGCTTTTGATGAATATCGATCCTACTCCAGGGTAGAATCGATATTCATCAAAACCACTAACCCAGTGGTCATCTCGCCTTTAAGCATCTCGCAAGCGAAATTTTTACATATTTGTCGGAAAACCTGATGACGTGGTCTAAATTACGTCTCTACTTTTCGTCTCTCAATGTAAATTATCTCTGGATTAGCAATCATTTTCACTACTTTTTTCCTAGATTATGCTCTTTTTGTCTTTTATTGGCAGAGGTCTTGAGCATGGAAGTATATACAGCGCAATTACCTCTCCTCTTCTCATTCCTCTTCTTGTTTTCTTCACCACATTTAGCTGGAAGTGCAGTGAAGCTTTTTTTGAGATAGCAGTAATAAATAACTAGTATGGGACAATACCAAGGTTTTACAAAAAGAGACACAATCTAGTCTGGAATAAATTGTCTCATTCAAGATCAATTGCTTATAACATTAAACCTGCTAAAATTGCTTCCGAAGTGCTTTTTTGTCCAAGCGTGGACGGCTGAGCTGTTATTTGGGGTTGTGAGTTTCGCTGAGTTCAAGTTTGGGGCATCAAAAAACGTTTCTAATAAAATGCAATTTAGTGCTAGAAAGTGCGGACAGCAAAAGTTGGAAAATAAAAAAAACTTTACAAAGTTTACGTACATTGCTGGGTCCCAGATCTTAGTTTTCCCTTTGCAATAAAAATTGCAACCGCTCGCACACTGTACTAAACAACTGTAGTCAGTAAAATTTTTCATCTCATATTTCAAAGAGCACCTACGGCATTGCTTGCATTACGTCTGAGCATCTTACAGTTTTCACTACAAGTTACATGAGTTATGAAGATGTGCAAGTGGTTTGTTTATACCTATAAATAACTGAAAATCTCAGAAATTTTTTCAAAAATTTCGAACTAGTCTTGTACGCTCCCTTTCTCTAGAACGGGGTTACATGTCCGCAAAAATTTTGGGAAGCATCTCGAAAGTTTTCTCGTGCGTGGGCAATGTTGATGCCAGGCATCTTTGAAAATTTTTTTGCTCCTCCCTCCCCCCTCCACCCTATCCTCAACGGCCCGCTGCACACTCAAAAGTTTCACAAGCTTTCCGCAGTGATGTAGAGAAAAAACGACAATCATTAAGTTAATGAAAGATCCTGCTTTTACGCTGGCTACAGACCGGATCTTACTCAAAATGTGTCAAACTGGTAAAGTCTCTAGGACTATATAAGCTAGAATACATTAATGAGTATGGTCCTTTTGCTAATCTCCCTCACTTACGTTTGCAAAATGTATCACTCTTTATTAGATTTCTAAGCAGACAGATAAATAAGATCGGATTATCCAAGCACGATCATCGCTTACCCTCGGCATTGCAGAAAGTGCTTTAAGAACCATTTGAGTTTCACTCTAAGATTAGTACCTAATTTTTCCATTTGAATGACGTTTTGGTTATGTCGCGCTATTTCATGAACCGCAAGGACTCAAAAAAGGTTTCCAGCGCGCAACTAAATTGAGAGCTACAAAGTAAATGCAGAATTAAACTCGCTTACCTATACAGCTGATGACTGCCTCGCCAACAGTCCTTTACCAGTAACTCAAGTCTAACCTTTACTCAAGCAATTATTGCGAGCTTCCGCGGCCCCTAACACTGCTTCTTGACAGTGCGCGGACCTTAAACTCTTGGAATGAGCATACGCGGCCATAGATTTATTTGTTTGGCAACCCACAGCTCAATGTTATTGCAAGGGAAAGGCGCGGGCCTTAACTGTTTTAGCAGGACACCCGCGGCCCAAGAAAAAACACTTGGGGCCCCGGCCCTTACAGAACGCCCTGCATATTTAATTTTCGGGCAAGCCACTGCCCCTTAGGCCACGGCCCGACAGAATCACTGGCGCGCTCAGGGCTTTCTTGGACACCGCATTCTTTCCCGTTGTAAGAAGTAAGTTACTTGCGTGAGATACGCCGCGGTGATGGGTCTACCGTCAACGTTTGCAGCTTTAGTTGGAAGTCAAGTAATCGCAGGGTCAGATCGGCAATGTCTATAACCAATTATTCATAACTGTTCTTGGAGTCCCTGGCTCTAGAACCAGGGGCGGAGAGGCGACCGGAATCAACCCAGACATCACCCCGGATCTCCGTGTGGTTGAGACCCCCATGGCAAGCTGGAGATGGGTACAAGTGTTTGAATCCAATTACGGTTGCGGTAGCGCATTCATCGCGCGCCTGCCGGGTCGTCCGCGGGCATTGTCGGGTGCTTTTCGGGTACCTATCGACGCTCCTCCGGTATGGGCGTGGCGTCGCCCGTGGGTGGTCAGCAGGTGCTCATAATTGTCCAAGTATATATACCAAGTGACCTGGCTCCAAATTGACCTCAGAAGCCGCAAAGGCTTGATAAACGACCGACTCATTTGTGGGTACTATGCATTCATTTTTCCTACTTTTAAGCAGTTCTCAAGTCAAAAATTTGCTTGTTTCTTGAAAACCAACCTGGTGTGAAAGGTCTCCTGTGTAAACAGTGAGCTGTTTTGACAAGGTTGCAACCTATATCTGAACGACTAATTCATAAATTACTTCAGACTCGAAGAAATAAGTATGAAGCTTATAATCCTCTTCATTTTTCTTGCTATCATAAGCTTCCAGCTGTGCCTTGGTTACTCTTCCGATGACATTGTTATGGAAATGATGGGTTCGTTATTCTTTTAAGTTTGACATAATGTTGATCTGTACTTGCTCTTATAGAAAACGATGTCGGAACACATCCACATGAAGAAGGAGAAAATAAGAGGGCAAAACGATATGCATTTTCAATGGTGAGTGTCAAATGATAACTTTAAAAGCTATTTGTAACAAAAAAATTTTTACAGCCTATCTTGCCTATATTTAGTACGAGTAGTTTGAGGAGCATGGCACGCCAATGGTTACCTCATCGTAAAAGATACATATGGAGATCGCGAAAAGGACTCCATATTCTATGATTATTTAGCGTCTCTGAGATTCATCGTTTATGCTTGAGCTCTTTTTGAAAGCAATAAACGCATAAGAAAATTCATCTAAAGCATCACAAAAAGAGTTTATCATAAAAAGAGGATGACATTGCAAAAATCCAGTTTAATAGCAAAACATTCAGCTGTGCCGTAAGTCTTTTCATTTTTGAATATTTATCGCGATAAGTTATAACTTTCTCTTACCTTTAGGTGGTTGATGCCATTTGATAGAGCTCGGACTTTTGCGCGAGCTCGGACTCTCCTCAAGTTTCCAAAACATAAACAGTTCTGTGGCTGTATTCATCAACCTACCTAATGGGTTCCGGAACTTAGTAGGTAGGCTTACCTACTGAATTCTGAGACCCAGTAGGTAAGCCTAGCCCACGGACCAGCTTTTACGAAGCTAATGAGCTCCCAGTGGGTCAAGTCTACCTGCTGGGTCATGAAAGCCGCAAAATGGCACCTAACCGGTTATCAGGGTTTGCGAAAGTAAAAGTTGAGCATACCGATATACACGAAACTAAGTCAATGGTGAGTGTCAAATGATAATTTCAAGAACCATTTGTAACAAAAGAAATTTTACAGCCTATATTGCCTATATTTAGTACGAGTAGTTTGAGGAGGCTGGCACGGCAATACCTTGGGTTTAAGCATTGAGAGGGACGACACAAGCATGAAGCAAATAGTTTAGTGGGTTACATACTAGCCCAGTTCATTTGATGGGTGTCATAAGAATTTTTAGCAGCGATCGTTACTACTAACAGTGCTATGCGCTAGAGACACTTCCCATTCTATCGGGTTGGCTAAAAAATAATTTCCGTCGTTTTCATAGAAATGTCACAGATTCTGTACAAATGAATTGTCACAGATTCTGTACATATAAATTGTGTACAAATGCACGCTACCAATAGAAAGAGTAAATCAAGGAGATCATATTGTAAACTCTATTTGTTAGAAAAATTTTATTTCGATGGCTAAATGCGGAAAAACGAAAAAGATTTCACCAAGCGGCTAGCCACTTTTGGCGCCAACCATGATTTTCCAGTTTTAGGGATCGGAATCTTATATATAAAGCTGAATGTCTGTCTGTCTGTCTGTATGTATGTCTGTCTGTACGTATGTGCGGAATAGAAATTTTTATTTCTAAACCGATTTGGACCAAACTTGGCACACATATACTTCGGGGCAGGGAGCGTGTCATAGGCTACTTTTCGTTATCGATCGATATCGATTTTATCGATTTTTTGCAAAATTTGAGCTACAGGGCTGGGAGTTGGCACAGGGGGGTAATCGAGCATGCTGATTACAAATATATTATTGACAGGCCCGGGCGAAGCCGGGTTTGCCAACTAGTTTCTTCCATGTAGTGTGGAGAACCAATTTGTAACGAAGAGCACATTCCTGTTTGTTAATGTTGACTATTTCGAAGTTTCCAAAATCTTAGAAAGCATGAAAGTCACGAATCAATTTAGTTGACCTATGATCAAACAGGCTTTTTTGAAAAATGAAACCTAGCTCCGCTGCTATAAGCACCTTGTCTCTTTTCCCCTCACCTGGTATCGCGTACTCTCTCCGTGTTCACCGCATTCAATTGCCCCTTAGGCCTAAGGCATACCTCACGCGATTCCAGTCGCTGCGCGATTTGGCACTGCAGCGACTCTTCATATCTGGCCGTACTCAGACAATCGATCGGACCCCTCCGGCGGAGAGGCGAAATCTGCCAAAGTCGCGGCGGACCCAGTTGACCAATGAGAGCGGGGCGAGGGGGCGGTTCCTTCTTGTAGGTCGCGGTGACGTCACCGGCAGGCGAGTGGGACCCTTCTCCGGATCTGCTGCAAAGGTACGCCATTTCTGCTCCGGAGGTACGCTAGATTTGGCAGAGCCCCGGCGGAGAGATTTGCCCGCCGCGAGTCCGCCAGATTTGGACGAGCCGCGGAGCAGAAAATCGGAGGGGTCGGAGCACAAATGGGAGGTCTCCGGAGCACAAATGGGAGGGCTCCGGAGCACAAAATGGGAGGTCCCCGGAGCACAAAATGAGAGGCCTCCGGAGCACAAAATGGGAGGTCTCCGGAGCACAAAATGGGAGGTCTCCAGAGCACAAAATGGGAGGGCTCCGGAGCACAAAATGGGAGGGCTCCGGAGCACAAAATGGGAGGTCTCCGGAGCACAAAATGAGAGGCCTCCGGAGCACAAAATGGGAGGTCTCCGGAGCACAAAATGGGAGGTCTCCAGAGCACAAAATGGGAGGGCTCCGGAGCACAAATGGGAGGTTCCGGAGCACAAATGGGAGGGCTCCGGAGCACAAAATGGGAGGCTTCCGGAGCACAAAATGGGAGGGCTCCGGCGCACAAAGTCGGGGGGCTCCGGAGCACGAGTGGCAGACACCCCGCTGGGGAAACCCCGCGGCCCTGCCATTTCTGCGCCGGAGGGGTCCGATCCATTGTCTGAGTAAGCGCGCTTTGCATGAGTCAGACTTGAAGTTTTGCTACAACTTACGGAATCTACGCACCTATGCATTCGAGATCCGAGCACGGTTGGTTTGTAGAAACCTGGCAATCCGCCAAGTCGCGTGAATGTAGCGATTTGACGAAATCGCGCGAGGTATGCCTTAGGCCTTATTGAGTTTAGGCATTTTCTTACAAGAAATTCACAAATCGATGAAATGATGACATGAGTCAACTTCTTACCTGAACTACTTTGATCTGATATTTGCTTGGTGAATATTACTGGGACAATCGCAATGTTATCGTTGCGCGGAGCAGCAAACTTATAGAGGAATCATAAAATCGGCCAATGAGGGCGGCGGCGCGCAGTTTCGGCAACCGCTTTTCTTGCTTCAATCTCTAGAATGATTTTTTGCACGAATATAATAGCTTGTACTTGCTTAAAGTAACTGGACTAGGCACTAAAGTGATGCCTTTTTGAGCGTTTTAGCTCCTTGGACGATGTTATCAGCAAATACGCAGTCGAGTTCTGCTTCGAGACGTGCCCATTTCTGACTGAGAATCTGCTTGTGGACGTTTTATACGTAAAAAGCATATTTGCTTACAGCATTTCTGAGCAAAGTCTCTTGCATGCAAGTGGAATGCACCGCAAAGATGTCAAGTAATGATTTCGATAAACGCCATGCGCACACTGCTGGCTTACTGGGTTACCGAAATCAGCAGAGCACCTGTGAATACCGACCAGGGTAAAGCGGGGGGTGCGGCACGCCGCAAGGGGGGGTCGTAAGGGGGAGGGGGTAGGTAGGGGGGGGGTCGTATCGACCCAAGGTCAAAAGCGGTTTCTAAGGGGAAATGACTGCAGCTAAGTTCTTAGATGTGCCACGCTTTTTCCCAATTACCTTACAAGGTCGAAGAGGTCCGAAACTGAGTAAAAAATTGACTTGAAAGCAAAGAAATATAGATGGTGCACCAGAAGATTTAGTTTCAAAGATGATAAATCATTACAGTGATCGTGTTAGTACATTGGATTTGTTCGCGTGTACTGTTCTGTGCTGCCGCTCACACAGCTGGTTGTGCGTGAAAAACATAAACCGATTATAAGGATAAAGGATAGCGGATTCGGCGTCCTCAACACCCTCTGCAGGCATGCGCCGAACGCACACACTAACTTCATAGTCGTCTATTGTATGTGTGCAAGCCTATTACATTGACTTGCGCACTTGTACAAGCTGTGTGACTGAATTGACTTGATAAAAGCGCTGTTGAAATCCTGCAAAATTCAAGTTCAACGACACAAACTTGCAGATACCGTATGCCTACCGTAACCTACCGTACCTCTAATCAAGCATGATTGTCGTAATCCGCGTGTAGAATAACCCCTATGCGCCAAGTTTCAGCGAACTCTGAGGTCTCCGAGCAGTAAACAACCTTGTATAAAGCAGTAATTTAAAACATGATTAACTTCATCTTAACGGTGAGTAAGCTACCTCTTCTTGCACTCAATACAAAGCACTACTCCTTCTTTGTCCACCTTAGGAATCCCGCTTCAGAAGACCTCCAAACTATTGAATTAGAAGCCAACCAAAATCGCTTTTAGCTTTTGATCGCTGTGCTTTCACCAAATATTACTCAGAGCTAAGAAGACGAATCAGGCTCAAAACATCCCTATGGAATCTATGAGGTTTAGGCTATTGATTCATATAAATATTGTCCGCTAAAAATGTTTTTTTGACATAGTTAATGGCCTGCGGCACCCCCCCTCAAAACCTGCGGCTGCCGCAGGTTTTGAGGGGGGGTGCCGCAGGCCATTAACTTACCTTCAAATCGTTCAAACAGCTGCCTTTTTTATATCATCCTATAGATTCATCCTTCCTCTCTCCGTAGTAGCTGTCTCCCCTCGAACCTTTTCCTTTAGAAGGAAATACATATGGTTTTTGCGAACCATATGCTGAGAAGTGTGGCCAAAAAATATTGGGTTACGGTAGCGCTCGAAAGATTGTCAAAACACACAGAGGCGCGAGATACGCGCCTTTGAATCCCACTCTCGCTATGAGCTGTGATGTTCTCGCCTTTTTGTTCTTTTTCATCACTTGTTTCTCTCAGTAAGCAGTCGTTTGTCAATTCAGCTCGACTGGAGCGACATCTGGTTGTTCATCAAGTGTGATTTTCTTTGTTTCGATTCTGAAATCTCAAGTGTAGCCATTCCTTTCAGGTATTTGGCGCTTATCTATGTCCACTATGTGGAGGAAGACGTATAATTATGAATATAATCTCTTTTTCCATTGGCGCAAAACATGTCAGTACCTGGTTGAGGGTTCCATACTCAAGATGTTTGTCCGGTGGGTATACTAACGAGCCAAGCCTTATGGATTCAAATAAGTTTTTTGTGAAAGTTGATATTTCAGGCTTTCCGTTGAATGTCCCGGCTCGGTCAACTGGCGCGATAAGCTCGATGTCATCTTCACCAGGGTGAGCATTTCATATAATTTTTATCTTTCGAGCTTTTGGCTGAGATAAGATATGATTCCTTTGGCTATATTTACTTATCTTTTAGCTTATCCGCTCTTTCCGACTTGGTAATGTGGTGGGTCTCTGCCAACATTTCAATCTGGAAGGTGCTTCTGGGTTCATTACTTACGTTATGGGCACAGAATGCCACGATGAGTAAGTCAAAAGTGTTTATGTGCGCTATCATAGGTTCTTTTTTATCTGCTTTATTTTTTAGGCTTATGGAGAAATTGAAGTCAGTATTTTTGCTTGTTGAATCCTACTTGCATCCATCAAATCACGGCATGCACACACAGAATTTGCTGATGTTCATGAATAAGTGAGTCCACTTACTAATTTTGTTAGAGAAGTTCATTAGATTAGTTGCTGCTTAACCACTATTCAGTAATTGAGTGCTTGGATAATTCAGACTTTCGCTATGTTTGCTTTCTCGTGTGAAGCGAGAGCGAATGGAGAAAACGTCTAACAAACAGCGTACTTTCATCAAGGTAGGGGTTATTTTGGATTCAAGCTTGTTTGCATTCCATGTCGTTTTTTCCTTATTTGTCATTGAATGACCGAATTGGTGCTTCCACTGTCAGATCCCATGTTCTATGAGACTGTCGCAAGCTCAGCTGGACCAGTTTGTAACCCTCATGTTGCCATGCTTGAAGCTGGCGATGTTTTCTAAAGCCAGAAATGAGTACGTTATCCATCTATATCGCTGCGATACTTGTTCTGGGATTTGTTGAATTTGCTTATAAGTCATTTTTCTCAGTTATTCATTTGAGTCCGCTTCAGGTTTGTCGCACCAATCGTGAAATGTTGCTGTAGCATTAGTCCAAAGATCGTACTGCCAGCAGTAATGGATATGTGAGTTTTTTTTAGTATGAAGATTATGTGCACACTGCTTTTTTTAGATACCCAGCATTAGAGACTCTAACCGAACCTCATCGTTTATTGCAAGCTCTGCAAGTTTTGGTTGCTGTAGCACCTGTGCTCGCAAAGGATCAACCTGGCAAAGATGGGAAGACATTCCGGTAGGCTGAAATTGTTTATTTCTCTCTTGAGTTACTTAATCCTCACTCATTGAACTTTTCTGCTTTTATACTATAATGATTGCTTTATAGTCAATTTGATGAATTCGCTTCTACCAGGCCTCGATCAAAATGACATGGGAAAGTGTTTGACAACCTTCCAGGTATGCTTCTTTGTACTTGATTTTTAATTCACGCTTTAATCCCATTTCTGATTTCACAGTACATTTACTGACACATTCTAGATTGTGGGAGTTTTGGTCAATCTGATCCCGTTGGTTGATTGCTCTGAAGCCATATTCTTACGCTCAGATTTATCCGAAGATGAGAAAGAGCTATGCTCAGCAACAGCTAACTTCGACAGTATTATCGCCATGTTTATGGACAAGTAAGTTGTTATCGCTATGCTTGTTTTTGCACTGTCTTTGCATATTTCAATCATTGTCAGTCGTGCTCAAAACTTGCTTATATCGACTCTGGGGGAATTTACATGCACTTTAGGTTGCTCTCAATAATGACCGAATATGGCGAAGCCGCAGTGTTTACTGGTTCACACACTAACATCAATGCAAAGACAAGGGCGAATATGGATGACCACATTCCTGCATTTGTTTTTTTGGAAAAAGTTTCATTCACGCGAAGTTACCGATCTAATATGGAAAAGCCTTTGAAATGAATAGTTGTTTACAAAGTATTCGTGATAGTCCGCATAGCGCGGTGAGTTTCAATGTCATTAACGTGCGGGAAATAGTAAGGCGTACAGACAATGGGGCCAGTGCGAGCCTCTGCGAAGCAGAGGTGACGCACTGGTCTGCACATAATCCGAAGCTCAAGAGCTAGCTTGGGAGTTCGGGAGGGAGGAGGGGGGGGGGGGGTAGGGAATGGGGGGGGGGGGTCGTGCCGAGGTCCGGCCCAAGGGGGGGGGTCGTATCCGGCGGTCGCGTGCCGCACCCCCCGCTTTACCCTGATACCGACTTACCCAGTGTGTTGTATATATAAGAAAAATTTTTTATACGATTTTCCGTGTAAGTTATAAAGCTGCTGTGTACAATAAACTTTTAGAAGCTCACCGTACTTTTTAGCTTTCTAGAATTTCTAGTCCTGTGAAATACTTAAGTAAAGAAAGTACAACGTTGAACAAATAGTTGAATAATGTTGTCGTTCACATGGAGAGCTGAAGTTGCATACGGGTAACTGAGTAGAAAATTTGTAGGATTTTACTGGACGAAGATACGTGATAATTCGACTAGCATCCAAAACTTTTTATTTTCAGTTTTCGAACTTGAGGTGGATCAAAGCTTGAACGAAATTATTAATGTCATGGAATAGTGCCTCAATTTCTATTCAGATTAAAGAATTACAGGAATTATGTGACTTGTTGAAAAGATAGTCAAATGAAAAGACTTATAAGACAGCCTTATAAAATCATGGTCTAAAGTTTACATCTCAATAACCTTGGCTGCTCCCATTGAGTAGTTGCAGAGAATTCCAAACACCTCGATCCGCTCATGTATTCGATTATCGAAACCTAATTTTGAAACGTACCATTATTCGAATACACAAAGTCGAATGCCACCGGCCGCCTCATCATGGCGTGAAGGTGACACTGAATGTCGAATTGTGATGCACAGCCGAGTGTATACTCTGGTAGGGCCTCCCAAGCTGTGAAGAAGTTCGACGTTTCCGGCTTCGGCCGGATGCTTAGCTAAGAGCCAGCCAGGCCAGTTATGACCTGACAGACAGTTACGTCCTTATAAAAATGAATTTCTGAAAAATCGTTATTTTGAATTTCCAAGTTATTTTCCAGGCGTAGTAAGTGCACAGATGAGTAACATTAGCATAGCTCCTTTCAACGTCCAATGCTCCCTCCCTCTCTCCAGGTAGACGTTGTTTGGTAGTGAGTATCGGCACCACCAGCTTTACTTCTTGCGGCCAGTGCTGGCTGGGACCACCTTCACTTTTGGAGAACTTCCCATCGCACCATGGTCATAAGGATGACAATCACCACGAGCAAAATTTTTGTACAAAATTCCTCAAGCTTAGCTGGGACTTTGGCAAATTGTACACACATGCCCGAATCCATTTGACTTGCAAGTCTTAAGAGAACCACTCAACGGATCGTTCGTGCTTTTGCATAGTGGATTCTCGTGTTTTAGCATGTGCTGTACGAAATTCGAGCTCGGGACGTTGGCTGGAACACATGGAGCTCTATGAATTCCGTAATAGGCACAAATAAACAAAACGCAAAATGTAAACAATCGTAACCCGTCATTATAAGTTACAAGCTGGCAAACCCGGTTTCGCCCGGCCCAATCAATAATATACTCGTAATCATGCTGCTCGCTTACCTTTTCAAGCCCCGTAGCTCGAACTCTGCCAAAAAAATCGATGAAGGCGATATCGATTTATACTGAAAAGTAGGATACGCACCCGTTCCGCCCGGACAGACAGACATACATACACACAAACAAATATTCAGCTTTATTTACAAGATGATGGTACGCTTGACGTTATATCAGCTGAAGAGAATGCGATATCGACATGCGAGGATCAAAAGAAAAATTTTATCGTTAAAGTTGTACCCGGCATTTACTGAGTAGTATCAAGGATATGAACACAAGTATTGAAAATTTGTTTTCCTAGGCAAGATATAGATGAACTCGTTTTGACTAAGTGTGGCGATTCTTGTTGGCTGATTGCTCAAATTCCATGAAATCCTGTAAATTTGAAAGAACGGTTAGATTTGATAAGCAGTGTGACTGAGCTTACGATAAGGAAGGTCGCTCCAAGTAGCACTGCTTTGGCTGTTACATCGAGATCAATCGGAACTGAAAGAAAAGATAGAAGCACGAACATATCTGCTTTAAAGAATAAAGCCAAAATTGGAGTTCTTTTTCGTTTGAACTGGCTGGAGTGTCAGGCAAGAGGTGTGAAGAGCATCTACAGGCCGCTGCATAATGAAGGCGCAATATCTTTGGGCGCGAACGCGGCTTTCTTAGCCGCAGAGCGGATGAGGCGCAAGAATTAATGGTGAAGATACGCGCCCGTCGCGTTTGCGCCCGCTCAACTAACAATGCTTCTGCGCTTGCCATGCAGTAGCCTATATTTCAGGCTCTTGCTCGTCATGCAGTAGCTATATTTCAGGCTCTTGTTCTTAACAAGTTTTTTTTAGCTCAGAAGCCTTTAGTAGCTTTAACTCATCACAACACTTCCTTCTTTCACCACGCTACTAAAACTCTTACCTACCATGCATAAACTATGCCCACTCTTGTCATCCTCAAAAATTTGTCGCAATAGCTTACTATCAAAGAAACAATAAACGAAATGGCTGAAGGACATCCCTGCTATGCACATGACTGATGCAAAATTAGTCTCGTTTTTATTCTGAAATTTATCGACTAACACAAAAATGTGGCAAATCAGTTTAATAAGATTTTTGCAACAAATCGATGAGTTCTTATCTTTAGTCGGTGCAGAATTTTGTCAGTTTTTGAATCCATCGGCAAATGCGGGAGAATAAAGTAACACTTTGCAGGTAATGAACAAAACTTCGTGCTGCATCCATTGCAGAATTTCTTTCCCTTATCAGTTGCTATATTCCTGTGATTCGTTGAGGGAGTGCTGAGATCTTATGTATAAAGCTGAAGTCTGTATGTATTTATGTCTGTGTCTGTATGTGTACCAGTGGCGTACCCAGAATTCCTGTTCGGGGATCAAGTATTTTTTTCTGGTGGGTGGCATTAGCCACGTCATGCTTCCCAAAATTTTTCGGGCCCCTAATCCCTAAAATCTAGAAAAAGAACACGTGGCGACAGCCATCCTGGGAAAAAATTTTCTCTGCGGGTGTAGGCTAATTTGAATATTCAAAAAATTTTTAAAAATCATCTTATATATAAAGTTGAATGTGTGTATGTATGTCTGTATGTACGTATGTGCGGAATAGAAATTTTTATTTCTGAACCGATTTGGACCAAACTTGGCAAACATACACTTCGGGGCGGGGTGGGTGTCATAGGCTACTTTTCGTCATCGATCGATATCAATTTTATCGATTTTTTGCAAAATTTGGGCTACGGGGCTGGGAGTTGGCACAGGGGGGTAATCGAGCATACTGGTTATAAATATGTTATTGACAGGGCCGGGCGGAGCCGGGTTTGCCAACTAGTTCTAATTATTTACAAGTGTAGACAAGTCACTTGCACATTTTTATAACTCATGTAAGTAACCTTCAAGAATTTCGAAACCCATTTTCGGGGGGGAGGGGGGAGGGTGGAAGGACACTATCTCCCTTCCTTGGTACGCCACTGGTGTGTACCTATGTTCCAATCAAAAACTTTATTTCGCACCAAACTTTGTACATGCACTTCATCATAGTTATTCGTTATCGTCGTTATCGATTCCATCGACTTTTTGCAAAATTTGAGCTCCGGTATTGATTGGCACAGGAGGTATGTGTGCAAGCTGATTATGAATATCAGGGTGTTCAAAAAATGTATCGAATGTTTGACCTTCAATAACTTCCTTATATGGAAAGCTTTTGCGGATCCTTGGGTGCCATACGGTAAGGCTAGAGTTCAACTTACAAGGGAACCGTGTCGAGTCGAAGTGGCCTTTTCAGATGAGACCCATACTGCTTTGAAGAGTGTTAAACGGTGATTCCCAATCTGCCTTCCAAATCTGCCAAGCGCCTCTGGACGCCGAGTTATGACCGTTTTTCGGAACGAAAAATGCATGCAGAATTTAGGTAATATGGATTATTAAAATCTTTCCAGCGCTCAGATAAAGCAATGTTAAGTATTAGCATATTAAATAAAATGTATCCATTGCATAAACAGCTCTGATACCTGACACTGGATCATTTGAGCAAATTTGGGCGATTTTGCTTCAGTTTTGTGTTCAATTTTTTGACCTAAAAAACGAGCATAACTCGGCGTCCAGAGGCGCTTGGCAGATTTGGAAAGCAGATTTGGAATCACCGATTAATGCTCTTCAAAGCAGTATGGGTCTCATCTGGAAAGGCCACTTCGACTCGACATGGTTCCCTTGTTAGATTTACAGTATAGAACAAATCCGGATTTCTCGTAGCTACTGTGGGATTACGGTAGGAATTTTCGACTAATTTTAGGTTTCACAAACGAGGATTGCTTCTACGATTCCGAAGAAACCGAAGGACATCAAACTGAGATTTTCTGGAATGCTGAACTTAATTTACGAAGTTTTTCGCTACCGTACATCTCGTCTTCTTGCGGTTGCACACTGTAACGTTGAATTATTGGCTTTTTTTAGATTTTACTAAATCAATGTTGCAGTTACAAACACGTCGAAATCAATCAATCAAAGTCAACAAATGAAATCAAATCATTAGGTGTGTTCAAAACTTGATTTTGTAAAATTTTACACCCATTATTTGCAATTAGTAAAAAACGAAGAAGTCTTACAGGTTCAACTAAACTTTGTTTGACAAAGGCAACGCTGATTTAATAAATTTTGAAAAAAAAGCCAAAAATTCAGCGTTAATCTACGCAACGTAGGTATCCGAGGAGTACGGTAGCGAAACATTGTAATCAGATTCAGTATCCCAGAAAACCTTAGTCTGACGTCCTTCGGTTTTTTCGGTTTTGAAGCAATTCACGTCTGTCAAAAGCCTAAAATTAGTCCAAAATTCCCACCGTAACCCTACAGTAACTAAGCAATTCGGTGATTCGTTCCATACTTATAATCTAAGTTGAAGCTAGCCCTACCGTATGGCACCCAAAGAGCCGCGAAAGCTTTCCATATAAGGAAGTTATAAAAGATCGACAACGTTCGATACATTTTTTTGGGACACCCTGTATTATGAAAGGGCCGGGTGGAGTCGGGTTTGGCAGTTGGTGTAAAATAAAATGAGTACAATGTAGCCAAACTTTCACTCTACATATTAATTACCATCGCTTTTCTAAAATACTAAGATGAAATATTTCAGAAATTGAGGAAAATTTGACTTCACTGCTGATTACTCATAGCCATGGCGATAACATCGCAAGTGCATAGATCAGAGATAAAATGTCATCAAAAAGAGGATGAAAGGTCGGTGTTCTGTGAGTTCAAGTGATTGAAGGAAAACCGATAATGCTGTTATGTTTTTTGTTTTTTGTTGTTGTTTCTGTTTGTTATGTGTTTTTGTTACATGTTTTTCCTCCAAGACTATAATCAAACCTGTGTATGTGGTTATACTTATACGCTCATAAGAAAAAGTGCCCAAATTGTGGAGAGAGTTTGGCAACTGGGTTCCTAAAAAACCCTTCTTTTTAAGGTAATTGCAAAAGAATCTCGGAAGGAAAATTTCCAAATTTGATTTGGAAAATTTCCTGCGAGAGTTATTACTACCCATCGGTTATTTGTTAAAAAAGAAAGTTATACCATATCTATTTTTCAATTTCGTGTCACTTCCTTGGCTTTCCCATATCTCTAAGCGAAAGATTTTGAATTCTTCTTTTTTGTGGCAAGTTTGTGAATCTTCACTTAGAAATATCACTTAGAAAACTACTCAAAAACTCCATTCATTTTTGGTTAATGGAATGAACAAGCATAGTTTTAAATATCTAAAAAGTATGAAAGAAAGTAGTTCTAGTGACACAATTCTTTAGACTTCCCCTTCAATCTCACTACCAGTACCCTTTGATATCTAGCTTGACGGCTGGAAGGCGGGGCTTCGTGACCTAGTTAAGGCTAAATAATGATCAGAGAGCACGCGCGCGACAGAAACGCAGACTGCGTCGCGGGCGCAAGCGGCCTTAATAAGGTCACAAAGTCCCGCCTTCTAGACGCCAAGCCACTTTAACACGTTGACGACTGTGTGCATACGCGCGTATGCACGGACTCTCGTTTAGCACTTTCGTGCTTCAATTTTTTTGTAAACAAAAGTTCTAAGGTAACTTCTATGCAGTAATAACACTGGTGTTCCGATTGTCATAAAGAACACTGGGATTCGCGGTGACTGCTCAGCATCTAAACCACAGATTCAAATATTCAGTCAGTTTTGATGTGGTCCAAAATGGTTCGCTCGTCAACGTGTCAATCAAAGGTCACACAGGTTCGCAAGAGAAAAAAGGTTTTTAAAATAATTATGCACATAATTGATTGAAACTCACAAGTTACGCTGAATATATCCGCATCGGTGTATGCTTCACGTAGACAACCACCCCATTTTTTCGTTATGCTACCAATATTTTCACCGGTTGGGGTGTCGACCTTAAAGAACCACTTTTGATTAACTGCCAGATTTCTTCGTAAACTCACCGGGAACTCTTTATCCTGACAACCACACATCAAACAGCAGCAAGGACCATCCACTTGTAAAATTACTGAACCTTTTGCGTCTTTTATCGTGAAACAACTGGCACAACAAGCTCTTCTTTGCTCGACCGTTCCAACCTAGAATATGCGCCATTTTATATACCCTTTACTTTAACCAGATAGGCGGCTGGAAGGAGGGGCTTCATGAAGTCCACGACGCAGTTTGTGCCTCGCTCGCAAACATAATCTCTGATCATTTTCTAGCTTAATTAGGTCACTGAGCCCCTCCTCTCAGCCTCCGATCTGGTTAAAGCAAAGGGTAGCTCGCAGTTGAATTGCAGAGTAGCTTGTGTCAGTACATAAATAGCGCTCTGCTAGCGCTACCGATCGATGAATACATGGCGCCAAGTAAAGTCTACACGGCGCTGACACAGCACTGGCACGGCACCAGCACGGCCCTGGCACAAGGAACAATTTTAGACGCATTCTCGATTATGCTCACCACTACTCCTGGTGGTGACTCTATCGTACATTCAGAACTGCAGAACCCAAAGTTTGCGAAAATACCGCAACATCCTGAAAAACGTAAGATGAAATTGGGCAAAAAAGATTGGGGACTTTACCTCCACCACAGCATTTGAAGGGGCGTCGTATAGTTATGACTTCCTAAAAAAAAAGATTTTGTGCATGGACCTGTTTCACGCCGAGATAAATTATGCAAATAAGTTGTGTGTAAGCGTAGAATGCATTCAAAATTGGGGAGTCAATTTTCGTAAAGAAAAGATGTTTTGAGTAAAAATTAGTCTATTTTGATCAGAATCATCGCTTGAATACTAACAGGAATGATATAGTCCAAACTCTACTGGTAAATTCATGCATGTTCACAAGAAAAGAACCCTTATCGTTTTGTCACTAATTCGGTATTAGACTTGACACTTAATGGATATTTGGTGTTTCTCGCTCCTTTATCTTATCATTAGCATAGCTTCCTTTTTTTTTGTGTTTTCTGTAGGATGACATGCCCTTGATAAAGACAAACAAAAGTCAAAATGTCTATGTACAACGGATAATGAAAACTATATATCTGGCTATCTTGTTCCCAGCAAATTTAAATGGTGCTCCTGAAGAAGATGAAAAATTGTTTTTCATACTTCACAAGATCCAGATAAATTTTTGAACCGCATTTCACGCAATCGATATCATGACTCTCCCAATTTCTTTTCCACTCTTTTCTGTAGGGCACAGTATAGTCACCGTTGCAGCTCGGCTTAAAGTTTTCAAAAAGTTTCAGTGGGACCGTTGGTTCCTGAGCTTATCTGGAAGCTCGGGCGAGTGAAAACAATTGGAGAACAGTTTCCGTCAACGGATATCAATCGAATGCTATAAACTCGACTAAGTGAAATTAAACTCAAAGACAGCGTCCCACCAGACTGGGTGGTACCTGGTTGTGGTAGTAATGTAATAGTAGACCCCCTAAGTAAGCGACGACAGAAGTTTGCAGCGCGAAAAGGGGTCTACGAAGTCTACAAATCGCCGCCCAAGTGGCCCAAATCTTACCGTAGATTCGAGTGAGTACGAGATGCATGCAAGGTAGAGACGCAGAGTCATTGTGGGACCCTGCACTCATGAATGTGTGCGCTATGCGTGTTCTGGCCTTGCAGTCCGAAATCGCTCTGTGGGTGGCGTCCGGGCCTACTGTAAGATTCGGGCCACTTGGGGAGGGGGGGGGGAATTTGTAGATTTCGTAGACACCCCTTCGCGCTGCAAACTTCTGTCGTCGCTTAGTTAGGGAAGTCTACTATTACAATAATACCAGAGCCAGGTCCCTCCCCCCCCCCCACCTCCCAAATCTGGTGGGGCGCTGCCTTTAATGCGTCGAGTAGCTAAGGTTACGCTTTTTGTACCCTTCTCTCAGGCTACAAAACAATACAAATCGATGGAATATGTTCTAGAGTTTGTACCTATGAAGATAGGCATTTTTTACGCCTAACGCATTAGAGAATAGAATGGCTTTTGTTCCTTGAAAAAAATGCAAGGTTTCCCCTTTTCGGACCAAAAAAATATCAAGATGTCTTCTCCCTCGGTAGCCATCCCCCCCCCCCCCAAATCCGCTCCGCGTTTAGTGCTGAGTTCATGACCAACAATGATCTCTTAAATTATGCAAAGAAGATTGTCAGTGTGCCAGTGTTTTTTACGACCGAATAATTGCCTTAAAAGGCTAAAGCCAATAAACTCACCCTCTTAAAATTATCCGTAATATGCATGGTGAATCCTCGTTGAGAACCGCAACATTGACGTTCCCAGCATTCTGATTCTTCGAAAGCATAGTAGACCTGAAAAAAATTTAACATTAGCATTTTTTTAAAGCAAATTGGTAGAGCATCACAATGGTGGTTCTCTTAAAATACCGTTGTTTTTTTCGTTGAAATTTTATCCCCACTCCCCGTGTAAAAATAATTGTCTAGAAATTTATGCAACGGATAACGAGAACCAATATAAAAAAAAGTGTTCACCTGTTCTCCATTCGCGTTTCTTAATGAATACTTATTACTAGTCTCCCAACCTGTTAAAAGTTCCATCACTTCATAGATCTGAAAAAGAATGATTTAGAACGCAATGGATTTTTGTACAATTCGATAAAAATAAGTTGAAAAATTAAGTAAAACGTGCTTAAAATTGTGGATGACTTTTAAAGAAACTTAAAACATAATAAGTCACTTAAAAAGTTTCAGGAGTCAATCAAATAGAATAATCTTTCATTTAAAAACTAAAAATTCTTATTCTAGTGAGTTCAATTACCTGATGCACCATTATCTTATCTACCATAGTCAGATATTCCAAACCAGGAGGTACGCCTTCTATGGGTTGTGGTACTGACATCCAAACAACTGTAAACGAATAACGAATTTTTGCCCATGTATAAAATCTCGTCATGAATTCATCGAAAATCTTTTTCAGAGCCCTAACCTACCTTGTCCTGGAACCATTCCCGGCTGAGTTGTGATTGGTGCAGGTGTCATATAAGGGGCGGAAGTTTGCATGGGCATCATCTGTGATTGTGGAGGACCGTATCCGGGTTGGGGGCCATATCCGGGTTGAGGACCATATCCGGGTTGGAAACCATATCCGGGTTGGATTACGAATGTTCCAGGTGGAGGTGGCGCTTGCATAGGTGGTTGTGCTGCGGGCGGATAATAACCACTCATTTCAATTTCTGGAACAAATTCCTTGAGAAAATAATGCGTGTTGATTGAAAACATCAGATCGGGATTGGATCGCTAACAAGAACAGATGATATGTTTTTGAGCGCTGATTTTCTGCGAAGAAAATGGCAAATAATTTGGAAAAACTGACTATTTGCCACATTTTGTGTAGTATTACTCGCCTACTTGCGGTTATCAATGGAAATGGAACAACTAATCAACAATTGCCTAGCAACGCGAAGAAAACCTCAGCCGTGCAAAAAACCTCTTGCCAAAGACGAAATTAGCTGATTCAAATAAATGAACCGTGTCAGGAGTTGGGTGCACAGCCTGCCAATTTCTCATTTGTGCTAGTTTTATTACAGGAGAATGTAAACTATCTGAAATGATTTATGAGAACGTCATCGATCATATAGTCATAAGAATAGAATGTTTGAGAATAAACGTGTTTAATAAAATGAGTCTGCCTCATGACGACGCGTTGAATAATATCATTATAGAGAATGTTTAGATGAGTAATCGAGAAAATGCTTCTGACCGGAAAGAAAACGTTCTTGGTTTTCCCACTCAAGCTGTCTGAACATTGACAAGGCAGCGATTATCCTTTAAAATGGCGGGAAACACTATAAAATACCGCTCACAGAAAGTGCAAAATTTCCGTTAATATCGCGGAATCCGGGAATTTCGCGGAAGTCCGCCGCATTCTCGGAATTCCGCGGACCCACTTGAATCAGGCGAACTTCGCAGCGTTGTGACTTTCTTCGGAATGAATATAACTCAATTTTTTGGAATCGTCCATAGGGCTATTTGACCTGCTGGCTACGAAGTTTATCTGCTTAGCAGGAGAGCTTCATTTTTAAACTTGTGGTGAGTGGAATTTTAGGCTACTTAATTTTTACTCTTTTAAAAAGAAGTCTCCGGTGCTTTCCAGCGCTCGATGATCTACGGACATAGTACTATTGAATAGTGCTTGCTGGAATTTTTGGTGTGATAGGCCCTGCGTTACATCGTTGCAAGTAGATGTCCTCAGAAAAGAAAACAGAATATTTTAGACATTTCGTATAACAAAAAAGACTTGCGTTGATGACCTGAGCACAATGTTTTTTTGGGACTTAGAACACATTCAATCCCAAGAAAGTTATGGCGCTGTGTACTTTGCGTGATTCGCGTGATTCCGCGAAATTCCGGGAATGTCCCGATTTTCGCAATGTTCCCATGCGACAGTCAAGTAAATTCTGCACCTACTGTGAGCGCTATTATATGCTGAGTATTATATGAGCACTGAGTAACGATCGATTGAAAGTCAAAAGAAATTTTAATTTTAAAAGCAGAATTTTACACCCACTGAGTCTGCAGTAAAATATTCCTGTAGAAAATGGCTACAGTCTAGTAATAGATTTAACATTTGATGTTGTACTTTTACAGTGATGACAACAGTTTCGCGGAAACCAATGTCATGCTTGTAAATGTCAACAGTTTGCTTGCGAATCAATCGCGCGCAAAAAAATGGCCATGGAGCTAACACTGCCATTCTTTATGCGCAAATAGTGTCTCAGGCATGAATATTATAATGATCGTTATGTGTAGCAGAGACTATAGATTGCTTAACAGGTGAGAATAAGATTAAGTTAGGAATGCTCAACGTCACCTGCATATGCATATATCTTCGAGTCACTAATAACTCACAAGGGATTAGTCAGAAGTCGAAGTGGCCAATCCAGACAAGCTGCATACTTTTCGATGCAGCATAGAACGCTGGTTTCAAATCTTTCTTCCATATCTGCAGAACGCCTTTGTAGGCGAAGTCAAGAGCAGCTTTACTGCGAAAAAATTGTACACAAAAATTGCAAAATCAGGCACATTATCGCCCTTTTAGCTCACCTCTAGGTACGGATCATATGAAGTGACCTAGTTGCATGTCTTGGTCCGGCACTACACTGTCTTGGTCCGACAATGGCTCTGTGCAGCCAGATTGCCCTTTACGCGCACTATTTCATAGCAAAATAATGGCCTACACAGCTTATAACTTCATCCACAAAAGTGTTGTGCAGATAGGAAGGACAGATTTAGAGTCAGCATTCGATGCTGCATTCAATAATGTGCAGCTTGCTTGAATTGGGCACTTCGGTTTCTGACCATTCCCTTGTTAGTGAGTGGGTCTGCACACTTTACGGGGCATCCAACGACACCCTTTTCAATAATTACTTGACAAAACTTTCTAGTTCAACAAAGTAGGGATTTGTTCTACCAACCAATCAAATCAAAAAAGACAAAGAAACAAGGAGAAACCGCTGGCAATAAGCAGGTCCTGATTTTTTTAACTGTCAAGTAGCACGCATGATGTGCAATATGCAGGTTAAGTTTTACGAATTACACGGCGATAAGATTGATTGATTCATTCATTTATTAACAACATAATTCTCCGCCAGGGCTCGGCACGAGCTGGCACCACGGAAATTTCAAAACGAACTCCCGTTTGATATTGAAAATTTCGTACGAAGTCCCTTTTGACCTGTTTTGAAAACCCGTCATCATTTTTATATTATGTAAAAAATGTAGTAGTGTTTTCATGCATTTCTGATTTCATGAAAGAACTTTTCACAGCTTTCTGAGCTATTTAAGTGGTCGAATCACATCTTGAGAAGCAGAAAAAGCCGATTTTTCGACTGCGGAGCGGACCGAGTGGTTTTCAAATTGCTATAAAACGCTGAAAAGAGAACATTATGAAACGGTTTTTTCTCCGTATGTAATCTTTTACAGCATTTTAGATACATTTTATGTAAAAAAGTATGAAAATTTATGTGAGCCAAGTGTCGGTGCCACCTCAGCTGGCACCCAGCTGGCACGGTGCCAGCTAATTTAGAAAAAAGTTCGGCACAGCTTTCATTCACATAAGTTTTCATAATTTTAGCCCCTAGTTGCGGTCCACCAACGCGCATGCACACACCAAATTTGGTGTCATACTATTGCGTTTTGGCTGAAAACAACGCCTTTGTTTGTTGATGGACAGCTTGCCAATGGCATGCCGGTGGCATGCCGGCGGCATTTTTGCGGCAGTTCTCCGCCTCGGCCCCTGTAGAAACGATATCCCCTTTGCTTTCCGCCCTAAAAACGATATCCAGCTTGACCCGGTGCCAGCTGTGCTGAGCCCTGTTCTCCGTATTATATTTATATTTATATTATATTTATATCTTATGTTTGTGTCATTATATTAGTTATATTTCCTTACTTTTCCTTATTCATATTACTCTATATCACTGGATTGACTCACATTTATACACTTGTAAAATAGCGCACTCAGCATAATAATCGAGTTTTTTATTCAACAAATTGACCCTGAAGATTCAATTCAGTTATTTAATGGTTACTTCACTTGTTAGAAAGTGAGATCTTAGACAATCATGTCAAAAAAGAAATTAGGATGCTAGTTCAGGAAGCTCATGGACAAAACCCTGTGACACACAAACAAAACTTTGAAAAGAACCAAGTCATTCGGATGAATTTTTTCTAGAAATGTCTTAGCAATGACTGCGCACATGAGCTATTTTCAGACAATTTTGATGATGTCTTTGCGTCTTAGCAGAACGCTTTTCTCTGGAAGCCTAAATACAAGGATTGTCTAAAATTAGTAATATTCGTTCATATAACCGAAATTTCAACATTTAAAACATTTTTTGATTAATCAGAACATTCTAGAGAAACAAATTCGATGATTAATGGCCAGGTCTATATTCTTCTCAGAGAATCAATAAACTGCTCAAAAAAACTTGGAACACTAACAGATGTTGTCGATTTTTTGCAAATCCTAATTTGATGTTCCTTATCGAAATTTACACTTATCGCTGTTAATTTCACAGATAGTAAAATTCACAACATAGAGTTTAACTTAAGTGATATTATAACGAACTTTTTTGCATCAAAAAATTGATCAATTTGGAGCATTATAGGAAAAATTCACCGAGAGCACAAAGATTATTTGCAATAACTAAAGCCGTAGTTTGTTTGAGAATGAAAATCGCCGTGACAACGGGAATCATCACACAGCCAGGTGTGATTATTTATATATGGAAAAGGACAGCTGTGAAGTCTTTTTTGCTTGCTCACTAAGCTGTCGCTGGCATAACAGGTTATCAAATGCACTTGGCTTAACATTATCAAAAAGTAGAAAATACATAATCACACAAGCTCACACAATAGTTTTGAATGAAATCGCTAGCAGGAGCTAGAGATTTCAGGACAAAAATTCATATAATTTTACATTTTCTGAGACCCTAAAGATCATATATTACTTGATTTATTAGGTTGCCTTGAAAACTCTAAGCCTTAATCGATCACCACAACTTATAGAAATTGACCTACAAATAAATCAAGTATTTTTTGTAAGTATTTTTAGATTTTTGTGCTCTTCCTAATGTCTGTAATTTTTTTACATATAGGATGCTTGCGTTTTTATCGCCATAGCTGATCGAGCAATGTTATTGTAACCAGAAATTCCCTAATTTCTAATTTCTCATAATATTTCCGAAGAACGCTGGTATTTTTTATGTAGGGTAAACCGTTTGCTACAATTTAGTCATTTTGGACTACCTGACACAAGCTTTTGAATTCTCTAGCAATTTTTACTCGAGGGAAAATTGAATTTTTTTGAATATAACGCAGATTCTACCGCAAATAAAAAAGCTGCTTTTTTAAAGCAGAATTTTAATTTGCAAAAAAAAGCAGCAAATAAAATTTGATTATTTTGCATAAATGATATCTGATGGTGATCAAAATAAAAATTGTAAAAGTCCATGTTTCTGCTGCGATTGCGTGATTCAGGTTATCGAAGATCTTTAAAGATATTTTAGAAAAAATTGAAAGAATCTAAAAGCATGATCGTATATTTTTCTATCATCTAACCTTCTCCGATAGTTTGCATTGTTTTTCAAAAATTTGTCGAGTATTAAGCAATAGGTTGGTAAGTGAAAATGCTGGTAAATATCTGGAAGATTCGCAGTTTAGATTTGAAACACAATGTTCAGAAAGGAGGAATAAACTGCGTCGAATGCACGTTTGGGGTTTCGGTGATTAGGTAGTGATTACACGATTGACTTTTTGTGGTCATCGGACAAAATTTGGGAATTTATTGTTATTTAGCTAACGCATCTAATCTGCTTTACAAATGTTTAACCTGACAGGGATAACAGAAATAAAAAAAATTATACCGAACGGCGACGATGATAAATAGGCCGGACGGCACAAAGATTGTAGGCACTGAGTCAACAAACCTCTTTTTCCAAACATACGCGCTGACAGAGATCAGCGTATAAGTAATTTTTTATTCAAACGAGCTAATCAAGAGATATATACACTTTTGTTGACTTGAGATGAATAGTACATCAACAAATAAATAATCCATTTCGAAGTCTTTAAGAACTCAAACCATGCATAATCGATCGCCAACAGGTAGCCTTCCCATTGCAAGAAATCTCATTTTTGATTTTGACGCACTCTTTTTGGTTTTGTTGGGAAAACCTATGAATCGGTTGAACCATCAATAACACAACAGTTCATTCTCTACTCAACAATTATGAACAGCAGTAAGGACCCATTGAACAATGTCGTGATCGTTTCTCTCAGTTGCAAAGTTTTCGGGTAACTTAGTAAATCGGCTTTGTGTTGATTTATCAAAAACCAACAAGAAAATAAAGTGTTTTTACTTGTTGTGATGAAAGGGACTTCTAAGAACAATTGATCTCTTTGGGAAGCCTTCAAAGATGGAAGCTTTTAGCGTGCTTGCGCTAAAAACCTGATTCCTATCTCCATGTATGTATCATATTGTTTCTCTTCTAAACTCGCTGTAGACCTTTCAGAATGTAGGGTTTTTCCCCAGTATGTTGCAAACTGCTACCTATAAAGTTTGTTGAGTATTTGATGGGTAAAATTCAAAAAAAATTATCAAAATGAGTTGCAGTGTATGCTAAGTCGCGATGATGCAAAACGATAGCGTGAGTCAGAGTACTGAAATGAGTCACAAGTTTTTTATGCCTAGGAAAAGCTGTAGATTGACAGGCATGCAAGGTGTCCAAAAACGACGTGCGCACTGTTTGATCCTTAATAACTCTTTTGCTTCAACGTCTTTTGTCGACCTTTAGGTATCATTTTGTAGAGCTTGGTTAAACTTAGACTTATCATATGAAGCGAATTTTTGATCACTCTAGGTCGCTGTGAAACTTCGTTAGGAATTCGAAGAAGTTTTTAAACGTCTGGAGTCGCATTTTGCCTCAAACAAGCAAAACTTTCAAGCTAATCAGAGCCGCTGATCTCAATTACGAAATCGGCATACCAAGTTCGTGCTTAGTTCAGAAGAAGACAGTGACTGCTTTAGAAAAGCTCAGAAAGCTTGTAAAAAGTTGCGTAGTGAGACCTGCATGCTTAAGACCCTGATACACAATTTTTCGGCATTCGCATTACGGTCTACCATGGCGCGGCATACCCTCGATACATAGAGCCACGTACTTTGGTAACCTTCACTTTGAGGGCTATGGGGGGGGGGGGGGACACAACCTTCGCCGGGAAAAAACAGAAGTCGTCCGGGGCTTCGCCCCGAGAATTTGCGCTTAAAAAGAAGGTTTCTGTGGAATTTTCGCCAGAATTCAAGACGAAGTTTCTCAGTTATCCTCTCATTTGAACAAAACCGAGTTTCAGAGGTTTAGGAAAGCTATTGGAGTTAAATAAAAACGAGAAATTGCGCTTGAGTCTTGCGCAGAGAGTCGCGCACGAAAACGCTGGTCTATCTCGTTAATGAGTAGTTTTCAAAGCTTGGGACTTTGTCAGTTCTCCTCGTCGTGTCATGACGATCAGAATAATATATAATGTTGCGGGGTTTCGTTGAGACCCCTCGGAGATCTACGACCAGAGCCAAATGCCCCGTCGGCTCTGCCCTGTCTCCGCTGCTCGTCTGCGTCTCCGCGCGCTGCGCGCTACCTCGCTTTCCAAACGCGGGGCGCGGGGCATTTGGCTCTGGTACCCTTTTCTTCGCTGTTTCAAACCTAATTTTAGCAAGCTATATATCATTTTGAAGCTCTTGATCTCTATTTTCACGCTGACAACGTTCCAGAACCACATTTTTTTGATTTGATCGAGAAATCCGGCAAAAACCTTGTTTTCGAAAATCTCTTGTTTTTCTCCTAGTTTAGCTATTTTCACGCGGTTTTTTCGTGCATTCTATAGATCTTGCTTCTTTTCATAATACAGATAACCACCCAGCCCTTATCTCTTCGATTAAGGTGGAATTTTTTGCAAAAAGTCGCAAAAAGTGCGTTTTTCTTTACCTTGTTCTGTTTCAGTGCTTTCGTATCGATTTTTTCCAGCTTGGGCGATTATTGCTCAGAACTATAAGCGCAACAATCCAGACAACGTCCCAGAGAACAGGAACGTCATTGCGGGGGTAAAAATTTAAAGGACGCATCAAAAATCAAAACCCCGTGTTGCGAATCGCTAGTCCTGGAGCGAAAACTTGCACTTCGAAAAGCCACCAAACAAAAGATTTCAGACTTCTTTGCACCTCTTTTATCCGGTTTTCAGCAGTTTCTTTCGCTTTTTATATCTGTTTTACGTCATACTCTCTTCTCTGATCTTCTTCAAACAACCTTCACTATTTATGACGTCAGATGTTCAAATAATCTTCACTTTTGACGCTCTTTCTCTAGACTATCGAAGGTATGTGGCGCGGTATGCTCAAAGTCCCTACTGTAATCCTACAATAACGATGAAAGATACGAGAATCATTTCTTACTGTAAATCTAAGTTGAAGGGTATTGAAGGCAGCGTCTCATCAGACTGGGTGGTACCTGACTCAGGTGTTAATGTAATAGTAGACCCCCTAACTAAGCGACGACAGAAGTTTGCAGCGCGAAAGGAGGTCTACCAAGCCTGAAATTTGCTTCGAAAGTGGCCCGAATCTTACGGTAGGCCCGAACGCCGCCCACAAATCAATTTCGAACTGCAGGGCCAGAGCACGCATAGCGCACACAGTCATGAGTGCAGGGTCCCAGAACGACTCTGCGTCTATACTTGCAGGCATCCCGTACTCGCGCGAGCCTACCTTTAGATCCGGGCCCTTGGGGGGGGGGGCGATTTGTAGACTTCGTAGACTCTCTTTCGCGCTACCATCCAATCTGGTGGGACGCTGCCTTTGAAGGACGACAAAATACATTGAAGCAAACGTGTTTTAGAAATCAAACAATGTGTACATGCCAAAAGGATCCACACCTTTTTGGGCCACCTTGTGTATGGAGCTTACACAGAGGAAGTATTAGAATTTGAGGATGAACCTTTTCTGTGAAGAAGACCTACGACACAGCAATTCTCACTATTTTAAGCTCAAAGGAAAAGTATTGAGGCGTGAGTCATCGTCATTATGATCGCTATGCCAACATATGACAAATTGTTTATAAAAAAACTCCCAAGCGAAGTTTTCGCTTCAAGTTTCATAAGTCGTACAAATATTGTACTCAGTGTCAAAGTTTTTTCTAACATAAAATGACAATCGTTGTACGTGCATTACGGCTTATAGCCAAACTTTACCTTTTTAGGGGCTGATATTTTCATTTTACAGCCGCTTTCTCAAAGCGCAAAAGTGCAGTGTTAAAGAATTTGTGACGAAATAAAAATGCTGCGAACACGGCTGAATCACTAAAGTTTTGTAAGATGCTAGACCATAGTCGCACTTTAGCTTCAAGAATAGCACTTGTGGCAGATGCAAAAATTCTGGAAAAAATCGAACTTTTTTAGCATTTCTATCCGGACTGTAAGTTCATACATTGCCTAACCTTTGATTTAAAAATTAGATGAAAATGAAATGCATGCAAAGCTGTAATTTTTATTTTTTCTAATAGATACTAAAAATACCACGCTCACATATGTGCTATGTTAATTTTACTTTTTGCACGAGTTTTATAGAGAAGGATTCGTTTATTGCTATAGCATATAAAATATATTAGGAGAAAACTATGTAGCGATGTACGTTTATAAAAGATTTCAGACATTCAAAAGTTGAAGGGTGCTTTATAGCTCAATGCGAAACTTGCAATGCTGTAAAACACGAATACTGTGAAACTAAGCTTCAATTTCTATCGTTATTGCTCAAGAAAAAAAATGCAAAATCAAAGATGATGAGCATTTTGCAATTGAATACAAAAATCTTTGGTTTGTATACTATGACGACTAAAGCCGGAACGAGATTGCAACATCCTATCGAAACAGTTGTGTAAATATAGAGCGACTCGCTATGTGTTCTTTGGTTGTATAAATTGAAAAAAATTGAAAGTGCACTGGCATTTGGACGAAATCCCTTGTAGGTGTGACAAGCAAATGAGCTATGTAGATAAAGAGTACTCAGGTCACAATGACATCGATATGCAAGTTGATTGCGAGTGTGTGAATTTTGTTCTACTTTGATTGTCTTTTCTTCAAGATAGGACCAAATTGAAACTGACTTACGATAGCTGACAAATCATTGGATATGAAACCATTTTTCTTGGTATATAAGATCTTTAAGGCCATAACGGTTTGTTCGCATGTCGCAGCAACACTGAAAGTTAATTCATAGATTTTTTTCCTGGTGAAAAAGCGATACGAAATTTTTTGTAAAATTTTCTTGAAAGTGGCAACAGCATTTTTTACGCTAGCTGTTCGTGAGCTACGCTTAGTTTCAAAACCTTATTGATCCTGGTAAGTTTGATGGAGCCCAAAAATTGCTCTTAGATCTTAAGCAAAGAAGCAAGCGCAAATGCGGTTTAGCTTGTTGTGTAGTGATTTTCGGCTTCGACGACGTTGTCATCTGAAGGGTCATGATAAACTAATTGCTACGTAATGTTGCGGCCATTCCCCGTCGTCTCTGCTGTTTTTGTCTGCTCGTCTGTTCCTCCACTTTTCGCTCGCTGCCTTGCTACTCCCAGTGCATTACAAGGCTCTGCTTCCATTTTCTTCGCTCTTCAAGAACCAGTCCTAACAAACCGCACATCATTATAAGTTTTTACATATCCACAAACTGAGAGTGATGCCAGCTCAAATTTCGACCTTAGAAATGAAAAAATTTGCTTTTTATTGTTTACTTTTTCTTATTCAACTCTTTTGAAGCGGTTTTAAATACGTCCGTTTAAGCACATTTTGCTTCTGCTAGCCAGACAACATCGTCACGCTAATTTTCTGGCTGTGGGTGTGATAGTCTGCTGCAAAATGTACTTTTTTCATAGTGATTTTAAAGAAATTCGCCATCATCTCCTCCTGTTTGAGGGATCAGACAAGGGAAGTCACTTAACTTAGGTCCGGCCTTTGAAATGAGACACAAATGGTTGGAATCAGCTTGAAACGCTGATTTCAAATCTGCTTTCCTTAGCTGCGAAGCGTCCCTCTGAAGCGAGTTATGAGCATTTTCCTGAGCAAATTTTGCGTGTTGATTGACTTATGCATGCTACGGTATCATCATCTAGGTAGTGGTTCAAATGCATATTATATCCTATCAAAGCCAAATGACTCAATTCGATGTTATTTTGATTTTCCACCACTTTTTGGGCAGATTTTCATTCAAAGACCTTCCTTTCATATTCACTTGTATGTCAATGACACATACTAAAAAAGCTCATAACTCGCTTCAGAGAAACGCTTCGCAGCTAAGAAAAGCAGATTTGAAAAGCGTTTCAAGCTGATTCCAACCATATTGTCTCATTTCAAAAGCTCGACCTAAGTTAAGTGACTTCCCTTGTGAGTAATGAGCAGAAGAGCGCAGAAGCGCCGTTGAAAGCAAAAACGACAAAGTGGGAGCAAAAATTCAAAAGACGCATAGAAATCAGGTCAACTTTGATGTGCAGGTTGCCTGGAGGGAAACTCCTGCTTTGACAAGTGCAATTATTGGCACTCAAGTTCTATTGTTAGTCCTCTTAACAATCGCTAAGTAGTATATACAGGTCCATCTAGACACAGTCTAAAAAAATTGGTCTTTGCCTTTTCCAAGTTTTGTAACGGGGCTCCCCGAGCGAAATCCTGAACCTCGATAACCGCCGAAAGAAGGACTTAGGTATCAAGCAGAGCTCTTCAGTTTGCAGCAATTGATATTCTTTTTCTCTATTTATGACAACTTTCACTTCTTAAGGGATAGCGACACACACAGCCATCACTTTTCTATTCTTTCTATTTTTAGTCTTTTGAAGATATGATCATTATCTGTTTGCTTCTGCCTAATGTGAGAAAACTGTGACATTATTGATATGATGCGACTGGGAATCCTTTTTGTCGAGAAAAAAGAAGGATCATTTGATTACTTCAACCGGGTTTTTTTTACACCTCTCCTGCTTAGTTCATTATCCGTAATCAGTTAAACTCGCTTCAGCTCATTCACTTATATCTCACGATTTGCAGAAGATCGGTCGAAGTAAGTTTTGTGGAAAAGGAGAAAACTCATAAGGAAAGTGTTTTTAATTTAGATGACCTATGAACATCATAACACTTTGAGGAGTAACGATATCTGTCGTCTGTACAATCCTTGCATCCAATTCGCCGCTACCTTTAGTAACAAAAATACCAGAAGTTATCTTTGAAGTTTATGAAAACTGAGTGAACAGTAAGAACGTCTTTTTCGAAAATGTGTCAATCTAAATTGTCAAAACTCCCTGGAAACAAAGGAGAAGATTTTTCCGAATTATTCAATCAATCACACCAGCAGATTTACTCAACTCTCAGCCATACAGCGAGTATGAACCGAGATATCTGGGAGCATGGACGTTACCGTGACGTTACCGAAAAAATAAATGAGTTTCCGAAAATGAAATAAATGATATTAGATAAACTGAAGACTGATTTTGGAGATTTGTCTTTCTCTGCTCAAAACTGATTCCGGAAGAAGTTATGCTGTTGCGGCGCTTTCAACGCGACCACGCGGTAACTTTGGATCTAAGAGGCGGCACCAATTTTACTGTACATGTCTAATAATTCGGTCACACCTTTGGCGATCCATCGTAGCAATTCTCATCACTGAGACATCGAATGCCTCGGCGTCCAGTCGCTTCGGGACTAATCGCATGTCTTCCATTTTAAGCATACCTTTCACAAACTGTAGCTCAGACGTCACGCCCGATTGAACGCAAACATTATCGAATTTTGAATTCGTCTAACAACTCTCGTTTCTTTTCACTCCTTTTTTTAGATTTAGTGCTGCGTACGTCCCAACTTGACGAAATTGCAGTGGAGATGGAGACGAATCGAGGAGCCAAAGAATCTGCTACTTGCTACCGAGTCCTTGAACTACTCAGAGCTTTGTGTACAACACGTCGATACGACTGAAGACGTGAAGTGTACAGTCAAAATAAAAATCGCATCGCAATTTCTGTTCTCACTTAGCGTGTAGAAGCAACAAACTAAACAATATGCGGCGCATTTAGATTGAGGAAGAAGTGCTGAATGGAAGAAGGAGTGCTTGCCCAGTGGATGCAAACGAAGTGAAGGATCTAATACATATTAGAAAAAAGAAAATATTAGCAGACAGTTCCTCTTCCGTTGTCCGCGGAAGGACGTAAGGGCAGAGGCGGAAGACATTTTAGTGCTCGCCGAGTAATCGCGTAAGGTATGTCCGATGCCTAAATCAGCGGCACATGTTAAGTTGGATAGAAGCTTATGTAGTCCCGTAGGGACAATGCGAACTTATGAAGGGCACTTGTATAGCTTCTATGAAGCAAACCAAGCTCTTTTGCAGATCTTTCGAACCCTCTCAAAATTTGTGGGCTACTTGGAGTTCAAGCCATTCTGGAGGCTCATGCCGCTCAAGATTGAATATTCCTTCCAAAACACCCTAGAAACCTCCCACCTGCTCACACATTTCGCCGGTGGATCACAGTTCATGTGTACAACTGCTGTATTTTATTAAAAGCTACAAAAAACAGAAAAGCCACTTGAGTTTCTTGAAAATGCATCGTGTACTATAATATACCAGTGCGTCACTTCTGCTTCGCAGAGGCTCGCACTGGCTCCCTATCTAGAGGGAGACGGTCTTTTCGCACGGGCGGTCTCCAGAGTCTCCCTGATTTTGACGTGTTTCAATGTAGTGCACGCCGCAAACCTTTCCTCCCCCTGTTTTGCTTAGGCAAAAGCCGCCGCAGGGAGTGTCGCGCGCGGCGGTGGTCCTGTGTGGGAAGCATTACGGTCGTGCGAATCGTCCTACACCCCTATCTAGACCCTACTCATTCTCGCACAATGATGGCATTGGAACTCACCGAGCAATCCCGACTATCACGAACAAAGTGTAAACAACTACTCATTCTGAAAGCTTTTTTATGTGAAATTGGTGATTTCGCGTGGATGAGACTTTTTGCAGGAGAACAAACGCAAATTTTCATAGGTTTTTAATTTTCCCATGGTCTTGACAGTTGCAATGAGAACAGCAGTCACCGTCAGCTACATCTTTGTGCAAAAGTCTTGTCAAATGCTCTGGTAAAACCTCGGCAAAATGACCATTCATGCAACCGATACTTTATGGCGCCGTTTTTGTAAAGTGATAGACTTTTGATAACTTTTTTGGGCCTAAGTTCATGGCTAGCACATTTCTTGGCATAAACATTCACGGCTCTGCAAAAAGTGGAATTATGGACCCAATTTTGCGGCCCAAATGAAAAGTGGATCCGTTTGACACGCAGTTTCTGAGGAATCCACTCAACAAATCTGCTCGTGCTTTTGCATGTTGGATTTTCTTGCGGGTAGCATGCGCTGTGCGAAATTTGGGCCCAGGAGGTTGGCTGGAGCATGCTCTACGAATTTCGTAACAGACACACTCTCACACAGACACACAGACACACAGACACACAAAGTCACGTAAACATCCTTAGCCCGTTATTATAAGTTATGATACTTCGTGCCTCTGACCAAACAATTCCAGTCTTGTGTCTTCCTAAGTTCCAAAAATATCTTGTCTCTATCTTGTCTTAAGAAAACTAAGAAAAACAACTTTTTTCTAATTTTGTTAGACTATGCAAGGATATTTGTGGAAAGAACTACAATGCAGGTTGTCCTTTTCTACACCTTCTGACGCAGAATTGATGAGAAATCTGATGGCTGCTTAGGTACCCAGAGCAAAGCAAGTTTTACAAGATGGCCCCAAGCGTTTGTCTGTTTTCCCGTAAAGTATGGACCTGAAATCCGATAGTAGTTGAGAACGAGATTGAGTGTGGAAGGTTGTATCTCTGTCCCAAGAGACCTAAAAAATTTCCACTTACTTCAAGCCTGCTGACACATTAGCCATTCGCTGCACACTTCCGTATTTTTCCCATGATAAAAAATGAAGAGAAAAATTATAAGATTGAGATCGCAAACTATAGACAGACTACATCATATTGTCTTCGCTGTTAGAGGAGTAGGGTTTTCAAATCGTTTATCAAGGCCGCGCGAACGCAGCCCCACACCAAAAATTTAGCTGTTGGCTAACAACTCGAGGCTGCCACACAGATCAGCCCTCGCTAAGGTGCAATGTGAAGGCGTCACCGTGGGGCTCCTGCCTTCTTGATCGCGAGACACCCCCAGCCAGGTAAGTTTAAGAGCTGCCGCAGTGTTCAAGTACCTTTCCGGCTGCATCGTACACCCCGCCGCTAATGCTGAACATTTCATTCGTATGAGAGACGCAGAAATTTAACTATCGGTGGTGGGAGCTATAAAGCATAATGCACATTGCTGGAAGCATTTGGCAACATAAAGTACTTCGAAAAGAGAATAGATTTAATGATAAAGCGACTCGAGTAGGGCCTTAACAAGTTCTTATAAAAAGACATGACTGATTCAGACTGAAATATTCAGTAGATTTCCTCACAAAATTAATTTTTTTCGAAGTTCCACATTCCTGAAATAGGTCTGCAGAAACGTCTAATAGAGTTTATCAGATTAATGACTTTTGCTCTTCAGTGAGTTATTTAGAATGGTGTTAGCGTTGATATGGGCAACAAAACAGAAAGTGTCTCCGCTAGACAAACAAGTTCCAAACAAACGCTAAAACCACTATCATACAGAATGATGAACTAAATTTAGCAAAATCGCAGTGGATTATGTACATTTGAAAGTAGCAGGGCTGCAGCTCTTGTCACAACCTATCATCATGAGTCTCGTTTTCCTCATCTCAGTCATTTGTATGCTTCACAACAGCTTCACAAACAAGATTTTTAAACTACTATTTGTGTACTTATATGACGTACCGCACGTCGCGTGCTCTCTGCAAGGCTCTACTGGTCCTTTGTCTCGCCGCGTCGTACACTCGCCATTTTCTTGCTAGGTGGGTGTCATTTGCGGAATTCCTTGCTTTGTGATGAATTCACAGTCCATAAATTTGCAGTATATTGATGTCAAATCGATCGTTCTGTTGTTTCGCAATGTGACCAGCCCGCTAGTTCTTCGCTTTTGTTTCTATCTTGATAAGCAAGAACAAGATCTCTGCTCATGTGTATATGTTTAAGCTTTCGACAGCACACCTTACAGGATATCATTCGCGACGGGACTTGACAATACTCCAGTAGTGCATAACTCATCGTAAGGAGCATTTTTTATGTACAAAAGATAAGGCATTTTGTTCTACGAAAGTTAAACATGCTGTGTTCGAGGTCTGCCAGTACTGAATCTAACATCCTGCAGATCGCCTTGTGATAGGAATGCGTGAAGTATGCCCACGGTCTTAGGCACAGGCGTTAGAGCGCTAGAACACCAGCTTAAATAGCTGTCAACTGCAATAGTCCTAAGTTTCGGATCCGCACTGCTGTGACTGCCTTTGATGGCCGCGAAAAGAACGGTACCAATGCATAAATTAGACAATAACAAGGGTTGGGCTAGAAGGCGCGGCGAACTCCCCATATCTTTATGCACGTGTGGTACGCGATGCCACTGCCCAGCCCATAGGGATCCACGGTGGTTTGCTAACATTCTGGTTTTCTATGATTGACTTGAAGAAAATCCCGATGAGGAGAATGGATTACCAATGCTAGAAACCAACAGACCGAACAGGAAATATGATTATTTTGCAAAGCATATTGTCCTCGAGGAAAGCCACCGACGAAGTAAGCAAGTATTCATTAGAGGAGCGGATTGATACGGAAAACCCGAAAACGGCTATTATTGTTTTTTTCTAACCACCACCACTTGCCAACTAATAAGGAAATGATGGATATATGATGCTTAATGACGAGCATGAAAAAACCTGTACCAAAAATTGCACGTAACGGGGGCAGGTCTTACACAGATATTAGGTTAATGCAAAAATAGTGCACGTTCCTTATCCTGCCGCCGCAGAGGAGCTCTAAAAATATATGGAAAGTATTATTTGATACAGCCAAGCAGGCTCTTACAATAGGTTCGATCCACATGAAGTTTCAAATAAAAATCGAAAAAATTTCTAAATACCAATACAGAACTACAGTCTTTTTCAATCCGGAGTAGGCGAAACGTCTCAAATGGAGCAGCGTGTTCGCACCGCCACTAGCTCAGCGCGATAGGTTTAAATTTGTCAACAAAATCTCGTTGGCAAAAATGTTTTCCCGTATGGAGCCCTTGGGTCTTTCCTTCCAGCAGACCGAGCTCCCTCTTCTCGTTTGTTTTAAAGATAAAACAATATTTTCACCGTGTAGAAGCACCCAAATGCAAGTTTTTTATTTATTTATTTATTTATTTAGTACACGTAGAGTGCGCCCGGAAAAAAAGCAAACATCAAACGAGTAGAACAGAACTAGATCACAGAGGCCACCAAGTCTCACGTAAGGGTTCAAGACTATCTCCAGCATTAATCGACAGCGGTAAAAACCCTCGCCTACAGTGGCAGTAACGCATCTGGTAGGACGCGAAAATAAGTGATTAGCTGCAACAGGTGAGTAGCAGTGGGGAATGCTATCGTCTTCAATTCAAGGACGATCCAAGGGCAGATTTTGGCGACGTTAGGTATCCACCAACCTAACAATCCACCCCCAGATACACCTGTGAAATCTCAAGAACACAATTCTCCTTTTGCCACGAATGTAGACTTTGGGAATAGAACTTTAGATAGGATGGAGGAGATTCTGCCCAACGTGAGAAAGAGGTGTGCCAACAAAAAAACAAGTCAAAAACACAGCACGAAGAACAATGATATAACGATAGAATATGAAGGATGACGCCCACACAGATAAGCTCGGATGACTGAAGCACTGCAGATAAATGATTGAATTTTGCGGCAGAACAGGCTCCGAGGTCACTCGTGTCAGTACTTAAAGTAGTGGCTGAACATCAGGAATCTGCAAAGAAGCTAAAACATCAATGTGTCTGTCCATTTCGGAAAATGGCTAAGTTTTCGCTAGCGGTAATATCCAGGGGTAAAAGACTGAGCCATCTTGATTTACGAGAGAAAAAGGAATTGTATGCAATACTAAAAATTCTGTTTCCCAGTTTCCGATAGCATACTTTGAAACCCCCGGTCCGAGTACCACAGGGCCGGAAGACCCAATATTTACTTGGACGGAGTCTAGTCTTAAGACGAATTATACGAAAACAAAACACTAAATCATTAAATACACGCCTATATTTCAAGCTTCGCAAGCTCAAAATCGACAGTCGCGTCTTGTATGCTGGTAGGGAACTGGGATATCCAGAATCGGGGAAACATCTATAGAAAACAATTCTTGTAAATGTTTTCTGCACTCTTTCAAGCATTTCGATATTTTTCTCAAAAACGGATTCCAAACTGGCGACGCGTACTCTAGATACGGCAGAACGTATGTCTTATACAGTTTTACCAGTAATCTGTGGTCATTGCCATAAACATTACGTAAAATGATAAAAAGACTAGAAAGGGCCTTTTTGGCGATTGTGCTATAATGAAGCGTAAATTTTAGTTGGTTGTCCACAAAAACGCCAAGATCCCTCATTGTGTCACAAGGCTCAAGTGCAACACCATTACACTCATATGCGGGACAATCGCCATTTCCAAAATGCACATTTTCGTTATTAAGGCGTTTACGGAAAGATTGCATTCGTCTGACCATGAGACCAGTTTTTGTATTGAAGAGGAAATAGCTGCATAAGCTTCTCTCTGTTTCTCGCTATCATAACAAAAATAGATCTTTATATCATCAGCGAAAATCTGGATTTTGATGCCCGGGTGGGTTCTGAGGTAAACAGGGAGTTCCGCTGTATATGTCAAGAAAAGTAGGGGGGATAGAGTACCTCCTTGTGGAACACCGCTTTCGCAAGGATATCGTACTGAAAAGTCATTACCCACGCGAACAGTCATCCCTCTACTTTCTAGATATGAAGTGACCCATGAAAGAAGCTGTCCACAGATACCATAGTTTTCCAGCTTATAAATCAATTTCCGATGATCCACCCTATCGAAAGCTTTTGAGAGATCTAAGAATATCACGTCTACAGCTTTACCATGATTCAAAGCGGTGATCCAGTCATGAACCGAATCACTAAAAAGAGCAGTAGTTGAGCCACCAGGTACAAAACCGTAATGGACGGAGGGAATAATGTCGTTGCTCCCCAGCCAATCAAGCATCTTGTTTTTAATGATTTTTTCAAGTATTTTCCCTGATGTCGCGGTAATACTGATGGGACGAAAATTGGTCACCAAATTCACTTTATCCCGCTTAGGTATAGGAGTGACCAGCGCCTCCTTCCATAAACTAGGAACTTTACCCTGCCGCAGCGAAGCATTGAAAATAATGGATAATGGAAAACATAACGCTTCCGCGCATTTCCTATAGAGAATCTGGGGAATTCCATTATAAGAACATGTAGTAGTTGGCTTTAAACGTCTCAAAGTCTCATACACTTTCAAAGGATCTATGGTAACCTCAGTGAAAGAGGAGGAAACACGAGTACACAAAAGATATTGTTAATCACAATTTGCTGGATTTTCCGTAGTGGTTGCAGTAACAAAAAAACTCGCAAAATAGCTACCCAGTTTTTCGGCCTTATCTTTGTCACTCAAGACAGCATTGCCCTGCTCATCAACTAGGTCAATCAATTTTTGCTGCCCTTTAGTCTTGAACCTGAAGTAGTTGTAGAGCTCTTTGCCATTAGCTGTTTCGGAAAGACGCTTTTCCCTATTGGCTAAGTATTTTTTAACGTGATAGTTGATACTACAAACTTTCTTGTAAAGGTGGTCATTTAAAGGATCTAACAAGGAAACGATACTTGGTGTCCGTGACCTTTTGAGATGAAACGTATACCATCACATTCATCTTGGGACGCTAACTCCGAATCTGACTTCCGTTTCTGCTAATCGTTTTTCTAGGAGAAGTTATGAAGGATTTTTGCGTCAATAGTCGCCTAAAAGAAATACGGTTGAGGATGCCTAATTTTTCAAAAGAAGCTTGATTGAGGCAATGCAAAACTTAGAAACACAAAAGGACTGGAACCTAAACCTGCACTATCTTGCGAGGCTATCGCACTAGCCACTACACCACATCTTAGCGGCGGTTTTGGCATTTCGACCACATTTCTTTTGGCGCGAAAATCCTTTATAACTTTTTTCCGAAAAACGATTAGCAAAAACGGAAGTCAGATTCGGAATCAGCGCTCCAAGACGAGTCTAATGGTATGCATCTCATCTCAGAAGGCCACGGACACCAAGTATCGTTCCCTTGTAAGGATCGGCAAAAAATTCTATGTTTTTGCTCTAACAAATTCCGGACATGAACTGGGTAACTTTTTGGTTGAATTGAATCAAAAGGAAAGGGCACATTCTTTCCAAAATTGAATACAAAATTCTGCAAAAATTCCTGTAAAGGTTGTCGACTGAATCAAAATTATCGAAAATCTGATGCCAATCAGTATTTGATAGAGCTAAACTAATGTCGGTAAAATTCGCTTTATTGAAATCAGGATATGGGACAAACTTACCTCTGTTTTAGTGAAAGACGATACCAAAGCTTACTACGTTATGGTCAGAAGCACCAAACGGAAGAAGTGTCTCAACGTCTCGGATACATATATTAGACGAAAAAATCAGATCAATGGCCGAACCTTCTTTGGTGGGAATATCAACATTTTGATGAAAGTGGCAATCACGAAAAACCGTCAGAAGATGCGAATGCTGTTTAGAGGGTGCCAATACATCAATGTTGAAGTCGCCCAAAGCAATGGTCGCAAAAGGGACCGAACATAAATCGTAGATAGCGTCAGCTAGTTCAGCATCATCACTCGCGGCAGACGATGGAGGACGGTAGATAACAATGAGTCTTAGTGAAGAGAGGGAGCATGTAGAAAGGATATCCAAGCAGAGTAGATTGGATGTGAGATTGTTTGCATAACTAACTCGCTCCACGAAAAACTCATCCCTGATAAGGCAGCAAACTCCTCCACCTCTCGAGCGAGATCGATCTGCTCGGTGTATTGAATAAGGTAGATCAATGACTATCTTCGAATCGGCATTATTACTATTCAACCACGTTTCCGTGATGCAAGAGAAAAAAGGACGATAAATGTTTAGAAATAGATGCAAGAGGTGAAGTTTATTGGCGAGGCTACGAGAATTAAACAAGAAGCAGGCATGAAGAGGTGCAGATGGATCTGGCGGAACTAGAAGTTTCCCTGGCTGTGCTGTGAGGGTTGTCTTGGCAAATCTGAAATATGGCGAACTTCGCCTTTGTACACCACCCATTGTTTTGAAGGAAGCCCCTTGTTCTTTTCCTTGACCTGAAGTCGTAACTCGTAGTCTTTCGCTCTTTCGGACGCAGTCATACTTTTGCGTATAAATGTATTGGACATATTCGACTGACGAAGGAGATAAGAGCACGAAAGAGTTTGCCTCCAGGGTGTGCTTGAAGGAAACACAATTTTCACTAACCGTGGCCTCCTACCATCGTAAACACCCATGCGAAATATCTCACAGGGCCAACAATCGACCCTGAGAATTTCCAAGACTTCGGCTACATTCCTTTCTAGTTGGGTCTTCCTTTCAAGCAAAGGTGTTCCCGGATTGCTTTCAGGTATGCCTGCCATCACTATGCTCCTTTGCCTTTTTTCCGCTTCAGCATCCGGCGGAATCTTGGTCCTCAAGGCTATCAACATCCTTTCGATGAGAGGATCCGTGTTCTTTTCCATAATTGAGCTTATCAGCTCATCCGCTGATAGCTCATTGAAATCCTCTCCGATTTCCCCGCTAGCAATAGCCTTGTCCTTTACCGGTTGTGTAGAACCATTACCAGAAGCTCTCTTGTTGATGCGTGAAGTGGACTGAGATGACCTAGTCGATCGAACTGCCATGATCTATTTGGTCAATAGAATGCGAAGGAATAAAAAAAGAGGTACGAATGGAGGAGTAGATAGTGATAGAAGAAGATGAAGATGTGCTGATGAACCAAAGTTACCAGAAGAACTTACCTCTGAGGTAGAAGGAGTTTGCCGGTTGAAAAGACGGTGGATGCACAACCTCGAAATCGGAACCAAAGGGAGCGACAGCAAATGCGACCGCTCACCGAAACCGCACAGACCCGACTATTTTTAGCAGTTTTTTGTCAAATTTAGCATTGAATCCTAGAAATTTGGCAGATTCCTATTTAGCAAAATATACTGCCACATGAATTGACTGATACTTTTCTTTCAGCAAGACGTAGCTCCCTCTGTTTTTTCATGTTTGCAGAGGCAAAAGCATAATTTCATAAAGTAAAAGCGCTCAAAAGTGAGGTTTCAGCGAATTCCCGTATTCCCTGATAGATTGTATTATTCTGTTTTTAAATAACCTTCATATTGGTTCTAAACTCATAACGTTCTTCTCAAAAACTACTCGTAATTCTAAGAAGCATTAGGCAGGATAAAGCAAAATAGGGCGGCATTTTTCTAATCACGATAGCAACTGGGACCACACATTTTCGCTAACTTGGTAATTTGGAATCAATATTGCAACCATTGTTGTTTGAACTTGGTAATATCTGCTGCATGACGAAGGCGGTCGCCCAAATAGGTTGAAGGCTGTCGGGCGCGCGCACGCTCCAGTGGATGACCGCTGACCGAGCGTGCGTGCGCGCGGTGGTTGACAAATGCCCGCGCGACGCTTGCGCGACAGCCTTCAACCTATTTGGGCGACCGCCTTCGTCATGCAGCAGATATTACATGACACGCACTTGATCTTGATCCTTTGTTTGCATGTGCGTAAGTGGGAGGTGACCTTTGTCGATTGTTGCCGTCATTGCTCATAATTGCACTTTTATGCAAGTAAGCTCAATAGGTTGCACTTAAAGTGCGTAAGTCTGGAAATTGACTACGTTACATGGTTAGAATGTGAGTTGACCTGTTTGTGCTTGCAATCAATTAAAATTATTTTTAGTTGAATTCTTCTCGAAATTTTCAAATGTTTTATAAATTCCTCGAAGTGGGTAGCTGACGCGGTTTCATCAAAAGAATTTTTTTCGCCCTCCCCTCCCCCGAACAGAAGTTCCGGGTTTTGCCACTGCAGGCCACCCAAGTGGGATGATCGTTTCTAAACAGTCGACTTCGTTCTGTATGTAAGTTAGCTACTGCTTTTTGCAGTCAATACATATGACTACTTCTTCTTTGCCCACATCAGAAATACTCTTTCAAAATCTTCGAAGCATAAAGCTAAGAACAAGCCAATATCTCGTTTGTCCCATTTCTCGCCTCCAGCAACTCAGACTAGGAAAGAGCAATCAAGCACAAGCCACTTTTGTGAAAGTTACGAGGAGGCTTCGAAAATATGAATTTATTATCACCGCCTCCCTCGAGATTCACGTAGTAGCGCAGACTTAGCATATTACCGTAACTTAGTGTTTTCGATAAGATAAAAGCATAAGATAGAAGCACATGATTATGTCAAATTTGATGTAAATTGCACAATTCCATCATACGAGGCAGAAATTGTGGTACAAAATTTGAAAGCGATTTCCGCTAGAAATCCAATCATAACTCCGTTGCTTTCATGTCTTTCGCCGAGCTTGAGGCACCATTCTGTAGAGCGAGGTTTAACTTAGATTTACAGTGTGGAGCGATCGGTGTTCGTTACTGTAGGACTACGGTATGAACTTCTAGCATGTGGATTTATTGTGAAATATGCCATTTGACATAATTTGTCCAAAAAATCTGAAAAATCGTGTACTAGGGTTTTCGTGCGCGCTGATTCCATGAGACAACTTTTTACGAGTGTTTTTAGCTTTTTTGACGGTGTAGTCACATTTCTGACAAATGCTAGAAATTCAGTTATCACGGTTTAAATGGGATAACTTTGGAAAAAGCATCGCAGTAAAATGGAAATTTTATATTCGAAATGAGCTTCTTCCATTATCATAGTATAAAAGTTGTTGGTGGTTGTTGGTTGTTTGGTTTCGTTTCGGGGCAGAATATGGCCTACAATGGCCTAAAATCCTTGTCGAAGTTCCTACCGTAATGCTACAGTAATGAAGAGTGGTCGACAATTTGCTCCATACTGTAAATCTAAGTTATACCTCGCCCTACAGAATGGTGCCTCATGCTCGGAGAAAGACATGAAAGCAACGGAGTTATTAACGATCAAACAGTGTTCACATTTTTTTGGGACACCCTGTATACATCAGTGGGGAATGGGCGGTGCCCTCCCCCCCTCGAGAATGGGTCTCGAAATTTTTAAAAACTTACCTATGCGGGTTATAAAAATGTGCAAACGACTCGTTTATTTTTGTGAATAATTAAAATAATTTTTTAAATTTTTTAAAATCAAATTAGCCTTATAAAAAAAAAGGTACTTTTCCGTTATCCGGACCCATTTTTTCAAAAAGCTCTCATAAAATACGTTCTTCAGTCTAAGAACAATTTGGTACTTTTCCGTTATCCGGACCCATTTTTTCAAAAAATACTCACAAAATATGTTCTTCAGTCTGAGAATAATTTTTCATAGATTTCAAGAGGACTGCCTCCCTGCCACGTTTCAAGAAAATATTGACACGTCTTGGTTCATTTTGACATGTTTTTTTCGAAATTATTTCTGGTGAGATAAAAGAGCACTTGCGACCATCTAGAAGCTGTTTAATTGTTTTCTGTAAGAGCAAAACAATCTATATCTTATATCAGAACATCTAAATTGTTTTCAGCAATGATTCAGCATTGTCTTTCTCTTCAAACTTTTCTCCATGCAAATTTAGCCAGACAAGACTATACATAATGGCTTGAAGTTCCTCGCTGCTGCTTTTTTCGTCACTTAGATGATGGGACCCTAGCCCCTTTTCTGTTTAATCTGTCCTTTGATAAAATATCGACGTTATTATGACGATAATCTTCATTTTTGATACTGTTCAATCGAAAATGGGGCCATTATTGACTGAAGCCCTACCTAGCGACGTAAGTTCAATCTGAAAAACAGATTGAACTTACGTCGCTAGGTAGGGCATCTCAAACGCTTGGTTAGACCTGTTAAACATGTAAATGACATGTTTAATTATTTGACACGTGGCAGGAAAGATGACAATCCTTCCTGTGAACTTGGGACCAGATATGGTACAAGGGAAGAAGCAATATCCCTCTTTGAAAAAATGGGTCCGGATAACGGAAAAGTACCAACAATTTTTTTATGGATTCCATGAGGACTGCCTTTCTGCCACGTGTCAGAAAAATATTAACACGTTTTGGTTCATTTTGACATGTTTTTTTTCGAAATCACTTCCGGTGAGGTAAAAGAGCATTTGTGATCACCTAAAAGCTGTTTAATTGGTTTGTCTGAGAGCAAAACAATCTGAAATTTATATCAGAACATCTTGATCGCTTTCAGCAACGATTCAGTATTGTCTTTTTCTTCAAACTTTTCGTCTTGGAAATATAGCCAGACGAGACTATAAATGATGGCTTAAAGTTCCTTGCTATTGCTTGCTTTGTCATTTAGATGATGGGATCCTAATCCACTTCTCTACTCTTGACAAGTCTAATCTGCTTAATTAGTAACAGAATGACGTCATTATCATAACAATGCTCATTTTTGATAGTTTAATCGAAAATGGGGTCACTACTGACTAATAAAAAGATTGAACTTAGGTAGGTAGGGCAACTCAAACTCTTGGTTAAACCTGTTAAACATGTAAAAGACATGTCAAATTTTTTTAACACGTGGCAGAAGGTTGACACTCTTTCCTGTAAAGTCGGGACCAAATATGGTACGAGGAATGAAGCAATATGCTTCTTTGAAAAAATGGGTCCGGATAACGGAAAAGTACCAAAAAAAATTTCGGAGGCGTGGCGTCAGCCACGCCCCCTTTTTCCAGATTTTAGGGGCTGGGAACCCGCAAAAATTTTGAGAAGCACCTCAAAAAACTTTTCGTAGTGCGTGGCTACTGCCACGCACCTTCACCAGAAAATTTTTGTCGCGCCCCCCTCGATCCGAAATCCTGGGACCGCCACTGATATACATGTACTGCACATACATATATATAAATCAAGCCACTGAGCAGCTCTTAATATCGCGCATGTTCTTTGTGCGGCTTCCTTATCAACAACGCGATAAATCGTCAGTTTCCTTTACCGGCGTGAGGGGACAAAGTCTAGAATTACTGATGTTTTGGAATGGCGTCACTCTTGTCTTCTACATCAAAAATAACTACAATCCTACTTTTTGTTAAATTTCCGAAGACGACTGTGTCGAATCGTAAGGTCAGTGAATAATGCCACCGCAGTGGCGTACCCAGGATTTTGGGTCGGGGGGGGGGGGAAGGCAACAAAAAAAATTTTCCGATGAAGGTGCGTGGCGTTAGCCAGCACTCCGAAAAAATTTTTGGGGTGCTTCTCAAAATTTTTGCGGGTCCCCGACTCGTAAAATCTGGAGAATTTTTTATAAGGCTAAAATAGAGCTTTAAAAAAGTTTAAAAATTATTTCAATTATTTACAAGTGCAGACAAGTCATTTGCACAATTTTGTAACCCATGTAAGTAACTTTCAAAAATTTCATGACCCGTTCTCGGTACGCCACTGAGCCACCGTACTCTACGTCCAACGATATAACACCTACTATCACACCTGAATGTCCGTTCATAGAGGGAGAATTTGGGACTTATTAGCTAAATGAAATAAGTTGACTCATATGTCTATCTCACGCTTTGCCATCGTACGCAATTAATTTACTGCAGTGCAGTGACTCATCAGTAGTAATCAAATAAAACCGTTTCAATTTTCCTTTACGGAGTTCATTGAGATAAGCAACTTTGATGCAGAATGCTAAAGTTATCGACATATTGCTAATAAAAACGCATTGATATGAGGTTAATTTGCCGTTCAATACTCTCAACGTACACCCCAATACTAGCAAAGTACAGTTCCAAATTTATGTGATGTGGCAGTGTTGACCGCAGATGCCAGCAATGCTATGATACTGACATTGACGAAAAACAGGTATAGTAAAAAAAATCAATATTTGGAACGTCAGCGAACAATCATGGAATGTCATAAATTGCTTCTACTCCAAACATTATGAGAACAATATCTTTCAAAAAGCATATGTACAGTCATCGGTCTGGAAGAAGATAAATAGATTAGATAGTGGATCGATCAATAGATATTATCACGTAACCAAATTGCGAGATTGTGAAGCGAAAGATGGAGGTTTCAGTATTTGTTGAGCAATCCAAACCGTTTAGTTTCTTTTCGTGCAAGTTGCTTCGAGTTCCAAAAGTCCCTGAAATGTACAAGAACCGAATACTAGGTTTAAAAAGTTAACTTGCAGGACTCACAATGAGAAAAGCAGCTCCAATCAATATCGCTTTTAGTCTCGCGTCAAAATTTATAGGAACTGTAATGTAAAAAACTCTGCGGATGAGGTAGACGTAAGAAGAGATTAGGTGCTTAGATTGAAAGAGATGGTTGGAGTATGTCAAATGATTACTTATTGAATTCACGACTGACTGCAGAAGGCCATTCATTGATAAATCGTATTATCAACTCACAGGTTAATCGGAACGTTTCCATCGGTTTTGCATCCTCTCCCACTTTACCCGATTTTCTTTTAATACAGCCAATACGTTCGCCTTCTAATGTTTCTATCTAAAATAAGTAGCCCACATATAACATTTACACGACAAGAATACTGATGCTTGCGCGAATTGATTGCATAGAAAGCAAATGCCACGTTATATACCACAAGACAATAAGATTTTGTACAGAAGACAAGTTGTCTTGTAGAGTTGTGCAAACTGTTGGAATCGAAAGAAACGAAGTTATGAGAGTTATCAGACTCAAGGCCCGCCACATCTGGCATTACTCAACTAGTGATAGCTGAGTTGGATCCGAACCTTCGTTCACATATTTTTTCATAATTTTTCCATGATTAATCGCTGCATATTCCTCTTCTTTCTTTTCTCTTTCCTTTTCTTCGCTACAACCTCTAGAAAATTCGAGTTATTGCGCATACTTGCTCCGACCGCAAAAAAGAATGTTTCATTACGGATTTCAATTGATACTTGTCTTTCGTCTTTCAAACTACTGTTGATCTATGGTCGTTTTTTCATAGATTCCGTTAGCATTCACCTTGAAAGCATTGAGAGCTTTGGATAAAAGAAGACTTTGTGAAAATGTTGCGAAATCAAAGAGGATCTTTGTTTTCACAAACCTTTCCCGTGCTGAGCCCTAACAAGGGAAGTTCGCCGAATCGAAATGGCCGATTGATACGTGGTATATACCCGGACGCGGGGCTCGGAAGGTTAGTATCAAATGTGCGCCAATTAGCTGCGACGCGTTATTGTGAAGCAAGTTACAGCCCCTGAAATTTTTTGGCGTATGTATGTGTAGCGAACGCATAGAGGCTACCATCGTAGTCGTGTGGTGTAGTGGTTAGCGTCTCGGACTCACAGGTGACCGGTGAGGGTTCGAATCCTGTTACTGTCCACATGTTTTGCGTTCTTGTCAAAAATCATTTTTTTACCTGTTTTATGTATTATTGAGGTAAAAAATGACACACATGGGTTACGGGATGATTTCTCTCACGAAAATTCGACCAATGCTTTATATGTAAGATTTTCGATAGGCGCGATTTTTATTGCCAGCTGGACACCAAATAGCACCTAATAAGTGTTTTGCAATTTTCTAAAGGTATATGAAATTTAGAAGAAGATATATTAGATAATTGCATGAGCTGTTCAATCTTGATACTCTAGAAAAAATTCAAAAGAGCAATTTTGAAGGTCAAAAACTCATGTAAATGCATTTCAGAACAAATTCGTAAATATTTCAGTCCGATATATCTCAGACATTCGCCGTTGTCACCCGCAGGTGGACCGCCCACAAAATGGCTGATCGCACCAAAACCCGGTGCACCGGCGGGAGACGCGAATTTAGTTTTGACCGGATTTTACTGCGATTTTGCCCCGATGGACGCCGCATGCGTGTATGATAGTGATGTTGCGAAATAGTCGTCTTCTCTTGGTGTTTGCTTCTGTTGATTGGTGCCTTTTTCTTCGATGTTTTTGCTTTCACTCTTTCTTATACATCGCTCATAATCGCTCTCTGGGATCATTTGTGACCTTTTATAGCATAAACTTGTCATTATACCAGACCCACTCTATCTTAAGCATACTTAATGATGCCTTTTGATTCAATTTCGCTTACTATTTTTCCTCAATTTTACCAGTACATATTACAATAAAAGTGAGGTCGCCATTTCCGTAGGACATTTTGACGGTTTGTCAGTTCAGATGAGATCGCGCGTCCAGAATGGCAACTTCACTTACAATCTTGCGCTCGCGTTGTAGATCGAAGGTAAGCATGTTATTCTCAATTCATTAGGTTACTTCAGGACTCCTTCCAACTCAGCAAATTTGCGGAGTGCAGTTTTTTGACCTTAGACCCAAATTGTTAGCCACAAGCCTGATAGTCTAAGTTTCAAGCCAACTACAAGCTTTAAACAAACTTGAAATTTCGTAATCTTGTGTCGGGTTCAAGAAACCATTGAGGCGTCGCTAGCTAGCTAAAAGCTGTCAAAACATGTAACTTATACTATCCATTACTTATTGTGGTTAGCTTCAAGCTGACACGTACAGAACAAATATTTGCGAAAACGTCATTTTACGAGAAAATCCTTATGACACAATACTTTTCCAGCAAAAAAAAACAGTTTAGCGCCCGAAGTATTGTCTTAGTTCGAAAAATGTGTTTTTATAAGAAAATTTTTTCTGCAGAATGGGCTTTTCCATAACTTGTTTTCGCAGTTTCACAGAAATAAGACCCGCTGCAGCCGTATATGGACTGCTGCTGCGTAAAAAAAATTTTACTTAAATTTATGTTCACGCAGGAAACAAAGAACTAAATTTGGGTGTAAAATGCACGTTTGGTACCCCATCAGATCTTTGAATTCCCGTCTGCAAAGCCATAGCTGGTCAAATGACCAGCTATGGCTCTGGCTTCCGGCCTTGATAAAAGAATTTTTTCTCTTCAGAGGAATTTCCACAACGCATGCAATGGTTTTTTGCGGAGTTTCGTCCGTCTTTCTCTCGCTTTTAGGTCACTTTTTGGCAAGTCTGGTGGCCCGTACTTGGAAGAGGGGCCTATTTTCTCGCAGATAGACCAGAAAGAGAATTCGTGGGGTCAAGAATGGGCGAGTCAGAAGGCGAAATACTGCTTGTTCAAATATGACTCACATGAAGTTTGATGGGCTGCCAAAAATCCATTCTTTGCTCTATTTTATACATGTTTCGATGACAGTCGTCTTCTCCATATTCTTTTGTTCCATTGTGGTCTTTTCTGACTTCGTTCCTTATGTAAAAGTGATCTAGCTCAAATTTTTATTAACCAGTCGCTGTAGCCCGAAAATCGCATTTTCTCGAAATTAACGAGTATCAGAAGCTGTTTGAATTTTGGCATGATGAGGCAGCAATCCACGCCGAAAAGAAGAAATCGCAGTTGTCAAAATCCATCTTTCAAACACGGAAAAAATGATATTCGGCCTTCTAACTCGCTCAATCATAGTCCCACAATTGCTGTTGTCTATCTAACCGAAAAAGGAAAGTCTGCTCTCTAAAACTCAGCCCGATTGAGTCTTTTGAATATGAAGTGAATGAACGAAAGGCATCGTATTTTTTGGAGCTGAATTTGACTGAAGTCTTAGAAAAATGGAAGAGATCGGCTTGCGCCCAAAAACATGATCATTTTCTGTATTTTCATCATGTTTCTGATTTTCTTAGGCACTATTTCGTCAATGCAAGCGATCACTGCTGAAGGAAATCTTGCCTTACACATAATTATTTGGGCTTGTGAACCGGCAAAGGAATTCAAAAGTATGCATGTAGGCAAACTGGCAAAAAAGGAAAAGATGACAACCTCAATCATCTCCCGGAATGCACTGTGGATTTACTAATAAGTAGGTTGCTTCCGTCATTTTGTACATCAATTCGAATAATTTATTCAGGGTTTGCATTGGACGCTTTTGGCCTACCGGACAAAGAACTTCTACAATCTGCATAAGAATACGACAAAGGCGTCAAAGGTAAAACTTTCGTCCCAAAAAGTTTACGCATCTGATGCTGATGTTTTTCAGAAGAACCGCCCCAGGACATCTAACGTGAGCACTGACTTGAACATCATCAAAAAAACGGACGCCGATATTGCAGTAACGGATGCGAACGACACACATTAGTCCAATTCCAGTTGTTTTTTGTCAAGTGTTCTCTCGATGTAGTTTATTTAATTTTGCGCTGATGTAGATTTTTCTGTACCATGAAGTGGTTAATAAATACTATAGCTTGATTTGTTAGTGACAGTGAAAGAAGACAGCACGGTAGAAGTAAAACACACAAGTATAGAGCATATACTCTATACTTGTGTGTTCCACTATATATATACTTATATATATACTTTATATATACATATGAATTATGTATATTAATATAATATATATGCCACTATATACGTACCTACGAGGGTGAACTACTGCTTCAAGGATCGGGGCATTATGGTGTCTCCCGCAGGTCACTCCGATAATGACCGGAGAATGCCCTGTCGGGGCATTATGGTGTGTCCCGCAGGTCGCCGCGCTGCAAACACAGGTGACCTGATTTTGCCCCGACACCGATTTCGTGTGACGCGCCGTTGGTCAATGAGATCACATCGTTTTAACCTGCGGGTGACAACCGCGAATGTCTGAGATAGCAAAAACCATGAACTCAGCAAGTGGTAACCTCAAACAGATAGTAAGCTAATGCACTTTATCCGGTAATTTTTTGAAGACTTGCATAGCACTAAACCGGAGTTTTAAGTTGGTGACAGCCAGAGAAATCACGCCGCTTGACCGTCTCCCACTCCCACATACTTTCTTCGATTGCACGTAGTATTTACGTGACAATCTCCAAGTTGTATCACGCCGTACTATTGATTCTTGCTAATGGGCTACCTTGTGAGAAACACGGCAGGATGTATACAGTCGGTTTCATCCCGGATTAGGCGGGACATTCTACGTGGAGCAGCGCATGCGCATCGCTGGAGGCTTCGCGAGCGCATAGCGCTGGCATTTTGCCGAGCAAGGACTAAGGAGATTGAAGAGACGCAGACATTGGTTCTCAGCACGATAGGATATACCGTAGCTACGAAACGGCGCGAGCTGTTGCGAGGCGGACTCCCGCCAGTCCAATTTCCGCCTAAAGCGGGTCGAAACTTACTGTAATTACTAGATTTTAACCACCCTTATGTGCATTTTTTACGTCAGTAATGCATGAAACAGGTAAAAAATAAATTTTGAGAAGAACGCAAAACATGTGGACAGCAACAAGATTCGAACCCTCATTGGTCACCTGTGAGTCAGAGACGCTAACCACTACACCACACGACCACAATTGGAGCATTTGTGCGTTCACTAGACATGCACACGCCAAAAACTTCAGAGGGCCACAACTTGCTTCACAATAACGCGTCGCAAATAATGAGCGCACATTTGATACTAACCTCCCGAGCCCCACGTCCGGGTGTATACCACGTATCAATCGGCCATTTCGATTCGGCGAACTTCCCTTGTAAGTAGGCTCGAAAAACGCTTGGCGCTAAAACTATGTGACTCGATCAACCTCTGCTGCGTGGTTCTTCAGAGGAAAGCTTTGGGAAAAACATTTCCTTGCAAAAACATGCGTGCACATCGAAATATCAAAAGCCCCGCCCCCACCAGGTTAGGGTTCTTGAGTTTTTGGCAACATATGATAGTAGGAGTCCTAATGTAGGACTTCTAGTAAACCAATCAATAAGTGCGGCGCAAAATGTCGATTTGGGGGCGAGAAGATCGCTCCGAAATAACGAAGAAGCACGAGGACCCCTACGCGGCACCGCAACCTACAGTGATGCCCGCCCATCCCTGCTCGCCCTCCAATCACCGTTGACAGAAGGCCCTGGAAGGATAATAAAAGTGGAGAGTCCGGACGGACGGTGCCTCCAACAAAAGTATGGAAGATCCGGTTTTCTTTAATTCCCGTTTAAACGCTTGTCGATACATTACGTTGAGTTCAGCTTGAGGATTTGCCTCTTGGTTTTAATAGTGTCTTTGACTAATCTTCTCAAGTTTATTTTGTTTCTACTCGAAGGCAATGTCCAAGATTCGAGCACCTTAATCTCAACAGATTACTGGAGTGTACTCCTAATGTGAATCATAGTCCGTTTGCGATTGTAAATACTGCTCCTGAAGCAAAAAACTTGCTTCATCCAAACTTAAACGCCTCTTGATTCAGGCTCGTTCTCAAAGCAGGAAGTCGTGGCGAGACACACCGCTATAGCTAATGACAGCGTCGCGACGGCTGCGTCCTAGCAGATTTTCTGCTTCGGTGGGATAAGATTGAATTGAGAGGCGTCTATGTTCAGACTTCTGCCCAAATGGATAGTCACTTATGGCTACCTTCACACAACGCCTGCACAGCCACCAGCCGCCAGCAGTCGTAAGCAGCCGACACATCCGTTCGTCGCCGCTAGCCGCCATTGGCCGCTTTTGCTGTAATGAAATCGCGAGATCATCGCTTCTTCACTTCGCATCCGCCTGCGCCTCTAATTTTCCATGATTTGTGGCCGGCATGTTATGAAGGCACCCTATGACTTCGTCCTTCCAAGCTCCGAGAAAATGTAGATAGCCGAAACCTCGAAGGTAGCCGATATTGAGTGCGTGTTAGCAGTCACCTACAACTGCATCTTTCTATATGAAGTTGAATGTCTGTTTGTCTGTCTGTCTGTATGCATGTACGTCTGTCTGTACGTATGTTCCGAACAGAAAATTCCATTTCTGAAGCGATCTGGACCAAATTTTCACACATACACTTCGGGACCGGGCGGGTATCACTTTTTTGTCATCGACCGATATCGATTTTAACGATTTTATCGTTTTTTGTAAAGTTTGACCTGCGGGGCTGGGAGTTTGCACAGGGGGAGGGGGAGGGGGGGTAATCGAGCATACTGATTACGAATGCAATATTAGTTTTTGAAATCACCCATCACTTATCAATCTTATCGAATTTTTGCAAAGTTTGACCTGGGGGGCTGGGATTTCGCACAAGGGGGTAATCGAGCATGCTGATTACGAATACAATATTAGTTTTTGGAATTATCCATTAGTTTTATAGATTTTATCAATTTTTTTGCAAAGTTTGAGCTACGGGGCTGGGGGTTGGCACAGGGGGTAATCGAGCATGCTGATTACTTGAACAGTGGGAATAGTGAATTGGCAGTAGTCGTGCGCACGGAAAGCTTGTACTGGGATAGGGATGAGAGCTTTATCATAATATTTTGACGGGGCCGGGCGGAGCCGGATAAGCCAGCTAGTACATAATGACAAGAGGAACACCTCCACTCATTACTAATCACAAAGTTTGAGTTCTATAATTTACAGAACTCAAACTTTGTGTGTTCGTTTATTGCTCGTTCGTTATAGAAACGAGCGCCACTGAACTGATCCAGCTGAAACTTTGCACACATACCGGTGGTGGTTTGGGCTACTTGTTGCGGCGCCTGGGTCTTTCCATCGACATATTGATTTTTGGCATAAAATAAGTTCTTAGCATTCGCTAACAGGTCGTTTTCATGACTCATTTAATGCCAAAAATTAATTGTTAAACAACAGCAGTAGACTTCATTCTGTTTTGGGGAGGAAGGATATAGTGATTTAGGATGGACCTAAAGCGGGTGAGTCGCTTTATTACAGGAGTCCCTTGCATCGCAGCATAATGGCTAGGGGAAAGGCCTTGCGGAGGAAGGGGGAGGATATAGTGATTTAGGATGGACCTAAAGCGGGTGAGTCGCTCGGAGGGAAGTAAGCCTGTTGGGGTGTATGTCAAGAGGCGCAATTTCTACTGCAGATGGACACTAATTAACTCATTTTTAGTATTTTATGATGGTCTAAGAGCAAATCAAATTTCTAAGGAGATATTCATGATTGTCATGTGGGCTACTCGACCTTATCATTTTGATAGGTTTGAAAAATAATTTTTGGAAGTTAAAAACCCGTGAAGAAGCACCTAATACCCTTCACAAGAATTTTTCAATCAAGTTTCCACCAAAGACAGCCAAACTTAGCTAGTGGTAGCTTCAGATAGTTATTAAACCAGAGCACTTTGCTCTGGCATCATTAAAAGACGCGCGTAGCTCTACACTGGGACGTTAATTTGGTGACCCCTGTAGAAATCGTGCCTTTTGACCGTCTCCCAGCCTGTTGAAAGAAAGAAGAAAGTCGGAGACGTTAGAGAGAGAAAGACGACTTACTCTACCCTTTCATGCACCAGGCTGCGCAAACGATTCCGTGCCGGATCAGCTGAAACCTTAACCCAGGCGAGGCCGGACAAATTAGCTAGTATTACTTATTGCACTAGCAAACCGTTATTCTTGCATCATTTCGATGACCTTTTATGATATTTTGTACTTTTACTGCTTTTGTGATCTTGATAGCGTCATCACTGCCATGCAGACAAAGGCGGGGCAGTTATTCACAAATATTTGCAGACTTTCGACTTACAGGAAATTCTTTTTCCTGACACCCGCAATTTAGGCAACAGAGTTGGCCATCGATACGCAGGATCACGTCATCTTCATGATCTCTGACGATAAATGAGCTTGAGCACAATGCCATTCGCTGCTCGACCGTTCCGATCTCAAAGCTCAACTTGTTTCTTATAAAATGGCTAATTTGATTACCAACAGACTCACTTACAGTGTGACCGGGAGGGCATTCAATGGTACAAAGTGGTCCGCATCCTGGTAGACAAGCGCAGAGGCCGAAGCACGCTTTAAAAGCTATATACTTTTCAAACTATTATACAGATAAAAAAAGAATTTTTTACCACAGCATGCGAACGGTCGTCGAATTCGTAGGACTTCCTTGAAGAATAAGATGTTCAGTGCTCCTTCCAAAAGTAGCAAAATTTTCTAGAATAGAGCAGAATGCCTCACCCTACCGAATCCATCTACAAAATGCATTGTAAAGCTTCTGTATGGACCACAGACGAGCCTCTGCCAATTTTTAGACTCCTCGAATACATAATACATCTGAAATGATGACGTCATAGAATTATTGGATTGATGGAATTTGTTGTACTTTATCTAGACTCTAAAAAAATCTGGAAGTTTTTGAAAATTTTGAGTCTGTCATCATAGGAAGGAATGAACATAACGTAAATTTTTTTCTAGCAAATGTAAGGGAAACTTCCTTGAAGCTTTCGCCAAACTAACCTGCACACCATTTGCATTACTGACAGCGTATTTGTTTTTTGTTTGAAAACCCGTGAACAAGTCCAACACTCCCGAGATCTGAAACAGTTCAGATATAAATAAAGCGACTCTAACGCTTTCTCCCGATGCTGCACCGTAAGCTGTTCCAGGGTTTCAACCTAAATTTTGCCAATAATATTTGCTCCATTATCAAAACTTACTCGATGTATCATTATCTCATCTACCATTGTCAAATATTCCAAGCCTGGAGGCACACCTTCAACGGGCGTTGGTAACGACATCCATATATCCGCTAAAAATCATTAGGTTATAAAAACTTAGTGAAAAAACTTTGTCCTTTGCCTACTCCTTCCCCCCCCCCTCAAATATCCGTAGTGCACCCGTGTCTAAATTATCCATTATTGCTTTTTCGTACCCAAATTTGTGCAAACATGCAGGTACGCTAATCCCAATCGACACGCACATTGTTATCAGAGCTGTGTCAAACATCTCATAATACATCATTGAATAGCTGGGAAAATACCCGTTGAATAAACAACAATAAAAAAGCGTCTATTCATAACCGTTTTCGCTTGTCAAACATTCAACTTTGACGTAAATTTAAAGGAAGCGGATCGATTTTGGAAAAGATCAACTTTGCGGAACCTATATATCAGATCATCAATGTGTAAATCTTCTTGAATAGTACTCAAATTTTTTTCGTTTACCCCGTTCTTTGCATTCAAAAAGGATCCTTATCAAAGTGGCAGTATGGATTGTGATGCTTATTTTTTGTCAGCGGAAGAGACTACTTTTAGATTTTTTTATTCTTGCATGATTCACCTAAAGCTTTTTATACTCGCAAAAAGTATTCAGCGAGAAAATAGCGTTTCAGTTGTTTTCTTCTTGTGATAATAGCGTTTATAGGGTACACGAACGTGGTCAACATATGAAAATAAATAAATAAGCAAAAAAAAAACAGCTTTTGCGTAACAAGAAAAAAAAACGCAGAGATGCTCAGACGGCAGTATAATCATGCGCAGGGTGTTTATAGGAGATTCGCCAATGTAAGAATTTTTTTGTGGATTATACCGTAAATCCAGCTGCCTAAAACAGACTTCATAGGTAAAGTTGGACCATATCTTTTTCCAGAGTAATGATAGACAATGCCGTAATTCACAACTTGATAAAGGCGATGTTCATAGGAAAACCATATTTGCAAAAAACATTTTAAAATGCCATTTTTGAGGAAATGGCTTCCTGTCAGTATACAGCTTTGAAAATTCAAAATCGGGAATTGCCGTAATACACAGGCTGATGTATGGATAAAGAATATTTACAACGTCTCAGCTTGTCAAAACGATGTGCATGCTTATGGGCTAACGCTGAAAAAGGAAAGCTGGACTTTTTTTCAAGAATAATAATAATGGAGATAAACATTTCTTGGTGGAAGCCATTCGAATTATATGCATCCGCCACTCTAAAGTAGTCGGAAACGTTGGGAAGCATGAATTCAGTGCAGCTTTGTAGCTTTTAGCATAACTGAGCATTTTACATAAAAATAGCACTATCTGCTGGTGGTCAAAAGTCTCATAAATGTCTAACAGATTGCATTAGACGGCCGGCAGCTAATAATAAGCAATGTGTACTATCGCTTCCAAATGCCATCTCTTTTTTTAAAACGCTAAATTAATGCAGCAGTCACGCAACAGCTATCAATAGTAAGCAGTCGAGATGCGTTTTTTTAGTGAATATGCAAGGAACGATAAGATTTTTCGAAAACGATTATTTTTTCAAGTTCTTTTGATCGATACCAATCGAAGAGACTGCGTAGATTCGTTGTACCATCCTAAGTTGTGTCTGAAGCGCATTTTTACAGAAACCTTCAAAACAATCATACATCGGGCTCTCAAGACTTTTTTACCCCATCTAGGAAATTGCAGAGAATTATCGTGGAGCTGTACACATAAAGGTCATTCGCAATGTAAAAGATTTTTAGTTTGTTTTTCTCCCACGAAAAATAATTGATATTTACCATGAGCGGGAAAGACTCCCGGTTGAATTGTCACTGGTGTGCCGAGTGGAGATGGAATATGGATAGATGGCACACGGATAGGTTCCACCGGTGACATTCGGATAATTTACCTAAATGGTCAAAAAGAGACAAAGAAAGTATGTCTCATCGATTCTAATATACAAATAATGCATGAAGAAGAATTTTGAAAGGTGGATTTGTTTGAAGAGGAGAAAAAGAGGTTCTATTAGATTACTCTAAATAATTAGTATTTCTTGTCATCCTTATCAACTTTTGCAAGAGAAGTGCCAAGGGTTTAAGATTATAGAAGCAAAGGTGGTAAGCTTCTTACATGTTTTTAAACAGCCAGACGTCTCGCATTTCTGAACGACGTCTAGCTGAAGTTAGCTCAATATTTACTTGTTTATATCGTCATGCAAGGCATCATAATTGCAGTTGTCAAATCGAAAAAATTACCTAATGTTGCTGGTGACGCTGTTCTCTTGATAGTAAAAAAATTCACTGAAATTTCAAGATTTTCCTTCGTTGTAAGATAAGTCTTTTCCCGACCTCAAAAATCAAGATTTCCTGCGAGAAAAGGTTATTGAAAATCCACTATAAGGATTCGACACTTCTCAAAAAAGCTAAGCAGGTCTTAAGGGCCGGGTATACTTCAAGCGATTTCAGTCGCGACGCGATTTGGCACTATTCCAACTGTCCATAACTCACTACGAGCACGTTCAAATTTACAGAACATAAGGCATTTTATCAATTTACGTAAGTTATACACACTATGCATGAGCAGTTTGATAGTGTTAGATTTGAAGATTTCTGGCGAATTGCCAAATCGCGTCGCGACTGAAATCGCATGAAGTATGCTCGGCCCTTAACTGATTCCGACATCATATCCTGGTTTTGCAAACTTGATCACTGAAGAAATAAATTCAAAGGAGTTGAACAGAGACTAACTGAATACTGCAGTTTTAGTTAATTGTTTGCTGGTGAAAGTGTTCAGTTTGAACTTAGGTTACAGAAGAAAACAAAACGGGAAAATATGTCGAATTTTAGATTTTTTCTGGATTTCATTTGTTATGAATCCCTAAAGACATGCTTGAAGAAAATAAAAAACATAAGGGTTATGATTGCAAAAAGATAAGAGATGAGGATGTAAAAATTGTAAAAATGTTCAGATGTCTGGAAAAGCGTCGAATTTTGATTTTTTTCCGAAGTTTTATTTTGTAGTAGGTTGGCACATAAGTTTCGCAATTTATTTTGTAACATTTTTCTTTTTGACCGTGACGATTCATTTTGGGCATAATGTAGATTAGATAATAGCTGTGAACATGGACAAACGGTTCAATTTTTGGTAAATGGAGAAATTTTACTCATATCGGAAGCTGGTCAAATCCTAAAATTCTGGGGTTGAAAAACCAAAAATAAAGCCGTTTGCAGTCTGAATCAAGCAAATCGAGCTGAAATTGTGTAGATAATTAGAGTTTCTTCTATCAGCAATCTGGGTAAAGTTTCGGCTTGATCTGTTCGATTGGGCCTGAAAAGGGCTTTATTTTTGGTTTTCCGACTTCAGAAATTTCGGATTTGACCAGCCTCCGAAAAACGAGCAAAATCTCTCCATTTCGCTACCAAAAATCAAAAGGTTTGCCCATGTTTGTAGTCTACTATCTATCTACATTATGCCCAAAAATGAATGCGTCACGGTCAAAAAGAGAAAAGTTACAAAATATGTTGCAAAACTTATCTGCTAACCTAATAATTAGCATCCATAGAAGCTTTTTTAAAGAAAAATAAAAACATAAAATGCATGATGTAAAGCGTAAATGTGTTCAGATGTCTGCAAGCGTGGCATAATCGTGTCTGCATATGATTATGTCAATCATATTGAGCATAGCATAATATTAAGAAATAAAATTAAGACAAAATTTTATCTAAAATATTATGAAGGCACTACAACAAAAGTGTACGCCTTCTAAACGAAAGCACTCCAGCAGACACACAGCACACAACTGTCACCTAGATAAGGCTGAATGGAACAGAAAAAAGCTTTGATTGCCCAGGTTCAAAGTGAAATGCACAATGTGACTCATAATCGAAACACGCTTAGAAAGCAAACACATGTAAATAGCGTAAATGGATGATGAAGCAAATCATAAAGATGAGATTAGAATTCTTTTAAAAATAGCATCAAAAGAACACGGAAAAGATAACCCCATTGGACTTTCAAGAATCGAATTTTTATTATTTTCCAGATGGATGGAAATGTTAATTAAAGACGAAGTCCTGTTACACCATTTTCAAAAAACCGTAACATTTTTTCTGACACAATAGCTTTGTGTGGCATTGATTTTATAGAAAAAAAATATATTCTTTTTGAAGGGGGCTTGGATGCACTCTAGGAAGCTCTAACTGCAGAGTTAAGAATAGAAAAAGGAGAACCCGTCGGTATTTTATGCTGGCCGATCGATGCAATATATTCCAAAATGGTTAGTGTACGAGTTTCATCATTCCCTCTTTCCAAAGGAGCGAAATTTGTCCTAAAACTTTTTTAAGAAGTGCTACGATTTAAAAAAAATGCCTGGTTGATTTCCTCGTTTTGTGCTATTTTCACGAATAACATGACTTTCTAAAAAAGCCTGATTAGCTTAAACTTTGGTCCTTAAGACAGAAAAGGTGTGAAACTTAAGCTGCTGGCTGTTTTGAATATTATTGCACAGTTCTTAGCTTTTTGGCCTGCTTACCGGCACCGCTGAAAAGTTCATGATTTTTTCTTCTTGATAAAATTGATGCCAGATAAAACTACATTGTGACAGAAAAGATTTACGATTTTTGAAAGATTTTGAGATAAAATTTTCGTTCAAACAAATAAACAATGTAAATCTTAAGCTACAGGGATGTAATTTCTTTCAGTATAGCTAAAATCGTTACTTTTCGAGTCCTTCAAACCTGACGAAGTAATTGAATTGAGCAAATACTGCCTTTAAATTTTCATATGAAAAATTCGTAGCGTTCGCACTGCTCAAACCTTGCACTTTATACGCCGACGAAGGTTCGCAAAATATTTCAAATTGCTGATACTGCGAATTTTTTGCAAAGAGATTTAACAAATTAGACTCTGTCAGTAGAAATCCTTGGAATACAACCATTTCCCCCAAATTGTTTTTTAGAAAGCCTCTCAATGTTTTTCAAATGACTTCCTACACATTGTGTGGCTTGAAAATATTCATACTAGCAATAATTTATAAAATTATGCATGAAACTTCTTTTTACTCGTAACTAAGATGTTTTTTCGTAGTTTTCAAAAACTCAATAAACATTGTGAAAAAGAATTTTGTGGTAAGAATTTTTTTTCGAAAATTCGAGATCGTAGGCACGCCTAATTCAAGAAAAACATCTCAAATAGTTTTCTGAGGGCTTTTCGCTCTCCCCTCTCCTCCTCTCCCCCCTCCTCCATCCCCGTTGGAACAAGCTTCATCTTTGGTCCTTGGCTGTACGTATATAAAGTTTTAGAAATTTTCTGTTATCACTACTGAAAATTTAAATGCTGTGTTAAGATTTTATAGAAGATTCTCAATCAACAAGAATTTTATGGAATAACCAAAGCATACGTCAACTTCTCAAATGTTTTTTTTTCTTTTGGAAAACTACTGTTTTAACTTGAAGTCAGATAATTCCACCAAATACTTTTTGAAAACCGGTTTGTCAGATTTCCTCTTTTTTTCGCTCATTCTATTATTTAGCTTATGCCAGTGAAAAACCTACATTTTTCGAGTATAGCTGCAAAGTTAATGACTACGTTTTTCTCTCAAGCCCCAGCTATGAAGCTATCAATACTTATGTGATAATCTATAGTTTCACAGGTTGGTACAAAGTCGTACTGTTTATATAATGACGCCGCTTGACGAATAAGGAATACTTGCTTTATTCCTTCAGTCATAACGGCGACATGTCTGTTTGCTTAAGATGCGAAATTGTCTGGCCAAAATTCTCGCCTGGTTGTCCAGCTATCACCGAGTATTCAAATTGAAGTTTGACCTGGTTTACATTGGTTTGGAATGAATCATCGTTTTCTGACATATTTCAGAATATCTTCATCAAAAAACTCTCAGATTTTGTAGGTAGACATGCGTATCGCAATCGTTGAATTCGATAACCTGAAGCTGTCCAAGTGACATCTCCAAATTTCAAGGTAACCCGAGAATTCCGATTTACAGCATAATTTCACTTGTTTGGATAAGTTTTGCGGAAGTGTACACATTCTACAGTCTGTGTTAAATTCCTGCTTCCTTTGCCCAGCAACCATGCATCTGCAACGCGAATTCTTTCAAAGCAATAGATAAGCTGTTGACGAGCATGGCACAAAGTTTTCGCGTTCCCGCGCGAATGTTGTCGTCACCGCAGACACAATATTTACTGTCAAATTAACTAAACTATGAAGTTGTTTCCAATGTTTTCATTACCATTTTATTCACAAAAATCAATGTTTGGTAAGGATTTTTATGCCTGCAAAACTGCAAAATAAACAAAAAACTTGCAACCAAAACAAACAAAACTCCAGAGTCGTATCTCATCGGATCCACGGAAAAAATGAAAAACCCCTTAATCGAAAAACATCAAATTCGAGTTCAAATCTGTTCTCGAAATGACCGTAAAAAATAAATATTGAGATAAATAGTTGACACAGTTAGACAGTAGATGATCCCCTGATAGATTCCGAGACTATCAACCATCGACCCGTTCCATACACTTAGATTCAGAAGTAAACAAGCTTTTTTACAAGAAAAAAAACAAAAAACAAAGAGATTGTTGCCCCCATCCAGGATAATTGTCCTCAGTGTGAGTAACCGCAGTTTTTATCGTCGGAAGGACTGATAGACACTAGTGTTTGTTTCGATTGCTGACTACCAGACCCATTTTTTCTAGTATGATGCGTCACTCACCTTTGACCACATCTCATATCAGGAAAATGACAACACCAATAAACACAGGAAAAAATATAATTTTGACATTTTCAAGTACAGAGCGTTGCTTGAAAAGAAAACGAACACGTCTAAGGGAGTTTAATGGGAAGCAATAGTTTCAACGGTGATCATCACTTCTGATAGCTTTTATCATAGGTAGCAAATCTTTGATGATCAGCGGCTCCAGACTAATTCATCGAGCAACAACGTAGGTTTGCTTTTTCATTTTCTGCAGAGTTGCAGATTTGATAAAACTGAGGCCTCTGTCTTTTAACCGCTCTTCGACACCAAAATAAAAGTGACTTTTACCAGTCTCTTACTCTTCAAAGGCAGTCTCGGCAAAATTTCGCAATTCATTTTGCCGTTCGGAGCCATTTCGCCTATTCGGAGCCTTCTCGCCATGAGGAACCAATAACTGGCTTTTCAGCGCTTGAAAATGGTAAAAATGAGCTTTTTTCGAAGCTATCCAGACCCGCATTCAGTGAAATTACGCCGGAGGTCTTTCGCAGCCCGCCTACCACGTTTCAAACTCCGCCCATTAACACGATTTTACACGGAATGTGGACCTGGAAAGTTACGAAAAAAGCTGATTTTCGCCATTTTCATGTGCTGAAAAGCCCAGATATGGGTTCCCTATGGCGAGAAGGCTCCGAAAAGATAAAAGACTAAAAAACGAAATTTCGCCGCTACCTTCAAAAGCAGGATGCAGACAGATTTGAAGCCAGTGTGGGCACCGTCCACTTTGATGTGCGGCTCCCTTCTTATATTAGATATATTTTCAGCCCTCGACGCGTTATCATATGGCTGTCACAAAAGGATACTGTTGATGTGTTCATGCCTGCTTTTGGCAAGAGTCTAGCTAGATAGTTCACCTGCACGATTCCTGCAAAAATAGACTGTACTAAGGCTTTGAAAAAAAATTCGCGATTTTTGATTGCCAAACTTGACATCAGAGTCATTAAAAGATATGGTTAACACAAAAAACGACGCTTGATTTGCAACTTCCCTTTACCTTGAGTCGATATTGGAGCAACAATATAACATTGATTCAACAGGCTTGGCGGCTAAAAGGCGGGACTTTGTGACCTAATTAAGGGCGCTCGTGCCCACGACGCAGTCTGCCTCTCCCTCGCGCGCTTGCTCACTGATCATTAGCTGGCCTTAATTAGGTCACGAAGCCCCGCCTTCCGGAAGCCAAGCCATTTGAATCAAATGGTACATATCCTATCATGAACAGCAACTCCACCCGCCATTCGGATATGTAAATCATGCAAACCTATTTGAGAATTTGGCCTTATCTGAAGATCTATGTAATTTGTTAGCGCTGCTCACTAGGTTTGGTATAATCAAATCGCACCTTTGTTCAAGACTTTGGAACTATATATCTGCAAAATACATAGTTTCGCAATCTGACATGAATAAACTCTCTTCTGGAATAAGTTCTCTGGAAAAGCCAAATCGAAAAGGCGGGAAAACAAAGTCCAATCACAGCATGCAATCCTACCAAATTGAACCAACAAAGTCAGCAGCAGAACCGCTTAAATTTATACACCTTCGTAACGAATATGTTAGGTGATGAAGCTCCTCAACACATTGAACACTATGTCATTCTGGCCGAGTGGTCTAAGGCGCTGCGTTCAGGTCGCAGTCCTCTTCGGAGGGCGCAGGTTCGAATCCTGCGGATGACAGACTTTTTCTCGAGGGAAATGCAACACCTGCCTTAATGAAGAGCGTTATGAAAATTTTCCTCTGCTTGTGTGTACATCCACGTGACTACTGAAATTTTCATAGGAGTCGGTCATTTTATTAGGTTGATGCAAAAATAATGACCGATTTTCCAAGCCTTTTTTCAGGGCAACTTTCTTCCATCGGAATAGCTTTTTTGAAATACATGTAGCATACCATTGAGAAGCTCTCCTCATGCCCTGAATAATGGTTGAAGCGGACTTCCATCCTCATCTTTATAAAGTTACTGCACTTCAAATAACCGCATCCAAATACATAATTTCATTGCATCCATTTTTCTGACCAGAACTCAAGATATCAACGGCACTTTTTCGGAAATTTAGCTATTGTATGTATAGTTCTCTACATTTTGCACAGTTAACTGTATTTTTTGAAGTCACCCAGACTGAAATATCAGCGCTCCAATATGGGTACCCGTGCGGTCATTTTCAACCCATGAATTTCTTTTGAAGATGTCAATCGCCGAAGCTTTGCTCAGTTCTCTACGTAGTGCTAGTGCATCCTGATAGTTTTTCTTGCAAAAACATCTAGCTGTTCATTACGCAGAAAATCGAAAAACTCCATATTTGGGGTTTTAAGGCACACTGAAAAATTGAAAAAAAATGACAATTCTAGATTTCAATTTTTTTTCCTTTTCGCAAATTTTTTTCCTTCAAACCCTTTTCACCGTATTTTGTACTACTAACTTGGCTGCAGGATAGGCCACTTCTCATTCAAACTAACGAATTCTGAATTGTTATGAATTGTCATAAACAAGGTTTTAGAAAAAAAAATCTTTTTTTAACTTTCAGTCCGTATTTTCTTGTTTGTTGTGTGAGCATAAATAAATGTGCGCTGTATGGCGTAGGGTATGCTTCTGATTTGATTTCTACCGCATTTAGAGATATAAACTATTTAGAAAGTTTATAGCACGTCAATTGAGAATTCGCAGAACGGCTACTAATTTTGCATCAACCTAATATTTCAAATGACCTTTTGCAGCAACGAAGTTCATGCAGTGAAGTCTGCCTCTATACTGAAATTCAAATTTGATCAATTAATGACAAGCACATACAAAGAAAATATTGCTGAAATTTCATGTACATAACGATCTCTGACAAGCAGTATTCTGAAGGGAAGACAAAACAACAACGATAACAACTCAGAACAACAAAAACAGATACTACAGCGCTAATCACAAGGAAAAATGCAACATAATAGATCAAAATCGAGAAAGAATTGACAATGTCAAAAAGATATGTGCACTTCATGTCGAAATAGATACGATGATGAATATCTCATATCTCATATGTGCCAATTAAGACAATGAGGGTCATATACGAACTTGCGGTTCGTACCATTCTTTGGACCCTGAGGAATGCACGGCGCGCAAGGTGGGATTAGGCCCGAAGATTTCCCACAGCATAATGTTCTTTGATAGCTTATCAACCCATTTATCATGCTTGTTCTTAGTTTGTTTATGTTCACAGTGTATATATAAGTAGTGGCTAGTCGCGTTGTACCATTTTATTTCTTTGCTTTCTTCCTATAGTTATTTGGTACTTTCAATGCTTCATCTATTTTTAGCATATTTGTCAACATCCCCTCACAGGACCCTCACAGCGGAGTCACAGCCCCCGCACAGGACCCTCACAGCAACTCACAGCACATCCGATTGACATATATGCACATTGTATTGTTTGCCTGTTATTATCGTAGTCGCATTGTAGTCATTAGTTGCTTTTAGCAATAAAAGTTTAATTACCCAAGTTTGAGGTGTACTCGCTGTGCGTAAGTTCCGCGTGGCAGCATCAATCACAGTCCACACCGCACACACACACACACTGACTCATCGACCGCACAAGTGGTGCATCGGTCAAATTGAGGTACGATTTGTTGCTAACGAGTAACGCTTCCAACTAACAATCCGCACGTTACTCACCTCACAGTTAGCACAGTATTGCACAGCGAGTCACGGAGAAATTCGCCTCACAGCTGCCTCACAGATCCCTCACAGTAAAAGTCACAGCTTCCGCATAGCCATTCACAGTATCTTACATCTCTAACTCAGCTAACAATGAGCAGTACTGTAAGATCACTAAAAGGACTTGTTACTAAAAGGAACGACGCAGCGGTAAACTGGCTACAGGACTCCACCCAAGCGCTCGCAGACATACAAGCCAAGGAAAGCGCAAGGAGGATAAAAACCTGTGAGAGATACATCGAGTTTGTCGAGACGTCATTGACAAAGCTAACAAAGGCTTTTTATGAAGCTCCAGAGACCACAGAAGAGGAGGAGAAACAATAATGAAATTGCACGAGCACAGGACACAGCTAGAAGAAGCCCAGGAGGAGGATATCGGGACTGACACAGACGGCAACACTAGCCAAGCCGCAGTCAATAGACTCCCGATCATCCCTATCCCCACAATCACAGGAAAATGGGGAATGGGACAACTTCTGGGCTCTATACAAGGCCAATGTCCACGACCAAAATCTATCACAGCTGCAAAAGTTCAATTATTTGCTGGCATGAGTTTTTCTTCAGCGTCGAATCATCGGTTTTATCCCGTCACCAATCCATCTCCCTTCACCGGCGGACATCGCGGAAGATCATGGAGGATACGGTGCCCAGATCAAGTCCACTCTTGTCCTCTAAAGGATGCCTACCCATAGGGCCCCCCTTTTTTTCCTCTGCCCAGTCAACCATCAGTTTTGCGGTTTTGTTACCGCCGGAGAGAAGCTATTGTTCTCGGGGGGGGGGGGGGGGTGGGATCGTTATAGCTCCGCCCCTTTGTGGTAGGCAGCCCCCTTCATATTCCCCCAAAAAAAGAATAAAAATAATAAACAACAAAAAAGGGGGGAAAGGCAGGGAAAACGCCGAAAGGGTCAGGGCCACCTAAAACTAATTTCAAACAACAACAACAAAAAGGAAAAAGAAAAGTAAAAAAATGCAGTGAATAATCAGCAGAAATATACGGAATACAGGAATAAACATAGAAATACGACGAAAAACGAAGCCAGCTTGACGGCGATATCAAAACACAAACATCGCCGATTACTCCGTCGCGCACCTTGCATCGCGCTAACGGAGATTAAACGCAGTGATATCATTTAACAACTCAATCACGGACTGACAAAAACACCAAAGAGAATAGGATAACGGGAGCCTACTTGTGAGGCCGGAGGGCACAACAGTGCAAAATTGGCGCAATAACGCTTCGTTATCACGCTGAACTAACAAATCTGCACAGATTTCAGATTCGGCAAGCATGTAGCCCTTCTCGATAGTAGAGAACGTAGAACCGAGGGAGATTTCCAGTTATAACCCCTTGAACCGTTCCTCTAATCCTCATTTATTCACAGAAAAATGGAAAAATTGAGCCCAAGCCAAATCGCGGAACTCGAAAGAAGAGTAAAAGAGGAACTGGCACGGAAAACGTTCATCATCGAGGAGTCGCCATCAAAGTATACGGAATCACAAATCCGCCAAAAAATAAAATTCTGTGGCGATAAATGCAACGAATTCGAAGATAAGCTCCAACAAGCGAAACTGGACCTCATCTCCCTGAAGCAAACGCGATGGAAAACTTCGTACACAGTCGCGGAGTCGTTGCAAGTCATACTCGAATTCAAGGAGCTACGAGCACAGCACATAGAACGAAAAGGAGAGCTGATATCTTGGCAGATCAACTACTTCTTGCCCACGAATGGTATGAAATCTTGGTGGCGGCCGGTGAAGCAGAGGAGATCGATCGAGTCATATGCCTGAACGAACTGGAAGAACTGTGATTCTGGTACCTACACGGCCCAAGGACTATGGCTACCCGGAACCACAGCAAGTATTCCGAAAGCACAAAAAGGACTCGACCGGCCCCATATTACAACGAATTCGCACAGGATACGATGCGCTCCTTGACGACGATGCGAAAGAGGTCTACGAGGTGGAACAGGAGATAAGAAGAGGCAACGAGAGCAACGAAGGATGCTCAACGAAATGTATAACGCAGTCACAGCACTTGAAACGGAATTACAAAGACAGCGAGAAGGCAGAGAATGGCCTCAAGGTAAAACGTCCAACTAGGACATCCAACAGCTCAAAGATATGATCACAGAACTTTGAGATGAAGTGAAGCGCCAAAGACACGATTCGGATCGGAAGAGAAATGGCAACTCACGAAATGACGGCTCGTTCAAAGAAATCAAGGAAGTATTGTCACAGTTGAGATATAAGTTCGCCAACTACACGAAGAGACAAGGAGTTAGATCCAAGGAGTGTACAAGCACTTCGACAAGCAAATGGCGGAAGACAGAGAAAAGAACATGCACAGTGTGAAAGAGGAGATCCAACGTCAACAGAACTACATCCAACAGGAGACTTCGTACATGGAACAGCAACTGTCAAGATTGGCGACACAGATCAAGGAAGACTTTAAACGGAGCCGCAATGAAAGTTCAAAACTGCTGGACGAAGTAAAGAATTATATCACAAAATTGGACACCAGAAGCAACACGAAGGGCGAATCACCGGAAACACAGAGGAGGACACATCGGGAAACGGAATACCATCACCGTCACAGTCACAGTAATTACAGCAGTCATTCCGGAGAAAAAAAAACGCAAACGCCCGGAGCAAAAAACATCTACCACGGAGAAACGACACCACCACGAGGAACGTATTGCCGATTGTCAGGAGGAGCTGAAGGAGATCCAGAGGGAATTACAGAAACTAATTTATCCGGAGAGACGATTTGGCGAAAGAGGACACAGGCTCGGTCTATTCATGTGCGTCTTCTGCAAGGAACATGGACAACACTTCTCGGATTCATGTCCCAGAATGACTTCAATCGCAGATCGAATAGCCCTATTGGACCGTGAAGGAAGATGTTACCTTGCCTGGAACGCCACTCGGGTGTCTGCGAAAAGCCAGCCCTGTGCTTCTACTGCAAGAATTGCGGACGAGGAACGGCTCATGACCATCATGCAGGCATATGTTCATTGCCGGACGAAGTCAATCGCCTAAGGCAGAGAAGGAGGGAACTCGAGAACAGGATAGAGGATTGCCAGCGCGAACTACGACACTCGGAACATAGCCACGGACCTGACAACGACACAAATCACAGCACGGACGAATCGGGCCCCTCTTATTCTCGACGTTAGGGCCGGAGTATACGAACTTGCGGTTCGTATCATTCTTTGGGCCCTGAGGAATGCACGGCGCGCAAGGTGGGAATAGGCCCGAAGATTTCCCATAGCATAATGTTCTTTGATAGCTTATCAACCCATTTATCATGCTTGTTCTTAGTTTATTATGTTCGCAGTGTATATATAAGTAGTGGCTAGTCGCGTTGTACCATTTTATTTCTTTGCTTTCTTCCTATAATTATTTGGCACTTTCAATGCTTCATCTATTTTTATCATATTTATCAACATCCCCTCACAGGACCCTCACAGCAACTCACAGCACATCCGAATATATGCACATTGTATTTTTTGTCTGTTGTTATCGTAGTCGCATTGTAGTCATTAGTTGCTTTTAGTAATAAAAGTTTAATTACCCAAGTTTGAGGTGTACTCGCTGCGCGTAAGTCCCGCGTGGCAGCATCGATCACAGTCCACACCGCACACACATACACTGATCATCGACCGTACAGGTCACTTTGTGACTACTAACTTGGAGAAAATCCAAATTTGTAATTGTGTGTATTCGCATCAAGAATTTCGAGTATTCGCTCAACTCTTGCCTTTTCGTGAAAGGTCCCAAAGTCTCAATTTTAGAAGCTTATATCATGGTAAGATGAGATTATTACGATAATGAATATCATCTCTTCGAAAGCAATTGCTATTTAGATGCCAAAAACAGCGCAACATTTCCTAAATGCTAATCCAACAAACTAGATGTGAAAACGTTCATCTGCTATAACATGAGCGGAACAATTAGCTAAAACAGCGGCAGCGAAATCTCCGCGCCTGCTAAGAAGCGACTGAACGCTTGCGTGCTATGAAACGAATCAAACTACAAAGTAGTGAATTTCTTCGTCGTATGAACTACAAACATAACCGAAAACCGTATTTTTTGAGTGTAGTGATTGCGAAGCTGGTGTGAGAGGACAATCTGTACCGCCCAAAATATTTGTTCGGACTAGGATAGCATCAAACCTCTTTCGATGTTGACGACTTCGAATATGAATATGAAGAACTACAGTGCTGGCCAAAACTATAGATCCACTATAAAAAACTGTCGTAGTTCGTCTGCTTCTCAACGAATTGATCTGAGATTTGGTACAGTTGTGTGTTCAACAGGCATTCATCAGTGACCGGAGCGGATTCAGCTTTCGTTAGATTATTCAGGAAAAAAATTAAAAATTTCGAAAAAAGCAGGCTCGAAAGTTGGCCAAAACTATAGATCCACCCAAAATTTCTGCCTGCTAACGTGATTCTTAGCTTCCAAAATCTTTTGTGCATAAACCTAGTCGAAAGTCAAAGCAGTGGGTTTAGTTCAGCTGCGTCATACCTTTATAAGAAACGCTTATCTGCTTTTTTCCACTCAAAAACTGCTCTCATGCGTATTTTGTTCCCGAGAATGTGTTTTTATGAGGATTCCGCACTTTTTTGACTGGTTTGAAAGTGATAGGGCTCCATCTATCTTATAGATGCTTAGCAGCGTGAGCAGTAAAAAAAATTCGGGTTTTCGTATCCAAAGCGCACCTGACACAGACATAACCGTAGGCCTGCGCTCGAATTTTTGCCTTCAAAATTGGTATCCGCTATTTTTATAAGCTCAAAATAATGTAGAAGCATTATTTAGCATTATTCACCTAAAAAGAAGTTTGTAAACTATAGTTACGATTGCTTGCGAAGTCGCACTTTAATTCTTTTTCAAAGCATAAGTCTTGCGGTGTGTTCGGCAATCTCAAAGTACTTACCGACTGGTACCTTCTTTGAATTTTGCCACTTTTTAGCTGCTAACTATTGAATACACCCTGCAATATATGTTGCCTTGTGATTCACATGAGCATTATGGTCAGAAGCAGAAATAACTTCAAGGCTTGTTGCAAATCACTTTTTGCAGGATGAAGTCCTCAATTAGCCTGCATACTAGGATCTGCAAAAACCTGCAATCACTGCATACGGACTCTCATACATACCAACAATGTATCTACTCCAGTTCACGCTCATGACAACGTTGCAGAAAGAGCTTGAAGGCATAAATTTGAACGCAGGCCTGCGGTTAGGTCTATGTCAGGTGCGCTTTAGATACGAAAACCCGAATTTTTTTCTGCTGCTCACGCTACTAAGCATCTATAAGATAGATGGAGCCCTATCACTTTCAAACCAGTCAAAAAAGTGCGGAATCCTCTACAAAAACACATTCTCGGGAACAAAATACGCATGAAAGCAGTTTTTAAGAGGAAAAAAGCAGATAAGCGTTTCTTATAAAGGTATGACGCAGCTGAACTAAACCCACTGCTTTGACTTTCGACTAGGTTTATGCACAAAAGATTTTGGAAGCTAAGAATCACGTTAGCAGGCAGAAATTTTAGGTGGATCTATAGTTTTGGCCAACTTTCGAGCCTGCTTTTTTCGAAATTTTTAATTTTTTTCCTGAATAATCTGGTGAAAACGGAATCCGCTCCGGTCACTGATGAAAGCCTGTTGAACACACAACTGTACCAAATCTCAGATCAATTCGTTGAGAAGCAGATGAACTACGGCAGTTTTTTATAGTGGATCTATAGTTTTGGCCAGCACTGTATCAAATAATGAGACAACAACAGAGTTGATAAAAAATACAGATTTTGCACAGAATGGTCTAGCCACCACAAAGAGGTACTCACTTTACGCAATCTGTCACGTAATAATTGTAAGACTAACAAGGGCAGCCCCATAAATAAACATTAAACCAAGAATTTGTCCGCCTCAGCTAACCTGACGCCGTCCTCAGGCATTTTTTGTACTTGATAAGGATTCGACGGTGGCAGGGCTCCTAATGATTTCGCTAATGAAGCAACGGTCCGTTTTGGTTTAGTGTAATCATAAGGGAAGAGTCCGGGCATGCTGAAGTAACAAGTTTTCAACAAGTACTGACGTCAAAAGCTGCAGACAAGCAAAGATTAAGGCCCGTCGCAAGTACATCCCCGCGGTGAGGGGAGAGTTTATGAAGGGGGGGGGGGGTATGCCTCACATCCCGTACTCTAGATATCTTTCCTCTTCTTCCTCTATGGCTTATGAAGTTTATCATACTGATACCTGCGCATAATAAATGTCAGGTTACTGCCATACAAGACTAGATCTTCACTATGTTGTGTAAATCCCCAGGAGATCAGTAGCGACATATATCCCATCCTCAAATCCCCTCCCCTCCCCATGGGGGTGTACATGCATACGGGCCTAAGAAATATGAAAGCAACGTGTCAAACTTTCCAAGCGATTATAAAGGATATCAACTGCAGAAGTACAAACAAAAACTTGAACATACTCTAGGCATTGCTTCTCATATCCCGCGGCGAGATCGGCAAACTCTTCGATGCCTAACTGAACTGATGATGCTTTCGGATTCACTCGGCAACTCTTCAACAACTGATGCGCCATATCGTCAGCTAGCTAAAACATAGAGATCTACAAATTTTAAAAGGAAAAAATGCAAGATGTAAAAGAACCCTTATAAAGCTTCTTTTCATGAAAAGCAGAAAAACAAAGAGGTTTCATCAGCATGTATCAATAAATGTTTTGAATGGTATCAAGAGTGAGCCAAGAAGCTGATAACGGATCACCTCTTTCGGATACAACGTCTTCAACCCTTTGATCATGTATTTCTGTCGATAGTGAAACACTTGGCGACAAAGCTTTTCCACAACCTGTAAATCAAGTTATTGTGGAGCTCAGAGATATTAGCGTACATCATAGAAAAAAAAAGAAGTACAGGAGTGTACCTCAAACGGTACATTAATCAACGGCTGAATTCGCGGAATGAAGCGTACTATACCAACATCAACATCCGGTCGAGGTACGAAGCAAGCACCTGAGTCATAAAATCATTATTCATTATCCAGCTCGAACTACAGTAATAATTCTTTGAATCGTACATTTATACCAAATGTGACTGCACAAATTTTAACCATTGATAAGTCTGTTCTATGAAGGTCCCTCAAGTCCACTCATTAGAAAAGAGACAACAAAGATTTGCAGTATGAAGCAGATCACCTCTAGATTTTCAGTTTTGTACGATTACGGTAGGAAATACAGCGCACAGCGTTATTGTGAAAAAGGCCTTTGAAAAAAGAATGCTACAAAAAATTTGGAAAGTTGTGTAGCATGTTTCCAAACATGCTGATTTTCAAATGCTTTTTACGAGTCTTCTGAGCGTTGTAGATGGTTCAATCACATTTTTGAAAAACACTGAAGACACTGCCAGTTTACTTAGCATAACTTATGAAGAAAGATTTAAATATGGTTGAGTGCGAATTTCATATACTTCAGCGATTCAGTAGCCTAATTGTAAGATTTCAAGCTCGTTGAGTATCTGTTCCGAGACATTAACGGTCTTTACTCACTTCAAAGTAGTCCTACAGTAATGGTATGGGAAGAGAGCTAATGGCAGTCGAAAAGTGTGCACTTTTTTGGATACCCTGTATTAGCAGGAAAAGACTAAATAGCAAGACAAAACAGACCAACCAGGAATTCTGAACATTATTTTCGGCTCCGTCAGGTACTGAGCCATGATTGAAAGTCTCGACCGAGCATCATCATCAATGGGACTGCATATCCTTTTTGCCACTTCCATTTGAAATGTCAGCGTCAACGGAACTCGCCCGAATTGCCAAGCATCTCGTCGATAGGACATGTCCTTCAGTAGTCTGGGAAGAAAAGGTATAGTGCTAGTAGTGTATTGATCAACAGCCGTGTTCTGGAGCTCCCAAGTGAAGACTCACTTGATAATTAGAGGAGAAGCAATATTGAATGGCAGGTTTCCTATAATATGCATCTCCGGAATTGGGTCACTCCACTCTCTTCCTTTTTTAGCTCCAGCTTTACCCCAGATTTCGCCAATATTGGTTTTGAGCACGTCAGCACGATGAATATGAAGCCTGTCCTCAGCAGCTTCGGCCAGATGCTGGAAACGCCCTCTAAAAGTCATCGATAGGTACAAATGGCATGGCACCAGTACACTGACCCCAATATTCTGCCGAATTTTTCTCTTTCCCGCTGCTCAAACAACTTCTCGGATAACCTAGCACAAAACCGAGTTTGAGATGGAGAGGCCGCAGTCAAGATACCAAATATGTTGCGGTTATTCAAAGTGCTTCTAACAAGGAAACCCGATTAGTCGAGTCGCCTTTCCAAATGAGTCTTATACACTTTGAAGAGCACTAGACGGTGATTCCAAATCTGGTTTCATTATCTGCCGAGCGCCTCTGCACGCCGAGTTATGAATTTTTTCTTGTTACGAAAAATGAACGCATAATCCAGGTAAAATCAAATTTTACGCTCATTTCAGCGCTCAAATAGAACAGTGTTCAGTATGACTGTCTTGGACAAAAGTTGTTGTTCAAATAAAGTGCTTTGATAACCAACAGTGGGCCATTCGAGCAATTCTGACGAATGTTTTTTACTAATTATGTACTCAATTTTTCAACTCAAAAAAGCTCATAGCTCGACGTACATAGGCGCTGGGTAGATAGCGGAGTAGATTTAGAATCAACATTCGATGCTCTTTATAGTGGTATCAATTTCATATGAAAAGGCCAATTCGATCAAATAGACCTCTCTTGTGAGGACAACGCCAAAATGCGTAGTACGGACTGCGTTCGGTTCGTTAAAGGCAGTATGTCGGCAATGAGACCCGTGGCAAAAAAGGTCACAGGGTAGGAGCCCCATAATGGAACCTATGGGCCAAAGTTCGATCTTTCTCTGCCACTTCTAACCGCCGAAATTTCAAAGCGAAAGCAGCGCTCATCTCCTGTCCTCTCCGAACCCGCGGTCAGAGCGCCAGCCGCAATGCTATATGCATGAGGTCTCGCAACACTCTGCGTCTTCGCCATGACGGGCTTCGCGTTCACTCGTCCATGGGGTGGGCGGGTTCGGAGAGGACAGGAGATGAGCGCTGTTTCGCTTTGAAATTTCGGGGGTGGAAGTGGCAGAGAAAGATCGAACTTTGGCCCATAGGTTCCATTATGGCGGCTCCTACCCTGTGACCTTGTTTTGCCACGGGTCTCATTCTGCCGACCTACTGCCTTTAAGTAAGCATATTTATCAGAGATTAGACTTAGGCTGCGTTCATACTGATCCGGAAGTTCGGGAACAGCCCCAGCACAGGGCTTGAAGTGAAACTGTTCTCGAACTTTCAAGTTATAAGTGCAATCCAGAAATACAGCAACTATATAACAGCAGTAATTAGGTAGCTTCGAATTACCCCTATGTACAGAAGAACAAATGAAGACCTAAAGTGGCTAATACGGGGATCAAACCTATATATCTGTATCTCCTCACTGCAGTTCGCGGCAAAACAGATTGAATACAAGACAGAGCATTCTCGCATTGTCTATCTTTCCCCCCCCCCCTGACTCTCACGCACTACCTCATGAATTCTCAACGGAAAACTCTCGTCCCATTTGTGAATGTATAATAATACGATGATGTTCCACACTGATGCAAAATAAGAATTCGTGAATTTCGCTGAAACCCTGATTAAAGTGAACGAAAAGCTGATTACCGTTAGCATAATGATTTTGCAGAAGTGTCATTTTCCGGCTTATGACGAACATATGGTGTTAACTACTCTCCTTACAACTTCGACATTCTCATGTTTTTTGGGGAATTCTCCTTCAGCTTCCGGCTCTTATCGAAAAATTCCGCTTCAATATTCGTAATTTCCTTTGCCCTTGCAGATAGAGTATTTTGTGAGCAGCCCCATGAGCTTTACTTCCCGCCAACATGGGGTCAGCTGGGAAAGCATTCGCATTCAGTGACGCAAACTATGAGAAGTATATGCGAAAAAAAGCTGTGAAGTTTGCGTTATCGTAATGAGTTGGCGTGCAATGGATCTTATGATCGTAATCAGCATGCTAAACCCCCTCCTGAACAAACCTTTAGCGAGGCCGGATTTTGACCCATTCGCCAGCCACCCATTATAACTTCTGGTACCGCAATCGCCTATTAGTGGTACTTGTTATGGCAAATAATCTTTTGAGGCAAGCTTAGCGAGAACCACGATTTTAGAGTAATAGGAGTAGTATCGAACTAGACGCATTTTTCAGCGTTACAATGACGCCGTAAATAGTACATATCGAAAGTAATCAAAAACTAAAAGAACGTGGGAAGATAAAACACGAAAGAAGGATGAGAGAAAGCAAATAAAATCGAACCTGAAGGGGCGGTATGAAGCGCTGATCTATTTCCACCACATCAAGTCGTTCGCAATTGGACTCTAGAATGGCTCTAGTGATTCCTCCGGGACCAGGGCCAACTTCGCAAACCCAGTCCCCCGGTTGCACTCCAGCAGATTTTACAATCTGAAAAACACAGTATGCGTGAAAATTTAAAAAAGAGGTGCACCTGAAATGAGAGACAAATGGAAAAGAAAAAGTAAAATTTAGCAGCTTTATATCTCCCAAAATATCAGGTTTTTATTAATATACTACTGTTTCTTCTTACCTTTCTAGTCAGGTTCATGTCCATAAGATAATTTTGTGATAAAATTTTCTTCGCACGCAATCGATACATGTGGATAAAATCTCGTAATGCCGGTAGAGGAGGCAAACGATTGAAATTTGTTGCCATTCTGGAAAGACACAAACGTGCATACTTGTACAGAAAATCTCAAGGAACTAAACGAAAAAAATTCAGGTTGAGCCAAAAAAATACACCGTGTTCGATTGGAGTGTGACGCGTTGATTGGAGCATGGGATACGCACTCATTCTCGAATATAAGAGACTCCTCAAGCTGCGGGGGGGGGGGAATAAACGCTGTGTTTCCTGCAACCCCTATGATGCGTGTGATTTCAGTTATTCACGGGAAGCAGAACTCTACCTTACCATGGGGGTCCAAAAATGAGCAGTACATACTTATCATTCATTCTGTGACCACGAGACGCGAGCCCGCATTGCACGACTTCCGGTATCGGGACGGCATGACGAGGGACCGTAGATTCGCCCGCAGGAACGATCGGCCCCATTTAAATCTACACAGTCGGCTGCGCGGGCGGTCGCGTCGCGCGCACAGTTTTGCCGCCAGGTCACGCTTGCTCGTCTATCATTCTCGACCACTAGAGAGCAGAATGACACTCATGTCAGACCACTTCATGCGTTTTTCGAAAATTTCACGCCAACGGTGTGAGTAGTGAATCGTTCTTATATCGGACACTTCACCGGCTTGAAGAGTGTGAAGGGTTCATACATTTGTGCAAGCAAGCTCGAACGATGGTTGTGACCGAGCTCTCGGCCGGCATTTGTGATCTCTTCTGTTCTTGTTTTCTTTTGATGAGTTATATGCTCGACTAAGGCTAGGCTGTGCCACTGGGATCGCGTAAATAGCTAAATAGTTGGATTTATGTAGCCATTTCATCTCCATTTGTCTTTATATTCTCTTGTCTTCTCTTTCATTCAAATTCTGTAGGTATTTCTTTTACTAGAGTTTTGAGGCTTCCTTGGGAACTACTGATGAGGGGCACCAAGGAAGCTGCACTACCGGTATAGTTCTTAGCCCCGAAACCGGATAGTGTTAAATTAGAAACAAAACATTGTGGTGAACTTCTTGGTTGTCTTTATTGATTCAACGCTAAACTTTCACATTTTTACATATAGCGTGTTGAAGAAGCAAGATTGGATGTTTGGTATGCCCATTGCTTTCGAGAGCTGCGCTATCACAGATGAATTTTTTTTACGTCAAAACCATAGGAGAAAAAATTAGTCTTGGTATTTTTCCGTCTTAAGTAAGCTTCTTTGGTCATGTTAGCGTTGCTCAGGTTGCTGGAACGCAAATTTTTGATGAGGTTATCGTGTTCTGAGTGCGAGTTGATACGACGTGCACATTCTTGAAGCTGGTATCACGTTTGGATCGAAAATAGGTATCATCTATTCTGAAACTAGGAAAGTCGAGTATGCTTTGCACACCTTGTCTCAGCAAGCCTTTGTACTTTTGTTCTTCCCTAGTTCAGAGTAGTAAATAGATCGATCACAAGTGTAAAGTTGCTAATCACACAGACGGGCTTGTTTAGATATGTATGCAAAGCGCCTCCGAGTCTTTTAGCCTCATTGTCAGAATAAATGGTCAACTTTTCTGTGAAATATCCAGGAACACAGTCACATGCTGCCTTAGATGATGATGTCTATCAAACTCCAAATACAGTTACACAAAAAAACGAGGTGAAACGATGCATTAACTCGTTAGTTATACGTATGCAAAGCATACTCGTATCCAAGTTTCGGAATGGACGATAGCATATCAAACATGTTTTCAAAAGTAATGAGCAAAGACGGATAAACTCAGAACTGAACAAATTGTCGGCGGTGAATGCGATTGGAAAGTTTCAGTGAACATCCACTTATAAGGAAACAGCAAAGAACTTCTTAGACCGTAAGATTCGAATGCCTTGATCCTCTTATAATTCGCCTTAATCCACATCTGGGGTCGACTCGACACTTCTCCGTACTTGTGTTGCCTTATATGCACGTTCCGACTTGGTAAATCAAATCGTCACATTCAACCCACAAACCGACAATCCTGCACGGGTTCAGGTAATCGAGGGATTAAAAGGTGATTCTGAAGAAGTAGTGCAGAAGCAGTCGGAAAATCAAAACCAGAATAAAAAACATTCTATCCTGATTGAGTTCTATCCTGAATTGACAGTGAAATGTTCACTCCTGAGCGCGACCTGAGCAAGCGTGACCCAAGCATACAAAGTGGCTGCGCGACGCGACCGCCCGCGCAGCCGACTATGTAATATCTCCTCCATGACGAAGGCGGTCGCCCAAATAGGTTGAGAGCATCCAAGGCTGACGCGCACGTGGCGCGCGGGCAATTGTCAACCACGGGTCGCGCGCACGACCGCGTGTATGACCGCTGACCGAGCGTGCGCGCGCCCGGTGGTCGACAATTGCCCGTGCGCCGCGGCCTTGCATGCTTTCAACCTATTTGGGCGACCGCCTTCGTCTTGGAGCAGATATTAGATTTAAATGGGGCCGGAACGATCACTTTTGGATTGGAGCAGGAATCCTCCGTAGAGCACCTTACTCTTCCAACGCTGAATTTGAGGATGCGCTTGCCAAATAACTCAATGTTGCGTCTTGCAACTCTACTACTGCAACTCTAGTCTCCGTATCAAGCTTGTCGAGCCACTTTCTCTGGTTGTGATATGCACTGACTTATATCAGTGAAGCTTTTGCGCTCGGATGTACTCAATTGCGGCTAACACTTTTGCAGACGCTCTTGTCACGTCTGTCATTTGAGCGGACTTCTTCTATGCCATGCTTGGCAACAGAAATCTATCCGAGAATATTTGAATTGGCAACAATTTGTGCAAGTTGTATGCATTATCAAACTATCTTCCAGATAAACGTGGAACAAAGATTGATTTTATGAGGGCATCGCAATTCAATGCATAAACACTAAAGCATGCGGAATCTATATATAAAGCTGAATGTCTGTTTGTCTGTCTGTATGTCTGTATGTCTGTATGTCTGTCTGTGTGTACGTATGTTCCGAATAGAAAATTCCATTTCTGAACCGATCCGGACCAAACTTGCTCAGACAATTCTGCGCGCAAGCGGCGCGCACTCACTGCCAGCAGGGCAGGCGGCGGGCCGTGATTTGTGGGCGTGACCTTGCACCGCACAGGCGGCGCGCACTGATTTCAGCCAACAGGCGGCGCGCAATGCATGTTCGCAGGCGGCGCGCCGACACAGTGTGCGTGCAGGCGGCGCGCAATGAACTTTCTGTAGCATCACGTAAGCGAAGGAGGACGCTGCTTTCGCGCGCAAATGCAGAATTCTATGCATATAGTCGTTTCTCCTCGTTCCTCCTTGTTTTTTTTCATACAAAGTATTGTGTTGTTTACTATCTCACTTTTACTCTGCTGTTTCACCTCTTTTTCTGTTTCTAAATTGTTCTGAAATCAAGTATGGATTTTTTTTGCCTTTTTGTAGCACGTGCTCTTTTATTTAATCCAAATTCACTCTTGTTTCACAGTCAGTCTTCCATAAGTTTTATCCTAGCTCTGGTTCTTAATGATATTGACCCCGTGACACAGGGACGCTCATTTTCAATCAATAACGCTTTCTTGCGTCGTTGCACCCCCTTCGTTTCTTTCCGTTGCCATTTCTTTCTATTCTTTTTTCACAATATAAAAGCATTGTTGAATTCAGGTCACAACTACCTTATTACAATGATGGCTATGTGTGAATGCCGAAAAAAGTCAGCCTCAAAAGGGTAAGTTTTGTTTTTGAAGCCAAAGTAGGTTTTTGTCTAAAAACATAATATTGTGTTTCAGCCACCAATCTACAATGACCCCAAATACCAAGAATCAAAACAATTTATTATGGTCGTGGGACCTCAGTCCTGACTATATATCCTGAAGAGGTGAAAAACTGCATTTTTTCTGTATTCGTCAGAATTTTTGTTGCTGTTTCTCTTCAGTTTGCTAATAACCTGTATTTCAGCGCCACAGCAAGCGTCTAGCACCGACTGATGGAATCAATCCTTGGAAGAAGAAAGACCATTACGAGGAATAACGAGGAAAAGGCTGCTCCAGATCATTCATGTCTTATCATACACCCAAATTTCATTCCTTTATCCATCGTATCCCCGCCATCTAGTTGTTTGATTCCAATGGTAGAATCAAGTATATGAAATCTATGAGCATTTAATTCTGGCTGACTAAACATGCTCAGGTTTTGTTCATTCCTGTCGCATTTTCGTATTTTATTCCTCTATTGTACAGATATAATGTATTTATATCTATGTATACATGTACAGGTTATTATCAAAATATTTAGTGATTATATCGTCGATTATTTGAAGTCATCTCATCATACTGTTACATTTTTAATCAACTTCATTGTATTCATTTCTTCATACACACGTCTTGTTGATATAACGTTTGAATGTAAATACGTTGTTGATGTTGACTTCGAAATATCTGTGAATTTTGCATGTACTACCTAAGAATAGTATCGAATGCCAGCGTCAAAGACAGCCTTACCTTGTAAATACTGTATTTTTGTCGCAATTTGTAAAAACCTGTCAAATTTCAAAATTGTAAATATTATTCGTTAATAAAATAGTTATGAAACCATATTGTCCAACAAGCATAAGATATTCAGACCGACAACAAAAATCCGAGCAGATTCCTGCCAAATTTTTCTCGTAGCGCGCAGGCGGCGGGCCTTCAATCCATAGGCGGCGCGCACTGCACACACAGGCGGTGGGAAGACACATCGCTCGCTGATTCCGTGCGCGCCGCCTGCGCGCAAATTTGTCTGAGTGATACACATACACTTCGGGCCCCGGCGGGTGTCACAGTCCACTTTTCGTCATCGACCGATATCGATTTTATCGAATTTTTGCAAAATTTGAGCTACGGGGCTGGGAAATGGCACAGGGGGGTAATCGGGGTAATAATCACCCCCCCCCCGTGGGGGTGATCGACATGCTCGATTACACCCCTCTGCCAAATTCCAGTCCTCTAGCTCAAATTCTGCAAAAAATCGATAAAATCGACATCGATCGATAACGAAAAGTGGACTGTGACACCCGCCGGGGCCCGAAGTGTATGTGTGCCAAGTTTGGTCCGGATCGGTTAAGAAATGGAATTTTCTATTCGGAGCATACGGCGGAGCCGGGTAAGCCAGCTAGTAAAAAATATATCGCAGCGCTTTATGCTCCGAAAAGGAGAACATTTCACAGTCAAGCTCTGCCATGATTTGCTTCGTAGTATTTCAGATTTACTTGAATCATTCAGGCCTAATGTAGAATCATTCTCCTTTTGTCATTTTATCATGTTCTTGTAAATCTGAAACACTGCAAGGGCTGACTTGAAAACTGGAGTCATAGTTCAAGTTTGTTGAAGGTGACTTTGCAATTCTTATTGCAAACGGTCTCGGTTAATGGTGCCTACATTTTCGAGAAACTAAGTCGTAAAACCTAAGCATCAGCATTTCAGATTCTTTTGCAAACTTATATTCTTGGCGAGCTTTGAAAGATGAAGTTCAGTGGTCTTTTTCCTCGCTTACATTTCTGAGGAAAGCTCTATGCATCTAATACTTGAATTAGCCCTTCAGGTCCAAGCAGCATTATGTATGGCGACAAAAATCTACAGCGTATCCCAAAATATGTGCACACTGTATGATCGTTAATAACTCTCTTGCCTTCATGTCTTTTTGAAGAGGGCTGTGCAAATTTGACGGAGTTGAAAAAACAACCACTTCTCAAGAGCGAAGGCCATTTATGCCCAGACACTGTAAACTAAGCATGTGCATATCATTAAAAAGAATAACAATCTCGACAATAAGCTGTCAACATGGTTATTTATTTATCTCCTTACCTTCGTACCTGAAATTTTCTCAACACAACGATTTGACTTTGACAAAAGCACAAAAGAACAAATCTTGGCCGCTCTCGAGAAGTCACAGCAAGAAGACGACGATCAACCGCTGATCAGTGCGCAACATTCACAATCAGAGACAAACTACGATGTTAAGAAGCTGGTACAAATCAGTTTCCTAGTGCCACCTTTTTTGCAAGAATTTCGCTTACAGGCAGACTCCCCAATAGTCAAGGCATTCTTTTTCGATTTGGAATCTGGGCAACCGTCTCCTTTCAGCATGCATGCTGAAAGGAGACGGTTGCCCAGATTCCAGATCGAAAAAGTGATATTTACTAAAGAGAAGAGGAAAAGGCAAATCAAACTTTTATGTACAAATTCAAACCGCATTAACAAAGATTGTACTTGATGCTGATAGTAATGGAAACTTAGAGCTTGAGTAACTCATTTTATGCCGTAACTCTGCGCGGTTTCCCAAAATCAGTTCCCGCTGGCGATACCCATTTGTCCAGATTTGCCTGGACGCCGCTTTCAAAGAAAGTGGCTCGACAAGCTTGATACGGAGACTAGAGTTGCAGTAGTAGAGTTGCAAGACGCAACACTGACTTATTTGACAAGCACATCCTCAAATTCAGCGTTGGCAGAGTAAGGTGCTCTACGGAGGATTCCTGCTCCAATCCAAAAGTAATCGTTCCTGCGGGCGAATCTACGGTCCCTCCGGCATGACAACTGCCGTTTTTCGATTGGAGCGCGATATCTACCAATCCTGCTGCGTCCTTTAACGGAGCTGCAATTCTACTTTTTCATGGCGCCATCTAGATCTGCTTAACCGGCCCTTTATCTATCTTAATCTACTTAACCTATTAATCTATTTAACGCCTGTTCGCCCTAACTTGGAAATTTCGTTGCGCATGTGATCTGGGACCCTGTCCGAGGGTATTGGAAGGATTTTGAAAACCGCTTCAAAGATGTAGTCTCATGCTCTCCATTCAATCACTTGAGTTATATTGTTTTGAATTATTATTGTAATCATCGTATTGTAATTGAAATATTACGTTTTGAGTGTATGTTATGTTTAGTGGTTCAAAGTCTCGCCGAGTTTATCCTCACTACAGAAGGGTTGTAAACAGACGATTTAGGGACTGGTTGAACAGCATTCTCTCTACTGAATTGAACGTGATTTTGGAAGATGACAGCGTTTACGCCACTTCTCTCCTTTTACATGAAGTGTTTGGGTGACTTATTGAAATCGCTCCGGTAGTCCATAATCTTCCTAGAGTTTAGTTATTTGAAGAATAATGATCGTATGCGGTTAGAGAATTAATGAATAGTCTTCAGATTCGAATCACTTCCACTAACGCACCCTTTCCAGGAGACCAGTTAGCGGCCTCTAGTACGGTAGAAAATACGGTCTGGGTAAAGATTTATTGTAGTCTTAGCCGCAATTTGACTGAATGAACTGCTTCTTGGGTAGCCCAAAAGTACCCAAAAGAGAGAATTAGACAGCACTCAGATTTGCACTGACACTGCTTTCAAATTTATCACATCATTCAAGTATATAGCCAGTTTGAATATGTGGCAAAATTTCTTGTGTAATTCCACCCTTTTACTTGGTGAGAACAAGAAGATTCTAATGGTGGTATGTACACTGTACCAGACTTCTATCGTGTGAGAGAAACTGTCTACATTTATCATCTCTGCAAATGAACATGCAAAAATCCTTCTTTTTTCTCGACACACAGTGAAGTCCCCAAGGAAAATAAAATCTACAAAAACAGTGCTATAAATTACTGAGAGTACTCGCCAAACGAGCACTGTACACATGCCATTGCTACTAACTCAAGGACCCTGAAAAAAGGTGTTACGGTAGGATTATGGTGCGAGGGTCAGGATGTCCAATCTTTCCCCCTCCTGTTTTGCTTAGGCAAGCCGACGCAGAGTGTGTCGCACGCAGCGCTGCTGCGTGGAAAGCATTATGTTCATGCGAAACCCCTACCTGCAAAAATACCATCATTTTCGTGATCAGGACGTCCAACAACCCCCCCCCTATGCAAGGTTTCAGCGAATTCTGAGGTTTTGGCCCTATACCGTATAGCCACCGTAACCCCTCGAAAATGGCCCCACCATGCAAAATAAACATCATTTTAGTGATCAGCGGGTCGAATAACCCCTCTAAACCAAATTTCAGGCGAATCCGTGATTTTGACCCCTTGCCGTATACCTACCGTAACCCCACAAAAAATGATCCTTTCATGCAAAATGAGTACGATTTTCGTGATCAGCATGTCAAATAACCCTATATGCAAAGTTTGGGAAAAACCGAGATTTTTGATTTTTGGGTTGTGTGTTCTGAAATAGCGTCATTAAGTCTTCTAATTTTACTAGTTCACATTAAAAAAGAGATCTTTGATTTCTCTTTTCTTACGCTCTACCTTACAGTAAGCAAAAAGGATTTGATGTGAGCATCGCCGTCGAATGTGATTTTTGGTGCTACTGTATGTGAACTGGTATAAGTTCTACACTTTAGAGATTACATAAGTAAGGATACAAGAAAAGTAAGAGTTCAAAAACAATCCGAGTTTTTACTCGAATGCGACAAACAGTTATCATTTTTTTTCACAGATTGTAAGAGCAACAAATTGAGGACGGATAACGAAGAGTAACTTGTGTAAACAATTTTTGATGAAGTTTTAGTCACGTTATGAACATCACAGCAGTTCTAGATTTTAAGGATGAGCCAAGTTCAAACGGAAGGCACGGCAACGTCCTTTGAGAAATTGGGTCCTTAAAGAACTCATGACTTTGAAAGTTCGGAAAACTCAGTAACACATTGGAGTTGAAAATAAAGCTTAACACTATTTCATAAATGAAAACACATTCAAAATGCGCCCCCCCCCCATCCGGCACTTGTCATGCCGTCCCGTTACCGGATATCGTCACGGGACGGCACGACAAGTGCCGGACGGTAGATATCGCGCTCTAATCGAAAAACGGCAGTTGTCATGCCGTCCCGATACCGGAAGTCCGTATTGCACACATTGTCTACAAGCCTAATCGTGTATTTAGCATGTTTATACTTGTTATTTATCTCGTCCAGGTTTATTCACTCTTTGGAAACACGGAAGAACAAACTCAAACTTGTTGAGACAATGTCCGCAACAATGCGGTTCCTCGTCTCCTAGTCGTAAAACAGATGATACCTAATTTCTCATTCTTTCTTCTTCGGCGTTAAGAATCACTTTTTAACAATGACTTGAAAGAGATCATGCAATGTTAAAGGCACCGTCCACCCAAGCCGCGGCGCAAAACGCTCCGAAAGCGAGAAAATGGTTTCGGAGCGAAGATGCATGCATGACTTCCCCAAGTCGGCACCGCCCACTCCAGTCATGCCCGCTCCTCCGTGCGCGCTCATCCCATCACCGTTCCGGAAAGCTGGCTTGGTTTGTAGAAGGGAGGCGCGCATGTGCTACTCAGACAGCCGCCTGGTGCCTCAGCCAGCCGCCATTGAGTTTTTTTGTACAGTTCACCGTGACCTTTAGAGCGGAAGGGCTCTAATCATAACCAGTACTTCACCTTTGCTTCGTAGAGGTTCGCACTGGCCATCATGAAATATAGGTAAATTTACGTAATGATCTTGGCCTTCATCATTCTTTGATGGAGGAGACCGCAAAGTAAATACAAAAATGAACCTTACTTGCCTTGCAACTCTCACATGCATTTAAAGGCAGCGTCCAGGCAGATCTGGACCTATGGGGCTTTTACGTGGAAAGTACTTTTGGGGCCCTAACTAAAGCACTGCCCAAGCGGCAGCTCAGGAAATGCTGTAATGGCTGAGATATTCTCTTCGAAACTGGACCCCGCGACCGTGTTTCGCATGGATTCATGGCGCAAAGCGTGGATCCTGGCGCGAAACTGCCATGAATCCATGCGATTACGTTCGCGGGAGCCAGTTGCGAGGGGAATATCTCAGCCATTACAGCACTTCATGAGCTGCCGCTTGGGCAGTGCCTTAATTAGGGCCTCAAAAGTGCTTTCCACGTAAAAGCCCCATAGGTCCAGATCTGCCTGGACGCTGCCTTTAAGCAACGTAAATCATTCCTCACTGTAATTTCGTAACAGACAGACCTAAAGACCGACAAATTAGCGGGGTTTATTATAAGTCACGATGATAAGTGATGTGAAGTCCTAATGGTAGAAACTCATAATTGGGCCAGATTTAGAATAGAGTATGCCAGATGCGCATATACAAATTGTAAAGGCAGCTAATTTGGCACCATCGCTACCCGTGGTAAAAAACACCATAAAGGAACTAGGACTAACACAGCCGAAGCGTACCATAAGGATGATTAACTTGCTTTTTGAAATCTCCCTGATATCCCGGTAGAAACTGATTTTCTAGGGATTATACGGTTTACTGTGAATAGGGGCGCACCCTGATCTTGTTGTTGTTTTCTATTTTTCAGTCATGATAATTTTTGTAGTGCAAGTCAGCAATAAACAATGAATTATCTGCGGTCCTGATCGATATACGATTTGTGGCGAATCCGAACCACTCAGAGAATTTTCGCACTTCAGCAAGATGAGGGGCAAAGGTGCTATGAAAGTCTGTCGGCGAGAAGCTGTGGACGAGAGAGCGCGCTTACGGTGGCTCAGCTGCGGCGTTGGCGCCAGCGCTCTGACAGTTCAGACATTCGCAGTTGAGTCGCGCAGGAGACCCGCCCACAAGGTGGAGTTTTGCGATTTCGCAACACGCTGGCCGTGTGCAAGCACACGGGACGGGGCTTTCGTGAGGCGCATGCTTGGCACTGTTTTGACCATTCCGGTCTTTCGTCAGCTTAGGACCCACCCACGCGCCCGAGAGGAGGCTGCTGACAGAATTGGTGCGCGCCCGAAATGCAATTAAGATCCTTGCAGGAACTTCCGAAGTCGCTGAGGCAAGGTATGGCAATGGTCGAGTAGGAAGGGGCAAGGCGTACTGTGTAGAATCTCTTTGGGAAGGCGCAACATCGTAGAACAAGCAGTTTGCAAGTAAAAAGATATGGTCTCGTATCGTTTGTACTACGCTTGAGAGCATAGTGATGCTTATGTGCAGTATTGTCAATTTGATTTCTAATTTTGATGCAAATCGCTAATTAATAGAGATTGAGTCGTCCCCTACTCAGATTTGGTGTTCTGCATGTTACTGTACATTATTAGAAGTCGTTTTTGGAAGTGTTGACTGCATTGTCCCTCGTTATGCTACAGTCCCGTCAGCCGGGCACATCATTGTTCAGGTTCTCCCACTCCTCACTCCCTCTCATAATCTCATTGATCATCAGCCTGCAGGGCGTTTGTTGTTCAGTTGTATCAGTGGATAACTTATGTGCCGATATTAGCGGCACCCGTTTCATCCGTATCGCTCGTTACGTTGCTTTTCGTACAAGCACCGTTAAGGTCACCATTTGGTGACCTTATATGATATAAGCGTGCGCATAGAATATTTTTGTCTCCGCCTGTTATCACATTATTCTACCACTGCACCACCGCGTGCGGTTGAGCTCTCAATAAACTCTAATTATACTTTGTCGTGTTACTTACATTTCGTACGGGCCCACCCTTAGCCCAATTCTTAAAAGGCGCCACCCTTACGCCTGAAAGCCACCACATTTTCTGGTGCATCGGCCCACGTGAGCCCGATTAAGTGTCTGATCCTAGAATCAATACGCAGATTAGCCTAGTCTATCCTTGGAACCTAGCTTCCTGAACTGCTTGCGTTTAGTCCCTAGCGACAGCGCAAAAGGTTAGCCAAGACTGACCTTGGGTCCACCATAACCTTAAAACTTTTGCGTAGCTAAAAATTAGCATTTACCTGCTACAGGCCACTACAGCGCCTACTTTTGCATTTCCAACGCAGCAAAAACAACCATTCTTCAGAGAAACTTATCTGACAGAATAAAGATGTCGCTCCATTTCTACAAATTAGCCATCTTACAGAGCTCAACCGCATTCTCGACTCTACTGCAAAAATATGAGTCGTACGGTGAAAAAATCGTGTACACAGAGAAAGATCAAGAACGACTCAAACACAGTTCCGAAAACATGATCCGACTGAAAAAATGCCTCCCACTGTCCAAAGAAGGCATACAATCGCTGCAATCCAAAATAGAAAGAATAGAGCAGCAGTACGCGAATGCAAAGTCCAGAACTGAGCAAAAAGAATTGCTAGAGGAAATTGAGGACTTTGAAAATGAGTTTAAATATTCCAAAACCTTGCAAGACGCGGAAGCCTTTGCACACATTGTTGAGGCAAACATTGCAGATGCAGAAGTTATTCTGTATCAGACGCAAATGAGGCTCAAAATCCAAGTCAACAATGACACTGGTGTAGAGTCACAAAGCACTTCGGGTGAATCCAGTGTATCAAATCGAGAGGTTGATAGGGTCCCTGAACAAAACTGTCGGTCAGACCACCGACTGTGAAGCTACCGCTTTTTAGCGGAAATCAAGAGGAGTTTGCTGAGTTTTGGGCACTCTATGAGTCACTTGTACACAACTGCAGGGACTTGCCCACTGTCGAAAAGATAAGCTAAAGCAGAGCTTGCAAGGTTCAGCCGTGACAGCAATTGGGGGCATAAAACCCGTACCAGAAAACTATGAGTGGATGGCAACAATCGACGACTTTGCAAAAAGCTTGTTAAGGACCCAATTTTGCGTGCCAGACGCCAAGTGGAACCGTCTGATGCGCAACTGAGAGCCCACCCAACGAATCCGCTAGTGTTTTTGCACGGTGCAGTTCTACGCTGGCAACATGCGCTGGGCAAAAGTTGGGCCCAGGACGTTGGCTGGAACTCGCTCTATGAATTTCGTTATAGACAGACACACAGGCATACACACAAAAACACGTAAACACCTTAGCCCGTTATTATAAATAACTAGCTGCGGTACCCGGTCCCGCCCGGGCCGAAGGTCCAAAATGGCCCAGCATAGGGTGTGCTTTAAGATGTATGCTTACCATTCCTCCACTTCCTTCAGTTCATATCTTCTGTTCCTCTCCTGCTTCAGCTCCAAGTCAGTTCCAGCACTCGCGTAGTATCCGTGGTGAATTGTCTTACTTCTTAACCGGCTCGCTTCGTGACACCGCATGCTCCTCATCGCAAAATATAAATGATCTCTACCACCGCTTACTACTCAACTTGAAGAAATGAATGATATAGCTTTCATTTTCCTAAATGTTAGTAAACAAAATCAATAAATCGATAGAAGGACACAGCGAAAAGTCGCAAAAGATAGCCTATTTTCTGCGCCGTGTCTCATTTATAGGGGAACAAAATTCAGCCTCTTTGGTGTACATATGAAGGAGTCTATAAGACACAAACCGATTAACAAACAAAGGTACAGTGTTTGAGTTTTATATATTAGGTTGTCCCGAAAGTTTTGTCGGTTTTTTCAATCATTGTAAAAACATGCGCAATAAAGACCTGAGTGAGTTTTAACATGCATTCGATGCAACTTTTCCTTCTCTTTCTTATTGATACATTCTCATACATAATCTCGAACGCTTTTTTTGATAATTGCCAAAATTCCCCACCTGTCAATTTCACCTGCTCAAAGTTGGGCCACTTTTTAAAAATTTCATTACAAAGTTTCGAAAAGGGTCAAGCATGGATCAAATAGAGCAACTCCCGGACTATAAGCTGGTAATCTTAGATTGTCCTAATCTGCTGCGTTTAGCCTTAAAAAGATATTTCTTTAAAGGTCTCGATTTCTGGCAAAGTCATGAAATACGCAACTGCATAAAACACACGAAAGCTTTTGAAGTTTTTCGAACTGAGACATGATTCTTGATAAACATCATTTACGCAACATAACCAAATTAGTTTGCTTTGAAAAAGCAGCTTTTTGGAATTTTCGGTATTTTTACGCATTAAACTTATTCACAAAGCCACGGTTTTTATTGAATAAATAATTATAACGAACTTGGTGAACGCGATTCATGTAATCTAAAATGGATGCTATGTAGCCAAAGGTTTGCTCTACATAACAGTTACCAGTGCTTTTTGAAAACTTCAGAATAAAAAATTTTAAATTCGGGAAAGATTTGGCGTAACCGCTGAGCTGCTCAAAAGCCATGGCGAACATTGCAAAGACAGGGTAGATCAGAGAGCAACTACAACTGTAAGAAAAAGGATAAAAATCTGAACCAAATGGTGGCTAAGCCGTCTATGGGTTGGTGTTCTGTAAGTTTTAGTGAGCGATGAAAGAAACCGACAAAACTTTCAGGACAACCTAATATATACCAATGCGTCACCTCCGCTTCGCAGAGGCTCGCACTGGCTCCACTATCTAGGCCCTACTCATTCTCGCACAATGATGGCATTGGAACTCACCGAGCAATGCCGACTATCACGAACGAAATGTAAACAACTACTCATTCCGAAAGCTTTTTTATGTGAAGTCGGTGATTTCGCGTGGCTGAGACTTTTTGCAGGAAAACAAACGCAAATTTTTATAAATTTTTGATTTTTCCGTGGTCTTGACAGTTGCAATAAAAACAACAGTCATCGTGAGCTACATCTTTGTGCAAAAATCTCGTCAAAAGCTCTGGTAAATCCTTGGCAAATTGACCAATTAAGCAACCAATATTTTTTGGCGTCGTTTTTGTGAAGCATTGGACATTTGATCATTTTTTCAGGCCTAAGCTAACGGCTTGCACATTTACTTGGCATAGACATTCAAGACTCTACAAAAAGTGAATTACGGACCCAATTTTGCGGCCCAAATGCAAAGTGGACCCGTTTCACTCGCAGTTTCTTGGGATCCACTAAAGAATCTGCTCATGTTTTTGCGTGTTGGACTTTCAAGCGGATAGCATGCACTGTGCAAAATTTGAGCCCAGGAGGTTGGCTGGAACACGCTCTACGAATTTCGTAACACACACACACACACACACACACACACACACACACACACACAAGTCACGTAAACATCCTTAGCCCATTATTACAAGTAATCTATATATAGATAAAACTCTATCTCTGTAAATTTGTTCGTATGTAAGTATGTGGCTTATAGACTCCTTCGTTTGTGAACCGATGAGGCTGAAATTTGCTCTCCTATAATAAGGCAAGGCGCAGAAGATAGGTTACTTTTTGCGACGATTCACTAGATCCTTCTATCGATTTATTGATTTGTTTACTAACATTTAGGAAAATGAAAGCTATATCGTTTATTTTTCCAAGTTAAGTAGTAAGGGGCGGTAGAGATCATTTACATTGTGCGTGAGGAGGATGCGGTGTCACGAAGCGAGCCGTCAAGAAGGACAAATTCACCACGGATACTAACGTGTGCTGGAACTGACTTGGTTTTAAAGCAGGGGAGGAAGAGAAAATATGATCTGAAGGAAGTGGAGGAATGGTAAGCAAACATCTTGAAGCAGGCGGGCCATTTTGGACCCTTGGCCCGGGCAGGATCGAGGACCGCAGCTAGTGATGTATAGATGATAGTCAAACGTGTTTGAAATGATGACTTAACTTGGGTGATCCAATAATGGTGACCCTCACAATTTGCTAAAACTTGACCCATGATGGTTATTTGACATGATAATTCGAATATGTGCCAATTTGTGGCACCCACAGCTTTTAAGGGGGTATCACCCCATTAACTATGTCATAGAAACATTTCTAGCAAACCGTATTTATATGGATCGATAGCCTAGATCTCCTAGTTTTCACAGGAGTGATTTGTTCCTGATTGGTTTTCTTTGCTTGAGTGATAGTTGGTGAAAGCACAGCCATCAAAAGCGGAAAATGGGAAAAACGTGCTTTTGGATGACCTCTAATTTCACATTTTAGAGGTCTTTTGAAGCGGGATTTCTGAGATAAACAAAGAAGGAGCTTTGTCTTGAGTGCAAAAACGGATAGCTAGTTCTTTGAAACAAAATTAACCATGTTGGAAAATGACCATTTCACTTATGTAGCCTAGTATCTTGAACATTCAGTATCACTCAAACTTTATCTACAGGGGTTAATTAATTAATTTATTTATTCAGTACGCACAAAGCGTGCCATAATTGGAACAAAGAGCAAAGTACTAGAGCATGAACAGTAAAAAATAACAAAACATTCCCAAAAGCTCAAGTCCAGCTTCGTGAGTAAAAGGAGGTTAAGCCTGTAGCCGTGTATGAATATCATTGCGGATGCTCGGTGGAGTCTGTCCCATACCCCCTGCTTGTAGCAAAAGTGCTCTTAGAGTATTCAACTTAAGCAATTATAATGCGGGGAATAGATGTAATAAGAGAAATTTGCCCGACTGAGTTCGGGGGAGAGAGCAGAACTCCGAGACAAAAGTTTGTGATGCAAAAAAGATGTCAGGTCAGACAAGCTATTCCCAAATAACAACGAAAATGAGTGAATCGGACCTGAACCACGTGTGGAGAAAGTAAAAATCGGAACAGTGAGTGACGTGTAAAGGTCCACCGATCACAAGTTTGATACTTGAGAAAGCTATCACTGGAAGACCTTCTGCGCGATGAGTGACAGACTGACAGAGTTGGTCGGTTGCAGGGTACATGCTCATTATGGATAATGCTGCCCATTATGTTTGATAGGGCCTCCAGCTAATGCTATCTTAGGGCCGCATGCACTAACATCCCGGAAGAGATCGCAGCTCAAAAGAAAGCTTCATATTCTGAAGCTCTAGATATCTAGATTTCACGCTGTCTACCTGTCCGCAAGTAATCCTACTATCCTTCACTATAAACATATTGAACAGAAGCGAGAAGCTGTACAAGCCGCATTTTCCAGCTTTTGTATGATCCCTGATGATCCCCGACGCTTTTCTTCAAAGTCATTTTTTTAAACGAAAACCTTCCAAAATTGTACTGATTATCTAACACAACAGTGCTAAGCATGTTGCTGATGAGAACAAATGAGTTTTTGAAAAATCGAATTTGGTAAACCACAAGTTTCGACTGTGGTTCATCGCAAATTTCATGACTCCGATACATCACTTGCTCTTATCAGCAATCTGCTAAGCAGTTTTGTGTTGAATAATGTGCACAGCTTTGGGAACTTTTCGTTAACTTTGGAGAAAGAAAAATGACTTTAAAGAAAAGCGCCGGGGATCATCAGGGATCATACAGTCTGCCCCAACCGGGATCAGGCCGAACCGCCAGCTGAAGTTGCGCGCCCGCAACGCTAAACGTCTGCGCTGCATATGCTCACTGTGGCAGAGAGCGAAACGATTGAGAAGCGGCCGAATGGCCAGCCGTAGATGTGACGCAATACCTTCGCGGCACGAGTTCCCGCCATGCCAATTTTGGCCTGATTGGGATTGGGGCAGACTGTACGAATGCTGGAAACTGCGGGTTGTACAGCTTCTCGCTGCTGTATAATGTGTTCATAGTGAAGGATAGTAGGAATACTTACGGTTACGTATACAACGTGAAATCCAGGTATGCGGAGCTTCAGGATATGAGGCTTCCTTTTAAGCTGCGATCCCCTCCCCGCGGGAATGTTAGTGCATGCGGCCCTTAGGCATATAATTCAGGGGGAGGGGTCTTATTAAGACAGCAATCGGGGGGGGGGGGTCATAACCAGCGATCGTGTGCCACATCCCTTGCTTGACCCTGAGTGTTACCCAGACAGCCACCTGGTGCTGCAGCCAGCTCTCAGACATTCGCGGTTGAGTCGCGCAGGACAAAACGAGTGTCGTCACGAAATGCCTGCGCGACTCCCGAAAACAGTGTCGGGACAAAATCAGGACACCTGATTTTGTCTCGGGGCAAAACTGCGCGACAAAATCAGGTGTCCTGACGGACATATTCCGGACAAAATCGGGACACCTGCAGGGGACACCATAATGTTCCGATCGCGTTCAGAGCACGCAGCCTACGCCCTTATTAGCAGGTTTTTGCGTCCTCTGTGCCCTCTCTCACGCCTCCCGTTTCACTTACCTTGAGTCCTTCGCCTCTTTGGGTCCCATTTCTCACGCTTGTAATTTTTCTGCTAGTAAAACCCAGTCTTACGTCGTCAAATTTATTAATAAATACCACATGATTTTCCCGAGCAAGCTTTACAACGGAAGGGAAATGAAATGCATAGAAAGCAGCAGATACAGGTATACAAATATACCGCGACATAAGATTGCGACACAAATACAGCAAAAAACAAAATGTAGCAGTGGCGTACCGAGGGGGGGGGGCGGATAAAGACACGCTTTTTCTGAAAATCAAAAACATAATACCAGCGATCATAAAACAAATAAATCACTTGATGGGAGAAGCGAGGCTCTTTCGGGGGCAAAATGGTAAGTGCGGATGTGACACTGCAAAATTACAGTTCGAAGTTTTCTGCTGAATAAGTCAAATTTTGTCTCACATATCACATTTATTCAGTAAGAAAAACCGCTGTAGTGACACTTGGAACAGAAAACATGTGGGCCAACCAGCCATCCAATCGAACCCTTTTTCCTCTTCATATTTTTAAGAAATGATCCAGAAACTCAAATGGATTTCCGCTAAGTGCTGTCAATTTTCGAAAAAAAAGTTGGAGATAGAACCATACTGGTTAATTTCATCAAATCAAAAGATCATTATGTCTTTTCCAAAAGAAAATCATTTGGTTCCTGGTATTTATCAAAACAATCTTTTTTCTCTTTCTCGTACTGTCACCATATATTTGCCGTTTTCACATTGTGTGTCTTGAATTTGAATGGTATCAGATCACTTCGACCATTGCTAATTTTTAAATTTACTGGAATACTAGTGAAGCAAGGGGTCACTGCAGCAGCACTTGAAGATGTAAATTTTTTACGTCAAAGACTTCGTTACTCATTTTCATATAAGAGGTGGTAACTGATCATCTCAGTCATATTTCAACATTTCATATTGCCAACGCAGAAGTAGTGGGATTTTGGGCCACTTTGGACCCAAAATTGTAAGACAGACTAGAAGGGCTGTCAAAAAAGGAGGAAAGGAGCTTTTAGAAAGCTCCTTTTTAAAGAAAATTTTGTAAGCGAGGAGAATAATTGTGAACAATTTCAAATGAGAATTTTAGGAGATAAAAGTGCATGGATTTTGGAGGTGTGAACGATGATTCGAACCTTAGCAATGAAAAACCGAAGTATGTGCTCTAAAAACGTGGAAAGGGATATTGAGAGCAGTTTGCCCCATTTGGGATATTGGAGGTGAGGAGTACAATACCGTGGCTGGACAGTCACGTAGGTACAGCTGACTCTCGGAAGTGTGGAAAAACCTGCATTTTGATCAGGAATTCCTGAGTGTGGAGCTCTGGAAAGCGCCCAAAATTCTTGCAAAGAGTAAAAGTCATTTTGAGTAGGTGAGAGATTTTGAGATAAGCATTGAGATGAAGATAACATAGAGGTAATAAGACCGGAAGCTAGGGCTCAAACGAAAGGTGCAGAATATTTGAAAAACTTTGTTTGGAAAAAACTTCAAAGAAAAAAAAGAGAAAATGCTATTGAAAATTTTCTCAGTCATTCTAATCTTTATTACTCCTCTAATCTTCACTAGAAGATTAGAGGAGTAATAAACCACTAGAAGATTAGAGGAGTAATAGATCAGAAGGAGGAGTGCCTGGAAGCACATGAACATTATAAATTAATGGTGCTCTCTGGAGAATAGGGAATGAGATGGGGTACTATGGCAAAGATGGAAAGAGCCTAGAGAGAGGGCAAGCATTTACTGACATATCTGCTCAGATTTCGGCACCAGAAGGATTGTGGAGCTCTGACCGAGGAGAAATAATAAGGCATGGGGCAGTTTTAACCCATATTAGTTAACGAGCTTTTGATTTTTCTAGATAAGTTTGCATGGTGGGAGCGAACTTCTAGCCAGTGCTTTTCACATAAGGAGTGCAAGCTTGGAAGATGCTATACTCTCGGCGAGAAAGAATCTACGAAACAAATTTCTAAAGTTTTTTAAAATCATATTTTGCCTTCTAAGTTAATTGAGGTAGAACCTTTTGATTACATTTGGTATTATTTATTTCTTAGAGCTCGCTATAAACAGTAACTCAAGCTCTAGTCTGAAAAACTGCATTCCGCAGATCTCCTGAGTCAAATGTCCTATGACATCTTGATAGAGATCAAAAAAAAAAAGAACGCCCACCTTCGATCTTCAACAAAAACGCAGAGATCTTCACTAGAGTGCTACTTTGGACGGGCGGCCTCATCTGAAACAAAATGGCGTAAACTACTGTTGTAAGATAAGCAGTGGATTAGGGCTTGTTAAATATGTTATACAGGATGTCTTTAAAAAGATATGCATATCTGATCGTCAGTAACTTTCCTGCTTGAGCGTCTTTCGCAGAGCTTGAGGTACCATTCCTTAGGACGAGCTCAAAGTTACGATTAGATTTACACTTTGAAATCAATCACCACTCGCTTTTCAGTATTGTAGAAATTTCAAGCCATGAAAAGCGGTATTTTGGCTCAGAAAGAAAGCAAAACAAGCCAGAAACTTTCACGTTGGGCTAAACAAAGTTGCTGATTCAGAATATGAGTTTTGCACTTCAATGTAGTACTTCTTTCGTAAGTTATTTCAGATTTGGGTTAACAGTACGGTACTTAGCAGTGAGTAAAAAGATACGGCAAAGAAGGGTGCCGACATTGTCGGCACAACTTATAACTTGTGCTTGGAGCCAATACCATGTTCATAGCTGACGAATGAACTTTCAACCCGCTTGTGTTGCGAAAGGGCAAAACACAGGTTTTACCGTAGTCTATCGGGGGCAAAAATGGACGTTCGCACCAAAACCCGGTGCACCGGTGGGGGTCATTGTTTTAGTTTCGTCCCGTTGGCGCGATTTTGTCCCGAAGTGCAGTACGCGCGTATATCAGAGTGGAGGTTTTGAAAGTTGCGAAATAATTGCCATTTCTAAATTCATTGATTTCCGCGGATTAGTGTTCCTTTCCTCGACGTTTTTCTTTCTCTTCTTCCTTTACTTTGCTTATTGACATCATTCAGAGTTTTCTATAGTGCAGGCTGTATAATCTAAAGGCGACTGTCATTTTTTCGAATGATGTTCTTTGACGGGCATGGTATATTTTATCTCTTTTAGATTATTTCATCGATATACAGGGTGTCCCAAAAAGATTCGCACACTGTTTGATCATTAATAACTCTCTTGCTTTCATGTCTTTTGTCGAGCTTAATGTACCATTCTCAAGGGCGTGGTTTAACTTAGAATTACAGCTTGGAACGAATCATAATCTATCACTGTAGGATTACGGTATGAACTTTCAGCATACAGCGTCAGCGAGGAATAGGCCTTTTGATGGAATACTTTCAAAAACCTGAAATGTGTGTAGCAAGGTGTTCAGACGTGCTGATTCCACTACATAACTTTTCACCATTTTTCGAGCTTTTTTTGATGTCGTTTTCAGATTTCTGACAAGCATTGAAAACACTATTAACCCAAATCTGAAATAACTTACGAAAGAAGTACTACATTGAAGTGCAAAACTCATATTCTGAATCAGCAACTTTGTTTAGCCCAACATGAAAGTTTCTGGCTTGTTTTGCTTTCTTTCTGAGCCAAAATACCGCTTTTCATGGCTTGAAATTTCTACAATACTGAAAAGCGAGTGGTGATTGATTTCAAAGTGTAAATCTAATCGTAACTTTGAGCTCGTCCTAAGGAATGGTACCTCAAGCTCTGCGAAAGACGCTCAAGCAGGAAAGTTACTGACGATCAGATATGCATATCTTTTTAAAGACATCCTGTATAACATATTTAACAAGCCCTAATCCACTGCTTATCTTACAACAGTAGTTTACGCTATTTTGTCAGATGAGGCCGCCCGTCCAAAGTAGCAACTCTAGTGAAGATCTCTGCGTTTTTGTTGAAGATCGAAAGTGGGCGTTCTTTTTTTTTTGATCTCTATCAAGATGTCATAGGACATTTGACTCAGGAGATCTGCGGAATGCAGTTTTTCAGACTAGAGCTTGAGTTACTGTTTATAGCGAGCTCTAAGAAATAAATAATACCAAATGTAATCAAAAGGTTCTACCTCAATTAACTTAGAAGGCAAAATATGATTTTAAAAAACTTTAGAAATTTGTTTCGTAGATTCTTTCTCGCCGAGAGTATAGCATCTTCCAAGCTTGCACTCCTTATGTGAAAAGCACTGGCTAGAAGTTCGCTCCCACCATGCAAACTTATCTAGAAAAATCAAAAGCTCGTTAACTAATATGGGTTAAAACTGCCCCATGCCTTATTATTTCTCCTCGGTCAGAGCTCCACAATCCTTCTGGTGCCGAAATCTGAGCAGATATGTCAGTAAATGCTTGCCCTCTCTCTAGGCTCTTTCCATCTTTGCCATAGTACCCCATCCCATTCCCTATTCTCCAGAGAGCACCATTAATTTATAATGTTCATGTGCTTCCAGGCACTCCTCCTTCTGATCTATTACTCCTCTAATCTTCTAGTGGTTTATTACTCCTCTAATCTTCTAGTGAAGATTAGAGGAGTAATAAAGATTAGAATGACTGAGAAAATTTTCAATAGCATTTTCTCTTTTTTTTCTTTGAAGTTTTTTCCAAACAAAGTTTTTCAAATATTCTGCACCTTTCGTTTGAGCCCTAGCTTCCGGTCTTATTACCTCTATGTTATCTTCATCTCAATGCTTATCTCAAAATCTCTCACCTACTCAAAATGACTTTTACTCTTTGCAAGAATTTTGGGCGCTTTCCAGAGCTCCACACTCAGGAATTCCTGATCAAAATGCAGGTTTTTCCACACTTCCGAGAGTCAGCTGTACCTACGTGACTGTCCAGCCACGGTATTGTACTCCTCACCTCCAATATCCCAAATGGGGCAAACTGCTCTCAATATCCCTTTCCACGTTTTTAGAGCACATACTTCGGTTTTTCATTGCTAAGGTTCGAATCATCGTTCACACCTCCAAAATCCATGCACTTTTATCTCCTAAAATTCTCATTTGAAATTGTTCACAATTATTCTCCTCGCTTACAAAATTTTCTTTAAAAAGGAGCTTTCTAAAAGCTCCTTTCCTCCTTTTTTGACAGCCCTTCTAGTCTGTCTTACAATTTTGGGTCCAAAGTGGCCCAAAATCCCACTACTTCTGCGTTGGCAATATGAAATGTTGAAATATGACTGAGATGATCAGTTACCACCTCTTATATGAAAATGAGTAACGAAGTCTTTGACGTAAAAAATTTACATCTTCAAGTGCTGCTGCAGTGACCCCTTGCTTCACTAGTATTCCAGTAAATTTAAAAATTAGCAATGGTCGAAGTGATCTGATACCATTCAAATTCAAGACACACAATGTGAAAACGGCAAATATATGGTGACAGTACGAGAAAGAGAAAAAAGATTGTTTTGATAAATACCAGGAACCAAATGATTTTCTTTTGGAAAAGACATAATGATCTTTTGATTTGATGAAATTAACCAGTATGGTTCTATCTCCAACTTTTTTTTCGAAAATTGACAGCACTTAGCGGAAATCCATTTGAGTTTCTGGATCATTTCTTAAAAATATGAAGAGGAAAAAGGGTTCGATTGGATGGCTGGTTGGCCCACATGTTTTCTGTTCCAAGTGTCACTACAGCGGTTTTTCTTACTGAATAAATGTGATATGTGAGACAAAATTTGACTTATTCAGCAGAAAACTTCGAACTGTAATTTTGCAGTGTCACATCCGCACTTACCATTTTGTCCCCGAAAGAGCCTCGCTTCTCCCATCAAGTGATTTATTTGTTTTATGATCGCTGGTATTATGTTTTTGATTTTCAGAAAAAGCGTGTCTTTATCGAAAGTACGAAGGCAGCAGTATCACTAAGGCAGACCCAGTGATTGAAAAGACTGAATGCGTTGAAGAGGAAGTTCAGAAAAGCTCATTAATATTGTCTACATTTCAGTGGCGTACCCAGGATTTCGGCTCGGGGGGGGGGGGGGTGCGCGACAAAAATTTTTTTCTAAAGAAGGTGCGTGGCGTTAGCCACGCACTCCGAAATAATTTTTAGGGTGCTTCTCAAAATTTTTGCGGGTCCGGGACCCCTAAAATCTGGAAAAGGGGGCGTGGCGTTAGCCACGCCCCCGAAAAAAATTTTTTTGTAAGGCTAAAATGAATTTTTAAAAATTTTTAAAAGTTATTTTTTATTTACAAGTTCAGACAAGTCATTTGCACGATTTTATAACCCACGTAAGTAAGTTTCAAAAATTTCGCGACCCGTTCTCGGGGGGGGGGGGGGCGCCCCCTCCCCCGCCCCCCCTCGGTACGCCACTGCTACATTTTGTTTTTTGCTGTATTTGTGTCGCAATCTTATGTCGCGGTATATTTGTATACCTGTATCTGCTGCTTTCTATGCATTTCATTTCCCTTCCGTTGTAAAGCTTGCTCGGGAAAATCATGTGGTATTTATTAATAAATTTGACGACTAAGACTGGGTTTTACTAGCAGAAAAATTACAAGCGTGAGAAATGGGACCCAAAGAGACGAAGGACTCAAGGTAAGTGAAACGGGAGGCGTGAGAGAGGGCACAGAGGACGCAAAAACCTGCTAATAAGGGCGTAGGCTGCGTGCTCTGAACGCGATCGGAACATTATGGTGTCTCCTGCAGGTGTCCCGATTTTGTCCGGAATATGTCCGTCAGGACACCTGACTTTGTCGCGCAGTTTTGCCCCGAGACAAAATCAGGTGTCCTGATTTTGTCCCGACACTGTTTTCGGGAGTCGCGCAGGCATTTCGTGACGACACTCGTTTTGTCCTGCGCGACTCAACCGCGAATGTCTGAGAGCTGGCTGCAGCACCAGGTGGCTGTCTGGGTAACACTCAGGGTCAAGCAAGGGATGTGGCACACGATCGCTGGTTATGACCCCCCCCCCCCCCGATTGCTGTCTTAATAAGACCCCTCCCCCTGAATTATATGCCTAAGGGCCGCATGCACTAACATTCCCGCGGGGAGGGGATCGCAGCTTAAAAGGAAGCCTCATATCCTGAAGCTCCGCATACCTGGATTTCACGTTGTATACGTAACCGTAAGTATTCCTACTATCCTTCACTATGAACACATTATACAGCAGCGAGAAGCTGTACAACCCGCAGTTTCCAGCATTCGTACAGTCTGCCCCAATCCCAATCAGGCCAAAATTGGCATGGCGGGAACTCGTGCCGCGAAGGTATTGCGTCACATCTACGGCTGGCCATTCGGCCGCTTCTCAATCGTTTCGCTCTCTGCCACAGTGAGCATATGCAGCGCAGACGTTTAGCGTTGCGGGCGCGCAACTTCAGCTGGCGGTTCGGCCTGATCCCGGTTGGGGCAGACTGTATGATCCCTGATGATCCCCGGCGCTTTTCTTTAAAGTCATTTTTCTTTCTCCAAAGTTAACGAAAAGTTCCCAAAGCTGTGCAGATTATTCAACACAAAACTGCTTAGCAGATTGCTGATAAGAGCAAGTGATGTATCGGAGTCATGAAATTTGCGATGAACCACAGTCGAAACTTGTGGTTTACCAAATTCGATTTTTCAAAAACTCATTTGTTCTCATCAGCAACATGCTTAGCACTGTTGTGTTAGATAATCAGTACAATTTTGGAAGGTTTTCGTTTAAAAAAATGACTTTGAAGAAAAGCGTCGGGGATCATCAGGGATCATACAAAAGCTGGAAAATGCGGCTTGTACAGCTTCTCGCTTCTGTTCAATATGTTTATAGTGAAGGATAGTAGGATTACTTGCGGACAGGTAGACAGCGTGAAATCTAGATATCTAGAGCTTCAGAATATGAAGCTTTCTTTTGAGCTGCGATCTCTTCCGGGATGTTAGTGCATGCGGCCCTAAGATAGCATTAGCTGGAGGCCCTATCAAACATAATGGGCAGCATTATCCATAATGAGCATGTACCCTGCAACCGACCAACTCTGTCAGTCTGTCACTCATCGCGCAGAAGGTCTTCCAATGATAGCTTTCTCAAGTATCAAACTTGTGATCGGTGGACCTTTACACGTCACTCACTGTTCCGATTTTTACTTTCTCCACACGTGGTTCAGGTCCGATTCACTCATTTTCGTTGTTATTTGGGAATAGCTTGTCTGACCTGACATCTTTTTTGCATCACAAACTTTTGTCTCGGAGTTCTGCTCTCTCCCCCGAACTCAGTCGGGCAAATTTCTCTTATTACATCTATTCCCCGCTTTATAATTGCTTAAGTTGAATACTCTAAGAGCACTTTTGCTACAAGCAGGGGGTATGGGACAGACTCCACCGAGCATCCGCAATGATATTCATACACGGCTACAGGCTTAACCTCCTTTTACTCACGAAGCTGGACTTGAGCTTTTGGGAATGTTTTGTTATTTTTTACTGTTCATGCTCTAGTACTTTGCTCTTTGTTCCAATTATGGCACGCTTTGTGCGTACTGAATAAATAAATTAATTAATTAACCCCTGTAGATAAAGTTTGAGTGATACTGAATGTTCAAGATACTAGGCTACATAAGTGAAATGGTCATTTTCCAACATGGTTAATTTTGTTTCAAAGAACTAGCTATCCGTTTTTGCACTCAAGACAAAGCTCCTTCTTTGTTTATCTCAGAAATCCCGCTTCAAAAGACCTCTAAAATGTGAAATTAGAGGTCATCCAAAAGCACGTTTTTCCCATTTTCCGCTTTTGATGGCTGTGCTTTCACCAACTATCACTCAAGCAAAGAAAACCAATCAGGAACAAATCACTCCTGTGAAAACTAGGAGATCTAGGCTATCGATCCATATAAATACGGTTTGCTAGAAATGTTTCTATGACATAGTTAATGGGGTGATACCCCCTTAAAAGCTGTGGGTGCCACAAATTGGCACATATTCGAATTATCATGTCAAATAACCATCATGGGTCAAGTTTTAGCAAATTGTGAGGGTCACCATTATTGGATCACCCAAGTTAAGTCATCATTTCAAACACGTTTGACTATCATCTATACATCACTAGCTGCGGTCCTCGATCCTGCCCGGGCCAAGGGTCCAAAATGGCCCGCCTGCTTCAAGATGTTTGCTTACCATTCCTCCACTTCCTTCAGATCATATTTTCTCTTCCTCCCCTGCTTTAAAACCAAGTCAGTTCCAGCACACGTTAGTATCCGTGGTGAATTTGTCCTTCTTGACGGCTCGCTTCGTGACACCGCATCCTCCTCACGCACAATGTAAATGATCTCTACCGCCCCTTACTACTTAACTTGGAAAAATAAACGATATAGCTTTCATTTTCCTAAATGTTAGTAAACAAATCAATAAATCGATAGAAGGATCTAGTGAATCGTCGCAAAAAGTAACCTATCTTCTGCGCCTTGCCTTATTATAGGAGAGCAAATTTCAGCCTCATCGGTTCACAAACGAAGGAGTCTATAAGCCACATACTTACATACGAACAAATTTACAGAGATAGAGTTTTATCTATATATAGATTACTTGTAATAATGGGCTAAGGATGTTTACGTGACTTGTGTGTGTGTGTGTGTGTGTGTGTGTGTGTGTGTGTGTGTGTGTGTGTGTGTGTGTGTGTGTGTGTGTGTGTGTGTGTGTGTGTGTGTGTGTGTTACGAAATTCGTAGAGCGTGTTCCAGCCAACCTCCTGGGCTCAAATTTTGCACAGTGCATGCTATCCGCTTGAAAGTCCAACACGTAAAACATGAGCAGATTCGTTTAGTGGATCCCAAGAAACTGCGAGTGAAACGGGTCCACTTTGCATTTGGGCCGCAAAATTGGGTCCGTAATTCACTTTTTGTAGAGTCTTGAATGTCTATGCCAAGTAAATGTGCAAGCCGTTAGCTTAGGCCTGAAAAAATGATCAAATGTCCAATGCTTCACAAAAACGACGCCAAAAAATATTGGTTGCTTAATTGGTCAATTTGTCAAGGATTTACCAGAGCTTTTGACGAGATTTTTGCACAAAGATGTAGCTCACGATGACTGTTGTTTTTATTGCAACTGTCAAGACCACGGAAAAATCAAAAATTTATAAAAATTTGCGTTTGTTTTCCTGCAAAAAGTCTCAGCCACGCGAAATCACCGACTTCACATAAAAAAGCTTTCGGAATGAGTAGTTGTTTACATTTCGTTCGTGATAGTCGGCATTGCTCGGTGAGTTCCAATGCCATCATTGTGCGAGAGTGAGTAGGGCCTAGATAGTGGAGCCAGTGCGAGCCTCTGCGAAGCGGAGGTGACGCATTGGTATATATTAGGTTGTCCTGAAAGTTTTGTCGGTTTCTTTCATCGCTCACTAAAACTTACAGAACACCAATCCATAGACGGCTTAGCCACCATTTGCTTCAGATTTTTATCCTTTTTCTTACAGTTGTAGTTGCTCTCTGATCTACCCTGTCTTTGCAATGTTCGCCATGGCTTTTTGAGCAGCTCAGCGGTTACGCCAAATCTTTCCCGAATTCAAAATTTTTTATTCTGAAGTTTTCAAAGAGCACTGGTAACTGTTATGTAGAGCAAACCTTTGGCTACATAGCATCCATTTTAGATTACATGAATCGCGTTCACCAAGTTCGTTATAATTATTTATTCAATAAAAACCGTGGCTTTGTGAATAAGTTTAATACGTAAAAATACCGAAAATTCCAAAAAGCTGCTTTTTCAAAGCAAACTAATTTGGTTATGTTGCATAAATGATGTTTATCAAGAATCATGTCTCAGTTCGAAAAACTTCAAAAGCTTTCGTGTGTTTTATGCAGTTGCGTATTTCATGACTTTGCCAGAAATCGAGACCTCTAAAGAAATATGTAGTCATGCACATCGAAATCCAGGTAATCAATGTGCGAGAATCTACCAGGCTTGAGAAAGTAAAAAAGAATTCGAGGAGGTAGCAAAAACAAAAGCATTTGTTACTGAAAGAATAGAGAAACTCGGAGTCAATGTAGAGTATAATCCCGACTTCCAGTTTAGCGGAAAAGGAAGAAAACTGTTGCAAAAGACATCCCTACAAGAACAACCTTATATTTGTACACAAGCTCATTTTGGAATCGTTATTTTGGAAAAGAGAGAAGTACGGTCTTACAATACTAGGGAAGTGGTATGATGTAGTCTCTCGAAAAGCATAGTCTAAGAATAGATGTTTAGTCATACGAAACACAAGCTGCTCACAACGAGACCTGATAAATCTTGTCCATGCCTTGAAAAGCATCGTAGCAAATGTACGCCGCTATAAAGTGGTTGCACACTAGTTATAGTAAGTCATTCGGAAAGTATTTTCGCTTTTTGCGCCTTTGATGTTGGCACCATATTTTGAGAGAGTGTTACAGGGCTGAAAGGGGATTGCTATATATGGATCTTCAGAGGAATTCTTCTAGTTTTTGAGGAACACCGAAGTTACAGAAAAGGATTTGTAGGGAAGTTTACGCGGCTTTGAATTCGACAGAAAGCGCGATTTTCGTATGATTGCATTCTCTAAGCTAAATTCGAGTTTAAGACAGTTGAGGAACCATCAAGGTGCGCAATGCATTTACCAAGGCCACATCTTTCTTGAGGGTAGTACAAGTCTGCTTCAAAAGGTTCAGATTTAGAGTTTAAAATTAAAATTTAAAAATTAAGTTTTGCAGTGTTCTGGAAGGTGTTTCTGCCATATGAACAAGCATCTCAGAGGGTCCTTTAGAGCAAATCCGAAATTTAGCTGAACGAAATTATCAGCAGGCGTTAAAGTCTCATATAGTTCCATCAGAAGCCACTTTGCCACAGCTGCAATAACGAAAAATGTCAGTGACATACCCCAGAAATTGTCGAATCGCAAATTGAGGGCGCGCTGACCCTATTTTCGTTGCTCATAATTTGATGGAGCAATTCTTTTTTGGCCTGGGTTGATACTTACAGCGAAAAACTGACAAAGTACGGCTACAAGAAGCGACATTGTGTTGAATCATTTAGAACAAGCATCAAAAGCATGGCTAGACAATCAGTCATTTTAAGAGGTCGAGGACCTCAAAAATCAGTGTAATCTTGCTGATCTGCCACTATGAACTTGTTAAGATGTGATTGTACTATAAGAACAGACTAGTATGAAATCGCTCTCAAGGCCATTTGTCAGAATTTCAAACTGAGCAGACTTGCGCATGAAACTTATGAGAGGTACCATCCTCGCCCAAGACCCCGCAAGACCACATGTAAGAAATGAGGCCCTCACAAAAGAGGGATTGACTGCGCATCGAGGTTCCTGTTTATTTTTCGAACTCTTCAAACCTTTTTTTTACCAATCACAAAATTTTCTAATTTCTCGGTGCTTATTGAAAAATAGCACGACCTAATGAAAATTAGCTGGTTAAAAACGCCTTTTTAAGTTTCATTGATTTCTCTGAGGTCATTTTACAAGAAAAAGGACCAAGTGCACTACATTACTGTTACCAGAAAATTGCTGAACACAATGAAGTTTATTTGGTGGAGAAAGGTTGGATTTGAAAAAAGTTGTGCTTGTTTGAATTTCAGTGCTGCAAAAACGAAAGAACTTTCCGAATGACCTAATAATCCTTCATCAAGAGCAGGAAAAGAAGTAAAAACTAAAAAAGGTAAACCTGTAGATCTTATGACCTTATAACCTGTAAATATCACTGTGCAATGTTCGTAACAGTCAGTTAATCAAAAAAAGAGATAGAATAAATTGAAAAAATAATGAACTCAGAGGGAGAACATTTTATGTGGTCCAGTGCATGAAGTGGAAGCAGTGAATCATGTAACATGGAAAATTTCAAAAATCTATTCACGCGTGATTCGCTGAATCTATTAACTAGAATGAAGATATAATAACGCGACGCTACTAGTTGCAGATAGGATATAAAAACAGTTTGATGGTTGATAATGAGCGGTATCAAGAAAATTTGGAGATGCCTAATATTTTAAGCAAGATATGCTTGTACCCTACTTGATATCAAAAAGAATTCAAACGAAATATTTCAGAAAGCCTGAGCCCAGCTCTCAGACTAGTTTAGCGAATGTGCACGGCGCAGTGTGCGTTGAAATACTGCTGTCTAACTGCAAAGTGAATTTGAGCGTTGTGGTCCACGGAAATGACGATTATAAACTTCTTTGCACCGACCACTCACACCTGAGATAGTGACAGTGTGACAATCTGAAGGCGATGAAGTAATTTAATTATGAAAACTCTATTAAGAAAAATAGTCCTGTTTCGCCTCTTGCCCCTAGACAGGGAAGAATGGAAGGCTAACCACTCCCGAGGCTCATCAGTAGGGGAGGAGTGGTGGTAGTAGTGGTAGTCTTCACTCAAATTGTGTATATATAGTGGGGGGTATTTATATGGGGCGTGAACGGTTAGATCAAAATTCAAGGCAGGACTAGGCTATGATCTAAAAACATGATATAACCTTTTTCTATGGTTTCTATGATGTAATTGACAAATTTTTTGGTGGTTTTATATACATTTAATAGTTATATTCGTAAGTAATGGCTTTATTATATGTTAAACATTTTAAAATTGCAGTTTTACTAACTCTTTTTTATATTCCAGTTTAATAAAACAATCAATGCATCTTATCAATCTTTTTTCGAAGTCTTTAAATAAACTACATGTTCTAGATATTCTAAGCACCTCTGTATATATCATAGCTATTTTCAAGTTATTGCTTATGTATGAGCTTCCATGACAAAATCTGATAACATCAAAGTTGAATTCATCGGTTTTGTTAAATTGTTTACAAATTATAACATCGTCTATAATTTGTATAGTTAGATCAAGGAAGTTGCATTCGTTAGATGTTCTGTGAGTAACTTCCATTTTGAGAATATTATCATAAACAGCATTTAAAATATCAAGAATTTTTGCATTGTCACTGTTGTGGATAATCAAAATGTCATCCATATACCTATAGGCTTGAAATGTATATTTGGGATAATTAACTGTACAGGCGTACTTATATTCTAGGTAGGATAGAGTCAGATCAGCTATAATAGGACTAGCGTTTCCACCTTGTGGTACTCCTGTTTTTTGACAAAAAAAGTGACTGTCCAACTTTACAGTAGCTGTTGTTTAGAACGAAATCTAAAAGGAAAAGTATATCTTGTATTTTATAGCACCTGGATTTTAGATCTTCTTTTTCTGTAGATGAATGTGTAATCTTATTATATTTATTGATGGCTATGTATTTTTTATCTGCATTTTTAAAGCACAGTTTCATAATCTCCCTGAGATTATCAGAAATTACTGTATGTGGTATATTAGTGAACATGTTAGTGAAGTCAGCAGAAAAAAGTTTTACGTTTTTTTGGTTATAATTGGTTAAGTCTCCTGATATATTTATATCATCAATTGACCAATATGTCTGTAAACATTTTTTGTTGTTTCTTACAGCTAGTGCATAATTTTTGAAATGTTTTTTGAAAAAGGAAAGAATGTTTAGCAATTCCATGGCCATCGGTTTAGTGCTGCTGTTGTAAGCTCCAGTAATGAATCTAAATTTAACTGGATTTTTATGTAATTTGGGAAGGCAATATATGATTGGTATTTTACGACAAGATTCATCATAAATTTTGATATTTTTTGAAAATTTTAAATGTTTGTCTATAATGAGTTGTGGGTTGCTATTGTAAACCTTGTTATATATATTATTGTTAGTGATATTGTTGGTCAAATTCATTTCTTTTAGTATAACTGCCATATAAAGTCTTTTGCATATGATGCCGTAGTTGGAAGTGGCTTTATCTATAGGACATAGAACGAAATATGTTTGAATGTAATCAAGCTCTTTATTATCAATATTGTATGCACAAAGTTCTTTCGTATACAATAATTTTGGTAAAATTTTTTGAAATGAGGAATATACGATATGTCTAATCTGATTAGCGCTTTGATAGTTGACCCGATACAATTTTTTAATCTTTTCCAAAAAATTTTCAATTATTTCGGTCCATAGTTGTTTGATGTGTCCAGGTTTGAGATTACTTGGAAGTCTGAATTTCGTTCCTTTATTTAGTATGTTGTATATTTGCAAATTTTTTGAATATTTTAGTATTTCCTGCTACGACATGGTTATATGTTGCGCAAATGAAATCGGGATACTGGTTACAGATACAAGGAATAGAACTTATGTCTTGCGTATAAGTATCTTTTAAAAATTTTGTTGTAGTTAAAAACTTTTTTGGAAACAGGGCTATCATAGGTATAAATGATTCTAACCTTTCTATATTCTTGTTTATTATTGTTTATTATATTTATTATGTTATGATTGTTGAATATCTTGTTTAAATTGATGTTATTGAGAATAGAATTGTGGAAAGGAATTTTGATGTTTACTACCTTTTTAGTTTCGTGCTGCTTTTTATTTTCTTTTTTTGGAAAATGATAATAGCATAGTGTACTATACAAAATCAATTTTTCATTATTTGTAATATGAATATGGTCGGGTGCGTTTGTGATCAGATATATCAAGCTACTAACGTAAGTATTGGGTTTACATTTTAGAAATCTAAAAATTTCATACGGTTTAGTTGTAGTCTCAAATAGATTTTCAATATCTTTCGCTACTGTGTTACTATCTGCTTTGTTTTTCTTTTTATGCCTATGTTTTCCTCTGTTGTTTCTTTCTTTGATTATTTTTAGAAGACTAAAAAATGGGGGATTTTCCATGTATGAGTGGATTTTTTATGAGGCTTAGGTTTCCGTAGCCTTTGATATTATCATTGAATCCGAACGGGTATGGTGTCATTAACAATTTTATCCAGAAGCTCTTTGTTTCTGAGTATCTCTTTGTCACTGTTATCGGGTAAATTATTCAAAATGGAAACTTTTAGATTCTCTAATTTACAAACGTTGTTAGAATAGTGCTTATACAGCATTTTTCTTTTGTCTTGTTTGATAATTCCTCTAATATGCTCTTGAATTCTTTCTCTGAGTTTTCTGCTAGTCAATCCTACGTACTGAAGACCACAATCTCCACATGTTAGGCAATAAACTACGTTTTTAGATAAGCAATTACTATGGGTGTGTTTGTAAGTGTTTAGTTTAAAGTTTGTAATATTTGAGTATATGTAATCATTATGATCCATAATTTTGCAAGTACTGCATAGCGGCTTACAACTTTTGCCCTTATCACAATTTCCAAAGTTCAGTAGGTTGTATGTGCCGGATACCTTACGCTTGTAGAAAGTTATACCCTGAAAGTAAAGGTTGGAAGAACTTTGTGCTTTTGTTTTGTTTTTGAGCCTAGATCTAAGATATAGAAGGGCCCCATCCTATACCAGAGGGAAGGTTACCTAAAGGTTTCGGAAGGACTGCTTCCTGGGGGCGGCACTCCCAGAGGAAATAACACTACCGGAGGCGTAGTACTTACCCTCCCATGCCAGTAGCTACTATTACTGACCCCATCGGTAGTGTTATGCAAAAAACAACACAAACAAAGTAAAGAGAAAAAATGTAAAAAATGGGGAGAAGGGAAAACCCTACCCACCGAAAACCCACCTAAGTAAGGTATTACAACCTATCCCCTTATGTCAGAGACCTTTTTATCAATTTGGAGTATACTATTTTTTTGGGCTTTAAATTGCTATATATTCCTTGACATTACTATAGGGCATTTGAAAAATCGTGACGATGGCGCGACCGTGCGTAACACGTACGTCACTTCTGTAAACTGCAGTTTCTTGGTTATGAACTCTATTCGAATTAATAGGTTGGCACATAAGTTTTGCAACCTTGTCCATAACTTCGTTCTCTATGAATAAGGCGCATCCAAATTTTGGCATTATGTAGACTCGGAAGTGCGCTATAAACCTGCGCAAACCGTTTGATTTTTCGTGGCAAAATGGAAAAAATCTGCGTATTCTCCTAAAAGCAGTCAAAATTGAGGTTTTGTGGTTTTTTCAACAAAAATGAAGACCTACAAGTAAGTCAACCAAATTCAGCTGGAACTGTAGGCAAAATGTTCTCAGAGGGTGGCTACTGAACCCAGCGGAAAAAGAATCGTGATTCATTGTCAAATCGAATTCTGGCGATTTCATAAACTCGAACGAATCGAATGCGCCAAAGTAGCTTGGATAATTCATCAATGCCAAAGAGTGAATTGTCGGATTTTGGCGAAACTTTGCACGATGAAGTAACTTTATTCAATTGTTATCAGAGTCAAAAATTAGCCTAGTGATTTTTTGTAATTCAACTTTTTCGTAGCAAAATAATTTTTTCAAGCAAAATGAATATCATTTTCGTAATCAGGATGTCGAATAACCCCCTTAGACCAAGTTTCACCCTAATCCGTTTCAATTCCTTTTTCTTTCTTATTCAAAAATTGCCTTACCGTAACTCTCGAACGTGATGTTGGAATACGGCAGGAATGGCTGCTTTCGCTGTTCACACGATACTCATTATAATACCTGAAAATAGAAGCGCCACATCGCAAAACACACGAGTTATAAAAAAAGTTGCAAAACTTATGTGCCAACCTAATATTTTTGCTTACGTATGATAATATTTAGATGCTGGAAGTGGCTGAGTTAAACATTGAGGTGATCTTCTTGTCTGAGTGTTTTGTTTTCTTATGGGCGCAAAGTCCGCAGTAAAAACCGTCGTCACGATTTCATAAATGAACTATAAATAATTTCAATTCTATCATTGTAAATTGAATGTGCAATTACCAAGCATCAGTGAAAAAGCGTGGCTTTTGTTGCATTGAATTGGCTCCAGGAATTACTGCGTAATTTCTTGTTTATCAGCATTAATACTTATGATATCTAGAGTTATTTATAGTAAGTTCCATCTCAATTCAGGCGGAAATGAACTGGCAGGAGTTTGATGCACAACGATTAGCGCAGTTTTTAACAATCTGTGTCACTTCATTGTGGTCTATCTAGATGAGCTGTGGCTGTGCGGACGCGCAGCTTTTTTATTGTTAGATATTTTTGATACCGATAGTTATGTATAGTAAATTCCATCTCAATCCAGGCGGAAATGAACTGGCAGGAGTTCCATGCACAACGATTTGCGTAGCTTTATAATCCGCGTCTCTTCATTCTAGTCTATCTAGCTAGGCTGCGGCTGTGCGGACGCGCAGCTTTACTTTATATTGTCATACTTTTGATATCGATAGTTATGTATAGTAAGTTCCATCTAAATTCAGGCGGAAATGAACTGGCAGGAGTTCCATGCACAACTATTTGCGCAGCTTTTACAATCTGCGTCACTTCATTCTAGTCTATCTAGCTGGGCTGTGGCTGTGCGGACGCGCAGCTTTACTTTATATTATCAGATACTTCTGATATCGATAGTTATGTAAAGTAAGTTCCATCGCAAATCAGGCGGTAATTGGACTGGCAGGAGTTCGTTGCGCAGCTTTAACAATCTGCGTTACTTCATTCTAGTATACCTGGCTGTGCGAACTTGCAGCTTTACTTTCTATGTTTCGTTTCTTCCGGGTGAATCAGAACTGTCCGGAACAAATTACCATGTGGTCGGTGAGCACAGTCGTATGACGCGCTCCTATGATAATGCTTGCCTAAGTATCACGTATCACGAATACGCAGCGAAATGCAATCTGGCCTAAAATTTTCTTTGCAATCAGTCTTATTCCATATTTCGTGTCATCTAGACGTCTTTCTTGCTATTTTTTGACTAATCCTTGTTTTTCAGATGAGTGCGTTGGATATTCGAAAGGAACAGTATTAAGAAGCTCTTCAAAATCGCGTCATGAACGAGTTCGTTCGTATCATAAATTTACCTACCTCACAAAAGAAGGATTTTAACATTGTTGTGGATGAGCTCCTGGTCATACTAGGGTAAGTGATTAAAAATCGTTTGAGTCGGCTGAATTATGATTTTGATTTCTATTTATAGTTATGATAAGGAACGTGAGCACGATTATCAGCCTTTGTCCTGGCCGAGACTAATATGATATCGCTCTTAAGCAGGGCTCGGCGGTGGCTAGTCGAAAATGCAAAAAACGAAGTCCCCCTTGACTTTTGCAAATTTTTACGCAGTCCCCTTTGACCCTAGACCAGGGCTCGGCACGAGGTGGCGTCCCGAAATTGCAAAAAATGAAGTCCCCTTTGACTTCAATAAAATTACGATATCCGCCACGAGATATTCGAAGAGAAAATACATGAAAAGGAACGAAACAAAGCAACAGCAGAAAAAAACGAAAAAGAATCATCGCACACCCGCGATGATATTCATATTCTCTTTAATGGCGGCATGATGTATCCATCGTGCAGCGAAACGCGCCTAGAGCAGCCTTTCCGCGGCCATTCAAAATTTTCAAGGGGATATAACTAAGCGGGGAGAAGGGGGTTTGAGGCGGCTTAGGAACCAGTTTGTAGGGTTTGGGATGTAGATGAAAAGTATGTAAAGAAAGTAGAAAAATTATGTGAGGGAGGAAAAATTTATGACTTTTTCTTTCCTAAGCCACCTCAGGTGGCTATCCAGGTGGCTTGAAAGCTACCTAACTCCGAAAAAAGTTGAGCACGCCTTTAGTTCACATAATTTTTGCATAATTTTTCATACTTAGTTCTAACTCCCCATTGTCCATCTACACACCTATTTTGGTGTCATTTCATCCTCACTTCGCTGTAAACAAACCTTTTGTTTATTTGCTAGCGGCATGCCGGCAGCGTGCCGGCCGCAGGTCGAAAGACAACGTTATGCTCTTCCGCAAAAACGACATCCCCTTTGCTTTTTCCAAAAAAACGATATCCAGCTTGCTTGCTAAGCCACCTGTGCCGTGCCCTGCTCTTAAGGCCATTTGTCAGAATTTCAGAACTGAGCAGACTTGCGCATGAAACTTATGAGAGGTGCCATCCTCGCCCAAGACCCCGCAAGACCACATGTAAGAAATGCGGCCCTCACAAAAGAGGGATTGACTGCGCATCGAGGTTCCTGTTTATTTTTCGAACTCTTTAGACCTTTCTTTACCAATCACCAAATTTTCTAATTTCTCGATGCTTATTAAAAAATAGCACGACCTAATGAAAATTAGCTGGTCAAAAACGCCTTTTTGAGTTTCATTGATTTCTCTGAGGTCATTTTACAAGAAAAGGGTCCAAGTGCACTACATTACTGTTACCAGAAAATTGCTGAACACAATGAAGTTTATTTGGTGGGGAAAGGTTGGATTTGAAAAAAGTTGTGCTTATTTGAATTTCAGTGCTGCAAAAACGAATGAACTTTCCGAATGACCTAATAATTCTTCATCAAGAGCAGGAAAAGAAGTAAAAACTAAAAAAGGTAAACCTGTAGATCTTATGACCTTATAACCTATAAATATCATTGTGCAATGTTCGTAACAGTCAGTTAATCAAAAAAAGAGATAGAATAAATTGAAAAAATAATGAACTCAGAGGGAGAACATTTTATGTGGTCCAGTGCATGAAGTGGAAGCAGTGAATCATGTAACATGGAAAATTTCAAAAATTTATTCATGCGTGATTCGCTGAATCTATTAACTAGAATGAAGATATAATAACGCGACGCTACTAGTTGCAGATAGAATATAAAAACAGTTTGATGGTTGATAATGAGCGGTATCAAGAAAATTTGGAGATGCCTAATATTTTAAGCAAGATATGCTTGTACCCTACTTGATATCAAAAAGAATTCAAACGAAATATTTCAGAAAGCCTGAGCCCAGCTCTCAGACTAGTTTAGCGAATGTGCACGGCGCAGTGTGCGTTGAAATACTGCTGTCTAACTGCAAAGTGAATTTGAGCGTTGTGATCCACGGAAATGACGATTATAAACTTCTTTGCACCGACCACTCACACCTGAGATAGTGACAGTCTGACAATCTGAAGGCGATGAAGTAATTTAATGTTGGAAACTTTCTAACATCCAAAGCTCCTGCAATGAACTGTAGGAGAGAGCGTTGCCAAGAATAGTGATCTAACCACATATCAGACTCTTTGTGAATTTGATAAACCAAATTCACAAAGAGTCTGATATGTGATTAGATCTGAGAATACATCTATATAAGGCATTCTACTAATCTCTGCCATTACTGACTCTGCAGGCGCGATCTTTAGTGGTGGGTCAACATAGCTTTGAACAATAAATACCGTAGCATAAAAAAGTAGCTAAAAATATTCCGCTGGTCAGAAAGGTACCGCAAACAGGTACGGCCTAGCGACGGGGCAAAGATTGACTCCCGGCGTCGCAATCGCCTTTATGTCAAAAATTAAAAAACATAAAGTACTTGCTTGTAGGCCCTTGCTCTTTTATATATATACATTGATGACTGTGCATAATATGTCCAACTCAAAGTGAGATAGGCATATGCTTTGACATTCTGAATAGCCAATACCCTAACATAAGATTCACGCGGGATAAACTCGACGAAAATTGGCTAGCTTTCCTGAACGTCCAAGTTTTCATATTTTACAGATCATACGTAACTAAATGATGCAAACGAGCTAGTAAGACTATATTAATTTGCTACCGCTCTGCGCAACCTTGAAGCATGAAACGGTCCGTAGGCAACATGTTCAAGACAGCAAAATCGGTTTCATCCAACGTTGATCCAACATCCAACACCACGATGCATCGATGAACCTTGCCAAAGAGCTTGCGTATCATAACGGCTATCCCCAAAAGGTGCACCAATGCATACAAATTTAGGCAAGAAAGCAGACCGATAGAAATGAACCAGACAACAAAAATATCGTTTTGTGTTCTTCGTATATGATGATTTTAGCAAAACTAATAAGAAAATCTTTGTTTCAAGCGGGCCTCGATGATCTTGTCAAAGTTATAGATATCCTCAAAAACTCAAAAAAACTCAAAAACTAGAAGAATTCCTCTGAAGATCCATATATAGCAATCCCCTTTCAGCCCTGTAACACTCTCTTAAAATATGGTGCCAACATCAAAGGCGCAAAAAGCGAAAATACTTTCCGAATGACTTACTATAACTAGTGTGCAACCACTTTATAGCGGCGTACATTTGCTACGATGCTTTTCAAGGCATGGACAAGATTTATCAGGTCTCGTTGTGAGCAGCTTGTGTTTCGTATGACTAAACATCTATTCTTAGACTATGCTTTTCGAGAGACTACATCATACCACTTCCCTAGTATTGTAAGACCGTACTTCTCTCTTTTCCAAAATAACGATTCCAAAATGAGCTTGTGTACAAATATAAGGTTGTTCTTGTAGGGATGTCTTTTGAAACAGTTTTCTTCCTTTTCCGCTAAACTGGAAGTCGGGATTATACTCTACATTGACTCCGAGTTCTATTCTTTCAGTAACAAATGCTTTTGTTTTTGCTACCTCCTCGAATTCTTTTTTACTTTCTCAAGCCTGGTAGATTCTCGCACATTGATTACCTGGATTTCGATGTGCATGACTATTTCTTATCCAACATCCAACACCACAATGCATCGATGAACCTTGCCAAAGAGCTTGCGTATCATAACGGCTATCCCCAAAAGGTGCACCAATGCATACCTGTAGGCAAGAAAGCAGACCGATAGAAATGAACCAGACAACAAAAATATCGTTTTGTGTTCTTCGTATGATGATTTTAGCAAAACTATAAGAACTATAAGAGACTATAAGAGAAACTATAAGAAAATCTTTGTTTCGAGCCTTGATGATTTTGTCAAAGTTATAGATATCCCTGCTTCTAAATCGTGCGTACGACAGAATGTGCAAGACCGCCGATTGTATCATCTGGGCTCTGGAAAACTAGACGACTGCATGGAATTAGGGGTGGTATATTTCATAAAGTGTCAAAAATGCGGTGACCAATACAAAAGATAGATCGGCACACCCTCGTGCACAAGAATCAAAACATCTTGATGCCCTAGAAAATCCAAAATGGGTGCACATTGAAGGAAGGTTATGTCATGAGAACAGTACTTTCAAGTTAGTGTTATGATCTTGTCGCACGAATCGGAGTTAATGGCCCGCAAAACATTGGAGGCCTTTTGGATAGCGTCTAAACCACCAAAATGAACAGCAAAGATGAAGGCATTATCATAAACGTATATTATCATTATCATATATTATCTAGTCCAAATGCTTAGACCCAAATTACATAATGAATTATCGTGGTATTAGAGTACCAGTGCGTCACCTTTGCTTCGCAGAGGCTCGCACTGGCTCTACTATCTAGGTCCCGCTCATTCTCGCATAGTATGGCATTGAAACTTACCGAGCAATGCCGACTATCACGAACAAAATGTAAACAACTACTCATTCCGAAAGCTTTTTAATGTGAAATCGGTGATTTCGCGTGGATGAGACATTTTGCAGGAGAACAAACGCAGGCTTTTATGGGTTTTTGATTTTCCTATGGTCTTAACAGTTACGATAAGAACAGCAGTTACCGTGAGCTAGATCCTTGTGCAAAAATCTCGTCAAATGCTCTGGTAAAACCTTGGCAAATTGACCATTCACGCAACCAATACTTTTTGGCGCCGTTTTTGTAAAGTAATGAACTTTTGATCACTTTTTTGAGCCTAAGTTCATGGCTTGCACATTTACTTGGCATAAACATCCGCGACTCTGCAGAAAGTGGAATTACGGACCCAATTTTGCGGACCAAATGCAACGTGGATCCTTTTGACGCGCAGTTTCTGAGGGATCCACCCAACGAATCTGCTCGTGCTTCTGCATGTTGGATTTTCTTGCGGGTAGCATGCGCTGTGCGAAATTTGGGCCCAGGAGGTTGGCTGGAGCATGCTCTACGAATTTCGTAACAGACACACTCTCACACACACAGACAGACACACAAAGTCACGTAAACATCCTTAACCCGTTATTATAAGTAATAATGAGCAACTGTGTATTTTTGTCTTTTTAAGGAACGCCTAGAGCGCATGTATTAAATAAATAAATAAATAAACATCGAACTGTTTTCCTATCAAACACTATGTGGATTCTAATACGAGATCTTATATAACCATATAAGGGCATTGTGGACACTGACTATCATACTCACTCATAGTGCAGCAGCAGCGCAGTACTGGTTGTTCGGTCTCTACATTCCGATCTGAAAAGGCTGAATTCAGGCTTGCACATCTATTCACTACTCCATCAGAATAGCTAGACTGAATTTACTGCCAAACAGGGTGTTTGAGCAGGCAGTTCTCAAAGTCTCAATCTTTCAGGAAGTCCTGATGAAGGCGGACGGAGCGCCAACGTTAGCTTGTCGCGCAATAAAGTCTTGCTGTTAACATTGGTCAACAACTTAATGACTGTGTTACAATTGAATCACAATGCCAAGGTTTATCGACAATCGAGCACAAAATATCACTTTCCACCTTTGAATTTCTTAAATATATCCACTCCTGTGCGAACGACCGTACCAACCGTACCGACAATCGGAACCACTTTTCCTGCTATCTTTCTGATCTTTTCGATAACTCCGCATTCACCAACGTCCACAGCAGAGAGAATCTGTAAGCATTAAAGTAATGTACAGTCAGTAAGTCTAAGGAGTCAAATCGCAAACTAAATCATGTCTTATTTGGTCAACCTACCACTAAGATGGTAAGTAACAAAAAGGTAAGGTTGAAAATTCTCATTTGTCGAATTGACTTGAACTACCTGGAAAAATATTTTGAGAAAGTAAGCGGTACGTAGAACGTTTGATAAAACGACGAACAGACAAGTCTTCGGCATAAGTGACAGAGAAACAAATGGGGTATGGGACTACAGGGTGTCCAAAAAAATGTTTCGAACGTTTGATCGTTACTATCTCTCTTCCCAAGAAGTCTTTTGCCTTGCTTCAGGTACCGTTCTGTAGAGCTGGCTTCAACTTAGATGTGCATTATAAAACGAATCACCCATCTCTCTTCACTACTGTAGGATTACGGTAGAAACTTGAAACATATGGTGTCAATATGGAAAAAGCTGCCTTTTCAAAAATTTTCAAAATAATATGAAAACATGTGTAATAGGGTTTTTATGGACGCTGAGTTCAAAGCTAAACTATTCAAAAGATTACGAAGCTTTCTAAACGGTTTAATCGCACTTTTTAAGAACATTGAAAAAATGGCCGCTACCTCTTACTTGGCATAACTCGTCAATGAAGCATCATAACAAGTTGGGAACTTTACAGTTGTTATCAGCAACTCTAATTAGCCTAGTGTAAAAGTTTTCAGGCTGTTTTGTTTCTTTTTTGAGGCAAAATATGGCCTTTCATGGCTCAAAACCCTCCTTGAAGTTTCTACCGTAATCTTACAGTAATGAAGAAAGATGGGTGATTCGTCTTATAATGCAAATCTAAGTTGAAGCCAGCTCTACAAAACAGTACCTGAAGCAAGGCAAAAGACTTCTTGGGAAGAGAGATATTAACGATCAAACGTTCGAAACATTTTTCTGGGACACCCTTATATGTCGCCGAAAATGGGAGGTCAATTTGGACATCTGCCACAAATACGCCTTTTAGTACATGCACAGGCTGATATCTGCTGCATCGTCGAAACCCTCCCACTTTCAGCGACATGCAGTCCTCTATAACAAATGATCTTCTGAGTGTAAGGGAAAACACGAGTTTGCAATAATCTTGATTTCTCTGCTATGTAATTCCTAGGCATTTGTAAGAGACACTATCGCAAATTATGTCAAAAATAAAACATCATAAAGTTGTGCAAAATATGTACAACTCTGTCATCAACTATTTCGCTTGTTCAACTGTAAATTCATCAGCTTCTTTTTTAGAACAAAAACATCGGTAATTGCCTTTTCAGCGAAGAAGCAAATAAAGCTTGCGTCCAATCAAGTTCTACAGAAAGTTCTCGGTTGCTAATGTTTTCTCTTGACTCTGTAAAGCTATAGACTATTAATTGGGTTGTTTTTGAGCCACAGCAGACCGTAGCAACTTCTGGTCAATTTTTCCTAGACATGCTTATGCACAAAAGAAGGAATTTAACGAAATGGAAAAGAGGATGATCAGATAGCAATTGAAAGTTGGGAAGTTTCTAATATTGTCGTAATCTTTTCAATCGAGATGATTCCTCTATCAAAAGAGTTCCTAAAAGCAGTACACAAAGGATCCAAACCCATCTTCCTTATCTGCGATGTCGGACTATGGAAAAATTATAAGCGTTCAAAGGTCCAATTTTTGCAAACATTTTGCGCCACATCCTCAAGGACTAGTTGTTTAAAACACCTACTGTGTCTCCGATGAATGTGAGCACCCTTGAAATCTGTACACTAAATAATCTTGCTAGTCATGCACTCCTAAGTTAGATCTTATAGCACACTAGTTCGCTTTCCCGGTCCAGCCCGGGCCAATGGTCACCTGCACTGCGAGCCCCCCCCCCCCTTATATGTTATGAATGACTTACCTTGAGACATTCGTTTTGAAACCGCATCCTCGTGACTCTGAGGTAAAAATGAGCTTCACCGCCCTCCTTTACGTGACCACGACAAAATGCTTGATTAAACATGATAAGCCTCCAGTTTCTTAGAAAAACGTAAACAAATCAATAAATCGATGAAAGAACCCGGCGAACTTCAGTAAAAAGTATCCTAAAACAGTCGGAATCAAAAACATCTGTATGCAAAGTTTTAGCCCAATCGGTTGAGCGACGGGCGTTCTATAGCTCACATACCCTCTAAACAGACAATTTTTTAGTTTTATATATATATATATAGGGATCATGCATTAAGCTCCAGTGATTTCACAGATTTGAATGAATTATCTATCAATCTCCAACTAGTTGTTTGAGCCATTATTAACGATTGCCCGAACAGGAGAGAACGCCAATCCCGTGTCGTGTATGAAGCGATTACACCTTTGCCGCTTTAATTTCACGATTTTCCCCTAATCCCACCAACTGCGTAGGCTTTTTAATTGAAGCGCGTTTTTTTCAAAAGCCGAGACCCATTTGTTCTTTCGAACTCTAGCAAAGAGGAGAAAAGATGTTGAAGAGAACGTCGCTCCAATGATCACCCAAATGTCAGGATTTTTGCATTACATACAAGAACTTATAAACTCTGCAAACTCTCAAAGTATTTACCTCGACTCTGCATGAAGCGAAGCTGCCTTGCTCACTAGGGGATCGTAAGGTCCACACATGAGTGCCTCGCTGCTGACCAAGAAACAAAGCGCAGGGTTGTGAAAAGAAAGAATTTCATTGTTAACTTTGAAATTTATTATAAATGCACCTCTTCAAATAAAGGCTGGGGCAAGGATAACAGAAAAGAAAAGATCAACATTCCTGTTTTACCTATCACATAGTATTATTGTCGGCATTGTAAGCGGTTGCAAAATAGAGTAATACTATGTTGACTATAAAGGATTCTGCTGAAGGCTTGCACCCGTGGCCACGAAAGGAATTGGGAAGGCAAGCCCTTCAGCATTTGAAGCGATAAATCAAGAGTGTGGACCGACACGGACACAATCTTCTTTCTTACACTTATATAGCCCTGTATCAGTCACATGCGAGTACTTCTTTTAATCGCTTATATGTAATCAGCTTTGAAGATTTAGATAAAGAAAATCTCTGGCAGATCTTGTAACAAAAAATAGGTTAACTCTTAAACCAATTTCGCAATTCGTGACTTGAATGTCCGTTGCTTGTGACCAATGTATCGAATAGCAATTTAACGATGCTTTCGGAGCTTTCGGATGATCCGCCAATCGACGTGGAGGAGGTCTTCGTTTAATCACACAACAATCATGAAATTACTCCAGTCGCATTGCCTCAATTAAATCTTGCAATGTTCAAAATCGAATGGTATTTTCATGAATATGGTGCTGAAAATTATTTTTTACCAAAAATTAGATGTCAAAAAATCGTCAATGTCAACATTGTCAAAAAAAATTTTTCACATAAAGTATCGCTGCAAATACTCACTTCGCTCAAGGCTTGATGAATGAACGCCCGAAACTCAGTCCTCTCCAGAATTGGCTTTTCGATAACATGCTGTGTGAATTTATGTCTAAACATGTTAATGCAAGCCCACGCTATAATCATCGTGTATGATGCTTGTTTTGAACTCACATCAAAGACGGTAAAAAATTTGGCTATTTGCTCTACAAAAGCGAGTACTAGCTTTCTTTTGTGCATAGCTTTCATTTCTTTGAGGCCATTAGATCACATCATGCGTTTTTGTATGCTTCATGATTCAGAACTTCATTCTGCTCATCTTCATCTAAATATAATATTCGGTTATGGCAAACGTTTCTTCTTTCTTCAGCCAGATTTTTAACCGATTATGATTTCTGATGTAAATCGTTGATTTGATTACAATACTTTTATCCAAAAGAGCTAAGTGATGTTTTTCAGTGATGCAAAGCCAATTATCAGATCATCTGTTTAGTGTCATTGAGAATCATTTACAGCAAGCTCCTTAGCGATTGCTGATAGATTGCATCACAAATTTGCTTTGTCATCTTAGCCATTTTTGCTTCTCTACAGTATAGGACAAAATATTGTGTGCTTAAACACATTGATTGATTGTATTTTATTAGTCAGCTCCATGGCCTTAAATTCCAAATGAAACAATAAGTGCTGATTACTGCAAACTCACTCAAATGCATAGATGCAAGTTTCTAAAAACTGTGGATAGGCGATGTGCATGTGCATTTTTTGCGGTAGCTCCACGATATATAATAAATGCAGTACTTTGTAAAATAACGAAAAAGCTTGTCTCTCCAATGCTCGTTGTTTCTATTCATAATACTTGCAAATTATAAAAACCGTATATTCCGAATAACAAAATTTTTGATGTTTTTGGTGCACTTAAATAGCCATCACATTTCGCCAAAAATGCTAAGGTAGTCGTATAGTACCTTGACAGCTCACGGCAGTGCGATATGATACCGTTAGAATGCGTAAAAAATTGCTTTTCAGTTTAGGATTTGTTAAGTGTTGTGATCTTCTTCTTTCTGTGGATCCGGGACACGAATAGCATCAGTGCTTTATTGGCGTTTGGTACAAATGTCAGAAGCGAGGAATGAAGGAAGAATAAAGGATGAATATTACCGCAAGAGGAAGCTCTTATATAGCCTAAAGGATGATTGTAAACAAAAAAAGAGATATATACTATAGAGGTTCATTTACTACATTTACAAGCAACCTAGTGTCACTCTACAACATCTCCTTTCTAATTAGTCAATTGTATCGTTTCTTCGAGGGTCGATCTTGAAACTGCATGGTGGTTGACGAGTCCTTTGCGAGCGGCACGAGCAGGACGCGAAGACATTCGACTAACGGATTCATCAGCGTCCCTTTTTTCGGTATTGGCCGCAGCATTATCAGGATTTGGCACAACATCAATGTGATTGGCGTCGGCGGCAGGAACATCAACGAACACGGCGGGAGTCGACTGTCTGGGGAGCTCAAAATCCGAAAAATTTAACTCTTCCAATAGCGTGCTGGTAGCATCGGAAACTTTCGAGGGCGTAGCTGATTGGCATGGCGATTCCATGTGAATCTTTCAACTTCTACGTTGTAGAGCGCGTCCAATCCTGCTTGTAAGATTCATGGGGTTCAAGTAGGATTGCTGGATTGCGGTAGTCGCGAGCATAGACAGCATGGATAACGAAGTGTTTTTTCTTGGCTCCGTGTCTGCGGATGTATTGAGCTTCCATCCCAGGATTCGTTCCGGGGAGTAGCTTGGTTTAACAGTCTAAGCGTCAGTGACCAAACGTGTAAGCGGAGTATTAATCCTTCGTCCGAGAAACATCTCAGCCGTGAAACGATTATCTGGCGAGGGCGGGAGGACGTACACCGATAGCAAAGTGATAACTTCGACAAGGCTTCAGAAAGGTTTTCTTCTCCCTTTAGCTTCATAATTCCTCTCTTAAAAGTTCCAACGAAGCATTCAGCGAGTCGATTGTGGGTTGAACGGTGGCGTCCTAACTTACATGACTATGAGGAAATGATCCAACAATGGTTGGTGAACCATCGATGTAAATAAACAAATCGATAAATCGATTGAAGGGCCTAACAAATCGTTGCAATAAGTATCCTATCTTCTGCGCTGTACCTTATTTATAGGGGGACGAATTTTATCCCCACCGGTTCACACAAAAGAGAGTTTATAAACCACATACTTACAAACGAACAAATTTACAGAGAATCGGTTTTGTTTATATATAATATATTAGTGTCGTTTTTTATTTGCTTGCTTGAACAAAGCAACCAGACTCAACCCAATAAAAGGTAATGGGTATTGTTCGATAGAGCAAAGCAAGCTCTACAAGATAACGTTTATAATTTTGCGCCAAGCTCGATACACGGATAGATCGAACCCAAAATCTGAAGATTTCCAAATGCCCATAAATCGAAAAAAATCAAATCTTCGTCCAAATAATTTCTACGGACCTCCCACTCGCACACGTCAATACTTTCGATATCTGATATCCATATGTGCAGCTGCTGTACTTTTTCCTTGACTAGAAACTGAGAAAACGAAAATTTTCGTGTTTTTCTAAAAGCAATGCTGAGCCGTTCTTGCATATGTAATTCTATACTACAAGCTTAGTTAAGTATTATAGATTCTCAGCCCATTCCGAGCAGTAGTTTTTGAGAAATGTCGAAATCAACTTTTTTCTTTTCAGTTTTAGTGCTAAAAGTGACATTTCTCAAAAACTACAGCTCGGAATAGGCTGAAAATCTATAGTTATACTTACCTGGCTTGTAGTATAGAATCACATAAGCAAGAACGGCTCAGCATTGCTTTTAGAAAAATATGGAAATTTTCGTTTTCTCAGTTTCTAGTCAAGGAAAAAGTACAGCAGCTGCACATATGGATATCAGATATCGAAAGTATTCACGTGTGCGAGTGGAGGTCCGTAGAAATTTTTTGGACGAGGATCTGATTTTTTTTCGATTTTTTGGGCATTTGAAAATCTTCAGATTTTGAGTTCGATCTATCCGTGGATCGAGCTTGGCGCATAATCATGGACGCCTTCTTGTAGAGCTTGTTTTGCTCTATCGAACAATACCTATTACCTTTTATTGGGTTAAGTCTGGTTGCTTTGTTCAAGCAAGCAAATAAAAAACGACATTATTTTCTTGACAACCTAATAGATTATGATTGATTTTAAAACGTGGGTTTCCTTTCGACCGTTTTGCCAGCGCTATTGATTTATCTATTTCGAAACGTGCTGTGTGAATGGGTTTTTTAATTACACTGAATGGTGATTCTGGAGTTGCTCTCAGCTCGTCCCCTTTCCCCTTCGCACGCGATTTCTTGTGGACTTAGTGAAGAAGTGAAAAAAGTGAACTTCTGCCAACTTTCCTGTTTTACCCACAAAGATCTCCTAGAGAATGTGATTGCTGGGAATGAAAGCTGGATTTCTACGATAATGTGAAGAGGCGTGCCTTTTGCCTACCACGAGAAGAACAGCCGAAAATGGAACGCAGCCACCGCAAAGTTATGCTTTGCTGCTGGTTTGATTCGAGGGATGGTCTACTATGAGCGAGCTATACCGTTACCTCTATCCTGTACACACACAGCTTGAAATATTGTAGCCGCAATTCGAGAAAAAAGCCGGAAACTTGCAGCCATGTACTTACTTCACGACAACGCCGTGGCTCATCGAGCTTCAGCAACCCAGTAAAAATTAGCCGAATCAGAATGGCAGGTGCTTTCCTTATCCATGCATAGCCCCGATCTCTCGCCCTGCGATTACAAGCTGTTTTGTCCGCTGAAGCAGTTCCTAAATGGGGAACGGTTCAAAAAAAAGAAAGAAAAAGAATGTCAAAATCGCTTTGACGACTTTTCTGCGCCAGCCATTCGACTTCTGGAGAAATGGCGCCGAAGAACTGCCCGACAGACGGGCAAAAGATTACTGAAATCCACGGTGATTATCTCCATTGAGGTTGGTCTTGTAATAAAAATATAAGCGATTGAAGTTTTGATACAAAATTTTGATTGAAATTTTCATACAAACCTTCGGAACAACCTAGCAATTCTCATCGACACGTTGCGTTGCCACTATAGTATAATACATCTGAATCCAGCTTTCCGAGCTGATTCCCAAGCTTTTTACAGGTTTCCAAAGCAGCAGTTTATCTTAAATGCTTTACGTACGACGTATCAATCATGTGAAGATCAGTACGTAGACGAAACCGGTAGGCATGTAGCGATCAACGAGCAATTAGACATCCCTCACTATCGAACATATTTACAACTAGGGAGCTCAGCGCCGGCAATGTCACTCTTCCAGCGCAGCTATTAGAGGGTTGTGCATTATACTTGGGTCCGAATCGAGTAAAAATTTGATCATTCATAAAACATTCGAATATATTTGTTAAGTTTTCCCATTTTCGAAAATAACTTGAAACTCAAATATTCAAAAAACGGGTTTCGAATAAAATTCGAAACTCGAATAATCAAAAAACAGGGTTTTGAATAGATTTTATTCGAATGTTTTCTCGAATTCGTATTCGAATAAAGATCGTATTCAAATTATTCGAGTTTGTATTAGAACCAACTGCTGAGTATCAAGCTCGCCTCGTGTGCGTTTTTCCGCAGAACTCGATAATGCATCTTTTTCCAGCCGTGATCATCTTTGAACTGTATGGAAACTCGCATTCCTTCAACTGCTTGCGACAGTAAAAAGATAGATGTGGATTTTGATTGATCGCATTTTCGATCAATGAGGTTTCGAGCTCATGGTCCTGGTTCACGTTCAATTACTGGAAGTATGTTGACATGCTTGTTTCTCTTCTTTTACGTTGCTCATGCTTTTGGTACGCAGAGGTCCACACTAGTGAGCACTATTGCTTGCTAAACTCATATTGCACAACTGCTTCAACTTAAGCTAGAGCTACGGGGCTGGGGCTTGGTACAGTAGGGTAGAGAATGCTGATTATGAATAAAAATTTAATTTACCGATTTTATCGATTTTTGGAAAATTTTATGCTGCAAGGCGGGAGCTGGTACCGGGCAGGGGGGGGGGGGGATGTGAGGCTGGTGACTATGAATGAACCGGCTTTAGCCGGATATGTCAGTAAGGTCTAGATATGGTTCTACAGTTATGAGAATTTATTCGAATATTTATTCAAAATTCGACTCCCAATGTTCGAATATAAACGGTATTCGCTCATTCGATATTTTTGGTTCAACTTCATTCGGAATTCATTCATTCAAAAAATTCTGAATTCCGAATTTATTTGATACTTCGTTTTTTCGGTTTTTTTCGATTTTATTCGATATTCGTTTATTCAAAATTTTCCATTTTCAAATTTATTCGATATTCATTCGATGAAAAATTTCAAAATGCGCGAGCCAGTGCCATACGAAACATAATGTGCAAACAGATTTAAATAGAAATCCTGGAAGAACGAAAGAGCAAGAAAATGCAGAGAAAATCCGAAGAGAAAAACTAAACAAGTTTTCTCTAAAAACGACTGTATTTTAAATTTGTTGGCTGTTTGTGCTTTGCAACAATACCATGAAATAATCCCCGTAATCCTTTCTGTATGATGCGAATGGAGAACAACCTAATTATCAAGGTGCACAATCAATGTATAGACAACAATTCAAGTGTAATGACACACTAAAGACAGCCATATGATACAAATAAGATATCAAACAGCTTCTAATACAAACAACTATCGTCGTCTCCCCGGTGTACGTTGGGCGGAGCTTTTGCGGACATTTCAACATGTTGGTGAACTTGCTAACCCTCTACTACGAGGCATTGTTTTTTGTGATCTATCGCTACCAACCCTGCCACGTGTGACAACAGCATACAAACGTGGCAGGTTAGAGAGTACAAAGAACCATGCTTTGAAGTAGAGGCTTGACAAGTTCACCAACGTGTTGAAATGTCCGCAGAAGCTCCGCCTAACGTACGCCGGGGAGACGACGATACCTAGTGTGCAGGTTGCAAGGCACGCGTACTTATGAGACTGCTTATTTTGCAAGAGCTGCGTAATTTGTTCATGAAGCTTGGGTTTACGGCGTATCGTCTCCCACGGCTCTATTGTTAGTGATGGAAAATGACGGGTATATGGGCCAGCTTATAACAACTCCAGTGCAATGGCATTTCGTTAGCTCTGGCTTCCGCCTGACATTCCTACAAACAAAACCATACGAAATCCTTCATAGACTATGCATGCGAACCAGCTTACCACTGCGTAAACTTCTTCGCCCACAACTGCTACGCAGCAGCCGTAACGATGACCGCTTTCCTCAAGATTGCGTGCGCCTAACAAAATAACCAGCGGTTTTGGATCCTTCCGCTTTCGGTACAGAATATGAACAGTTGATTCCATTTGTTTGAAAGCAGCTTCCGTCGCTATTTGCAACTGCGGCAAAGAGGATGCAACCTTTACCAAAAACATGGCAGGGTCCGGAAACACATCCTATATACATCGATGTAATGTCGTATCCAAACCTGGGTAAAAGTGCATACTTACACTTTTAGTGAAAACAGTACGCCTGCTCATTGCAAACGCAACTCTCGTCAGCAGGAATTCTTTCCAGCAGCAAACCTACTGCGCGCGCTTTCTGTGTCACCAGAAATAGAAGTTCTCTAATGTCGAATTCAGGCCTTTCATGTAAGCTAAGATCCTCCTCTGAGAGAGACCGCTCAAAATTCCACACTCTTTGTAAAAGGATGCTGCGTCTTGCCGATTGTAAAAATGAATACGGAGCTGTGTGAATCAGTGTGCATACAAAATTTATCAATGGAACAAAATATATAAATAACGAATATTCACCTTCTGCTGCAGCCGGATCGCACCTTGACATATACACGGATAATTGTCTGGAAAGCTAGGTATGTTTGGATTTCTCTCCCTTCTCCCATAGTTCCACAGTAACTGCTCACCAGCCTGTAAAACTATTTTCATTGCGCAGAACTTTTCATTATGTATGAGATGATTTTGCTCAACCTTACCTTGATATCGCTTTGGCTACCAAACAATGCAAACATCGAACACGACGTTCGCCAAAGCGAATACAACGTAGGTCTAGGTTTGCGTGCGCTATCGACTGGTTGATAAGTCGACCAAGCGTTGCTGTTGCCTTGTATGAGTCGCAATGTGCTAGTACGATAAAATCGCTACCGCTTCTTCTAAATCCATGCCAGTACTTGATCACTTTATGGCGTTGCTTTTCATTAAGTTTAATGAGAAAATTTTTTACGTCTTCCGCCAGTCCTTGATAGCCACACTAGATACAAACAATATTATCGTTAAATCAAAAATCTCTCTTATTTCAGAAAGTTTTCTTACGATAATCAGCAACCGCCATTTCTTTAGCGATATCTACTGGCGTGAACACTTCGTCCATTGATGGTAGGCATCAGTGGCGTACCCAGGATTTCGGCTCGTGGGGGGGGGGGCGACAAAAATTTTTTTCTAATGAAGGTGCGTGGCGTCAGCCACGCACTCCGAAAAATTTTTGGGATGTTTCCCAAAATTTTTCCGGGCAACTGACCCCAAAATTTCAGAAAAAGGGGGCGTGGCGGCAGCCACGCCCCCGAAAAATTTTTTTTACGAGGCTAATTTGAATTTTTAAAAATTTTTAAAAATTATTTTAATTATTTACAAGTGAAAACAGGTCCTCTGCACATTTTTATAATACATTTAACCAACTTTCAAAAATTTCGCGACCCATTCTCGGGGGTGGGGGGGCGCGCCCCCCCCCCCTGCCCCCCCCCACCCCTCGGTGCGCCACTGGTAGGCATCTCACGCACCTCAAGCCATGGAAAGTCCTTAAACATGCTGTCGTTTCCACTAAACAAATGAATTCTCAACCTGTACAGACTGTGCATGACATCGACGTAGGAAATGATCTGCTGGGGCACAATCTCGATCTTTGTCAAACCACCCGTGTAAGGTGTTTCACAGCTTCCAAGCGCAAACTTGGATCAAGAGGCTCAAACCGTCTTTCGAGATCGGAAATCGTGTATCTGGTGGTGTCAGCTACATCACGGATGGCACGGAGGCTTCACTCGTAGTCGTTCTTGTCACGTCACTCATTATAGGCTCTGTACTTGCTTCGCTAATTTTCGCCGTAATTTTGAAATTCAGCTTACTGATTTTTTTCTTTCTCTTTTTCTTCTTCTTTGTGGTCTTCATCTTTTATAACGATACGATATGCTGCACCAGTCCCTCGTCGTTGTCTATTGGAGGTCGATCGAATTGCTTGAGTGATGAAAACAACGATGCTTGCAGTACCAACGACACTATGTCACCTTCTTCCGAGCTGACTTTTCCATCTCTAAGTCCAATACAGAGCTTTTGATCAAGCCTGCAATGCATAGCATAAGGTAGAATAACCAAAACAAACGGCTTGCTTTCTCCCGGCACATCTTCCATTGGTGACACCCTCGGGCGTTTTCGTGGCGATGACTCAGTTTCCGTAAGCGGTTGCGAACTTCGTTGTCTCGTATCTAGATTTAATAATTTAAAATTTATGATCTTAATTTTCGTATAAAATGCACAAATTCACCAGCACGTGAGATTGGTTTAGTTTGTCCATCTCCCTTACTTCCTGCGACATCAAAAATTCTCGTTGCTTCTTCCTAATTGCCTTTCTTTTCCACAAGAATTCTTGTTGCATCTTCCTCATCGCCTTCCTCTTCTACATCATCCTCGTCAAAGTCATCCATTTTTTCTAAATCTCCTCTTTCCAAATCGGCAAGATGTTTACGGCGTTCCAAATTAAAACAACCCAGCAAGATGGGTTTAGCAGATGTAGAATTGTGATGACACAGTTACACTTTCTCCGCAAGATTGAACTTTTTCTTTACTTCTCGAACTAGTCCAGGATATTTAGCGGCCTCTTTTCGTCCGAAAGTCCGCATCTTTACATAACCGAAAGCGCAGCTGTATAGGTACCGTCTCTGACAGTTTATTAGTTGCATTACTTGCGAATGTCCTGTAGCAGAGATTTCGATGTAAGTTATGCTAAATTTGATATACCTGTCATATTTGCACAATCTTTTTCATCTATTTTTTGCTGATAATCATGATCCTACTGCAAATCTGCTATAGCATGCCTTGTCTGAAGCATAAAAAATCGCAAACGATAGAGAGCAGTTTGAGTACGAATTTGACGCAGACTCCGTGTTAGCAACATACCGTGTTACAAGAAAGGTTCAATCTTCAAATTCACTATCTCGCAAAAACTGTTTCATTACATGAGGGACGGTCATCTTATGTACGCGCGTTCCGCTATATTGTAGAAAGAACGGTGCAAGTGGCTCCGTCATTCCTTCTAACTGCTGCATTTCAATAATGCTGCAAGAAAGGAAAACAGCCTGCTAGTGTGTAAAAAGTATGCTTGATTTGATTTTAACTCACTGATTTCGTAATAACTTTGTATAATAATCATCCATTTTTTCGACTCTTCATCAAGAACAAATATTGTCCATAAAATGGAAGCTTTTGTTGTGCAGCCCTAGCTCTGTTTTTTGAGACAGGATAGCTGCTGATCTAAATATGTACGTAAGTATTAGTCTATGCAGTAGATCAATGGTGCAACAACGGATGCACTCGCCCAAAGCCTTTCTCCAATTTCATCCATGACGAACTCTTAGAGCCCTGTTCGCTCCATTCATTCACCGAAGTTACATCTTCTTCTTCGGACCGACAAGTACTTCCGTACATCATTCTGTAGATACACTCATTCCTGCTTGTATTGCAGTGTTGCACTAGAATTATGTTATCGTAAAAATCAGCGACGCAAAAGCGCACAAAGACAAATTCCATAACATTGAGTTTTGTGCTGGCCGCAAGGTCTTTTTTTGTTCAAAAATCTACATTATTTTCTACAGTTTCTTCGACTGCTTTATGCTCAACCACAGCTCTAGCAACACAGTAAGGTTCACCTTTCTGCAAGTTATATGTATGAAATAACGTTACAAAAAGCAGATAAACTGACACACTTTTTTTGCTGGGTACGATACCCTGAAACGATAGCGCTTGCTTTTCTACGACATTCAGTCTTACTGTATAGTTCAGAAATAGTCTTTTGCCATGTTTTAAAACTTCGCGACGTTCACGACCGGCTACTGCAAACATGTCAAATCCTTGTAAATCGATAGCGAAGACTTGTAAATGAATCAGTAACAAAATGCTCAAAGTATCAAAAGCATCGAGTCCGTCACTCACCTGGTTCAAGTCGTTGCTCTATGAACTTATTAAAGGCAATAAGAGCTTTTATCATACTTTTATGAGAACTTACACTAACCCTTCTGTTTTTAGGCTCATTATGCCACAATTTCGCACGAATAGATTGCATCGTCGACTGTTACTGTTCGGTTTATTCTGGAAATACGGAATGCCAAAAAAAGCTTCTTAGTTTGAGAAACAACGCACCGTTTTCGCGCTCTCATAGCTGCGAGCGTAAACCGATTTATACAGGCCACATAACCCCATGTATCGTTTTTCAATGGATTGCCTTTCCTTGCCAAAGCATCCGGCTAAACAGAGACGAAATTTGAGTTAGCGCTTGTTCGTAAACATATAGACGGCTTCAACATAGTGTTTACCAGTGCTTCAGAAATATATTCTTCAAATTCTTTAAGCATCGGATGCTTCCTTCCATCCAATTTACGATAATACTTCAATTCAATGTCCACTTTTTCCTGCCGTTTTGAATTATTAGGTGCAGTAATTTAATACTTATGGCATAATTCACGAGTAATAGTCAATGTTTACTTTTCTTTTGTTTCTTTGGCACAATGTAGTCCTCTTAATAGTATCCCGGTGCTTGATCATCCATTTCATAACAGAAGATAAGTTCGACATTTGGTGCAGTTTTGAACACTGTATCCACTGGTCCACCTATAACATTCATATAAAAGTTATTCGTATGTGATTTTCCTAATTCCTTAAATTGCCTCTTGAATTTTAATTCAAATTCAACCTTTGAAAGCCTCGTCTCCAAGCTGCATGTAGCAAGTAGACGTTGTTGCTTTTGGCGTAGCCGTTCGTGAAGTACCTTGCTTCGCTTCTTTACTAGCACCGAAACTTTGTATAGCTTGAGACTTCGGTGTGGATTCAGCTTGCATCACATTAATCGCACTACTCTCTCTTTCTAGGGCATCTTCTTTTTGTGATCATAAGATGTACCAGGTTCTTCTCCACGCTGCATCGCATCTCTTAACTTTAGTTTGCGCCCCATCTACAATACTTGTTAAATTATCACACGTATATATTTCAAGTATTTGTCGTTAAATACGCTTATTTCTTCGAGGCTTTCTTCTAGTCATTGCATGCCCATGTTCATTTTAGCACTAAGAGCATTTTGCCTTGTATCGGTCACATGCGAGTGCTTCTTTTAATCGCTTGTATGTATAGGTTGGTGCAAAAGTAATGCGCGTTTTTTTAGCTCTTCTTTCAAGATAGCTTTTCTCTATTAAAGTTTCCCCTATACAACTTACCAGCATACCATTAAGAAGCTTCTTTCATGCTCTATTCAAAGGTGGTTAAAAGAGGTTTCTAGCATTCGTTAAAAATTTCTAGAGTTTCATACAACCGCACTCGAAACCAGAATTTCATAGCACTTACTTTTTTGGCCAGAATTTGGGCGCCAGTGAACGCATTCTCTTGCAAATTTGACTACTGTTGTAGTAGAAATTTTCTACGTTATGCACGCTTTACTGTTTTCTCAGAAATTAATCAGAATGAGATTTCGGCGCCTCAACATGAGTGATGGTTTTGACTATTCTGTGGGCCATAAATTTCCTTTGAAGAGGGCAATCGCCAAAGCTTCGCTCATTTCTATAAGCATAAGGGTGGGCCTGTTGTTGACAGTTTTTGCAGAAACATGGAAGCTGTTCAGTTTATAGAAGATCAAAAATTTCCATATTTCGGGATTTTGAGGGCTACGAAAAAATGTCGAAAAAATCGGACAATTTTGAATATTATTTTTTCCTTTTCGCAAGTCTTCTTTGTTTGAGCCCCTTTCAACTTTTTTTTGCTAGCTTACGGCTACAAGACAGTCAACTTTTCATTTATACCGACAAATCTTGAAGGAAGTTATGATCAGTTAAAAACGAAATTCACGAAAAAACTTTTTTTTTGCTTATCAATCCAAATTTTCCACCGTTTTGCGATGTTAGCATAAGTTAATGTGCGCTGTATAGAGAGAGGTATGGTGCCTCTGATGGACTTGCCGACTTGCCTCTGTCGTACCGAGAAATATGGATTTTTTAGAAAGTTATAGCACGCCAAAGTGAGAACTCGCAAAACGCCCTTTACTTTTGCATCAACCTAATAAATAGCTTTGGAGATTTAGATAAAAAAAATCTCTTGACAGACTGTAACAAAAAATTTTGTTAGTCCTTAAACCAGCCCGCAACTCGTGACTAAGTGTGGCCGTTCCTTGTGACCAAGTGTGTCGAATAACAATTCAACGTGCTTTCGGAGCTTTCAGATCATTTTGCCAATCGACTTGGAGGAAGTCTTTGCTTAATCACGCAACAATCATTAAATTACCCAGTCGCATTGCCATCAATCAATTTTTGCAATGCTCAAACCGAATTGAATTTTTGAAATATAGTGCTCAAGACTATTTTGTTACCGAAAAGTTAGATGTCAAAAATAGTATGTTTTTTAAGGAATGTATCGCAGATGCAAATACTTACTTCGCTCAAGGCTTGATGGAAAAACGCCCAAAAATTTTTTTGCTTACATGCTGTGAATTTATGTCTAAACATGTAAATGCAAGCCCAGGCTATAATCATCGTGCATGATGCTTTTTTTGAACTCACAGCAGACACGGTAAAACAAACTGGCTTTTTGCGCTACAAAAGCGAGCAGCAACTTCCTTTAGTTCTCATAGTTTTCATTTCTTCAGGGCCATTAGATCACATGCGTTTCTGTATGCTTCATGATTCGGAACTCCATTCTGATCATCTTCGTCTGTATATTTGTTACGGCAAATGTTTCGTTAACGTCTTTCAGCCAGATTTTTAGCCGATTATGATTTCTGAAGTGAATCGTTGATTTGATGACAATTCTTTTATCCAGAGGAGTTAAGTGGTGCTTTTTTAGTGACGCAAAGAATAATTATTGGATCATCTGTTTAGTGTCATTGAGAATCATTCACGGCAAGCTCCTTAGCGATTGCTAATAGATTGCATCGAAAATTTGTTTCGATGACGTCTTAATCATTTTTGCTTCTCTACTCTACAGCACAGCATGATGTGTGCTCAAACCCTTTGCTATCACTTTGAAGGGCAGTAATCATATGAGATAAAGGTAAATTACTTTACTTTCAGGCCTTTGAGGAAGGCACTGATGCCGAAACGTTAGGCCGAAGTATATTTCTATCATACCTGCTTTGGAAAAGAAAGCTCTGAGATATACTGAACATGCCCAGGTTTTATGAACAGACAGCCTATGAGATACTTCGTGAAGTGTAGCCACATTTGTTCTCAATAGTCAAAGAAATTCTAGCACTTCGCCAGAAAGTAACAGCCACGTGACAGCCTTTCATCTTCTTCAGAAGATGCCGTGCCATGACCATTGCTCCGAAATTCATCACAAACAATAGAGCAGGAGTTACATGCAACCTGCCCAGAAGATCATCCAAAAATAAAAAAAGTTATACCAGAATGTCTCTGCCGTGGTTATCAAGCAGAAACAACATTTGTTATACTCCTCTCTACTCAAATATGGAACGAGGGAATGAGCATGTAGACGACTAATGAACAACGAAAGCTGGAAGAGGATTAAAAGAAAGTCCAAGCAAATCTGCGCTGGTATGCGGTCTAACATCAAATTTACACTCTATGAAAATTCGAGAGACTTTTGAGTGAACAAAATAAACCCATAAAACACGTTGCGCGCCTGCCACAGAATACAAGATCCGGTCAATTATCAGGTGCATCAACGGCTCAGTTGACAGGATATCATGGTTTCTCAACAAAATTCGGCCCACTTCTCGAAAAAAATTCCCTCCCATCTGACAAACGCTAGACATTTCTTGATCGACTGCGACGTAAATTTTGACTAAAGTTGCATCATAAAGCATTACACGTGTCGTTTGTACACCAATGTCTCCAACAGCGAAGCACTAGAGGCTCTTTCCGAGATGCTTGATGAGCACATTGCAAGTATGTCGACGTATGGACTCAGTTAAACGCGACTCATAACTCTCGAAGGGAGTGTCTCAAGTGCAATAAAACAAGTGTTCTGGAGACTTCTGGTCACAGGTAAGAGGATGCCAATGGGTCAGCATTAGCGCCCATGTTGCTAGATGCTTTATGAGCAAAATAGAGAAGCCGGTGTTATCTAGAAGACTACTTATGTAGTGCAGATACATAGACGGCCGTTAATTACATCAACTCAGTTCGAAATGGACTAGTGTTTTGCAGATCAAATCAACAATTCCAGTACATAAAATTCGAACGAAGGTTGGTTGCCCTATTTCAGCACACAACTGATGTTGGCCGGTGGTACGATACATATATGGTAGCTGTAGACAGCTGTAAGAACATGCTTTTACATGCCAAGTCCGCCCACCCGATTGCCGTTAAGCGTGCTATCTTGCATAGTGTGTTCCGGACGGCGACTAACATCTGCAGTGGTGAGAGTGAACGACAGAAGTCTGGAGTGCTAGCGTCCGCGACAGCAGCCTCAAACAGCTACTGTTCGGCCAGGTCTACACGTATTCGAAGGGCAACTGCACAATCTGATGACGATCTAACATAATTCCTCTCTGCTTACCATTCGTCTCAGACAGGGTAACACACGCACTACGAAGTCGTTAGATGCGAGCGCAGCCGAAACGTGATGTCGTTCTCACCAATATACCGCGGAATAACATCAGAAATTAACTCATACGTCATAGATTATACGATATCGCCTGCACGTTCAAATGCTGCGTTATTTGCCCTTACGGAAAACAAGGAGACTGTGTAAGAACTGAAGCAGTATGCGGGCTTGAATGCCTAGACTGCCACGCTACCTATATTGGCGAGAACGGGCGGCCACACTATGTACGCGTACACGAACATCTAACGAGTAAAACGGAAAGCATAATAGCCCCGTTAGGAAAAAACAAGAAAGTTGATCACTGCGAAAATGTTTTCATGTTGAGTGTACAGTCTTAGCTCTAAAAGTAGAATATTCGCTCGCAGAGAGTTGACAGCGTCATTCATTCTATCAAGGGAACCCAAAATGAATGGCAAAAATGAACAATACTCTATCACAAGTGACCTCATGCTTCTACCGTAGTGCCAGCTTTAACGCCCACATTATATAAGCAGATCCTTAGTAGGACTGCCTTCATACTTCCACCATCTGTACGTGAAGCTAAGCACTGCCGTCGCAGCGTGTTGCAGGGTTGGCAGGAGGTTGCATTCCGGAATTCAAAAACGGCATCCCCTTTGAAGCCCAAAATTTTTACGACTTCCTCATTGACCCCTATTTTTGACCCGTCATTTTGTGACGGACAGGTACATGCAAACAAAAAGGACTCAGCGCTTACTTTAAACTTCAAAACACCTCACAAACTTCTCCGCTGACTTTGGCAAATTTTGGACTTTTCGCTTGCCCTGCTGTAACCATAACTTTGTTCAGAATGCTTTTCCAAATTCTACAACCTGCATAAATATACATTAGATTCTATTCGAAAGAGCGTGATACCAAAAAAGCACAAAATTTTACAATGAAGCAGAAATTAGCTTTGAAACTGCTCGTAATGTGACGAAAAGTGGAGACAGAGATAGAGAAAAAGTAACATCACTTTATTCAATTCAACAAAAACACAATTCACTAGCATTGAATTGGGGGAGCCCTAAAAAATAGAACGCCAACCAATGTAGCGTCGTTTAAAATATCGGCTTTACCGTCGCCTCTTTTGAAAAGAAAACCAAGGCTACATGACTTAACATTTTTGCAGTGGATCCAAGTATTTTTACAGCAAAACTACTTTTTACAGCCTTTATGGGTTATCACACAAATTCACTGAACTTTTAAGAATTTGTGATCGTCCTTCGAAGGACAAGTTTACAAAAATGAGTGAAAATTGGCAAGTGACTTTTTGCTACTAATGATAATTTCTTGAAGTTCTCGAACATTCAAATTAACTCCGTGAAATTTTTTCACGGCGCGGCTTAAGCCATGCCCCCTCACACAAAGAACTCCTTTCCCCCCTCCCCTTTCCTCCCCGCCTCGTGAACATCTCTCGAACCTCCACTGATCAGCACATATTAGCGTACAAAGCGACTTGACTTTGGGTTTGAAAGCTTCGATAAGAAGTGTTCCCAAAATAATTTAGTTTTCAAAACTGTTTTGTTTTGAAAAATTTGAAAAATGCATAAAATTTTGCCTTATTATGTTGAATCTTCCGGATTTTTTTCGTAAAGATTGGGAAAACATGGCGGAAAAACAAGTAAGATTTGATTTTTATAGACTGTTTAGAATTTGATTTTTATGGAGTGTTTGAAAACTTTCTCATATTTTTCTTTGTCTATATTTTCGCATAAGCGCCATATCAAATGCAGAAGCTTCCTCTTTGAACTACTCAAAGGGCGAATATCTCCAAGATGTTGTTCTTGTTTCCAGTCCTTGAGTGGAAAATGAGATTACCTATAGTTAATGGCACTTAAACTAACTTTTTTTAAAAACATGCCAGACTCTGTAAAACATTGCAACAAAACATTCTCGTACGCACTCTAGTGTATGTTACGTGCGCATTTCGTAAATTACAGGAAAAATTCCGGGGCTCTGCCCCGGACCCCGAAAAACGACTTTCTTTTTGCTTTTTCGGGCCAAGAACGATATCCAGCTTGTGAAAGCGCAACCACCACTGGGCCCTGGCGTGTTGTCAGCGTGATCATTGGGAGACGTTTGTGAATTAAAGGCTAGCTGGTTTCGCTCAAAACGAACGAATATTCAAATTTGAAGGAGAGGTTTGACCGTGCAGAGCGTAAGGCAAAAGTTAATGACTCAAAGGCAGCGTTCGGGCAGATACGAAAATGTAGAGCACAGTTGCGCCCGTTCTGGTAAGGCTCTTGCCCAATTGGCAATACACCAATTTGCTTCCGAAGCGAGAAATCCGCTTAAGAGGTGGCCAATGGAACGCCGCGGCGACCGGGACGAGTTAGTTCGATAAGCCGGAGTGCGCATACCGCACACAGTCAAGACGTAGGATCCCACAAAGACTCTGCGTCCTAAGGGTGCCTTCATACCGTGCCGTCAGCCGCCGCTGGCAGCCCGTAGCAGCCGCCAGCAGCCGGCAGCAGCCCGTAGCCGCCGCTGGCCGCTTTCGTTATATAAGCAAAATTATCAAAACCTTACTACTTTGAGTGCTCCTGTCTACGCTTTCCATCTTCTACGCTTTTCTTTTTTGCCGCTAGTACGCAGTTTGACCATATATCATATATGTGCCCATTGTTGTCATTACCTCGTCGTTCATCCTGTTGAAGCATAGTTGGTAAGAGGTTCTTTCCGGTGTAATTCGCTCTTTAGATGCGTCGGTTTCCAGCAGGTGTGCAATTTGTTTTTTGAGTACTTTTGCTTTGATTTTTTCTTGGCTATCGGTGCATATGTAACTTGCATTCTACTATTTCGCAAGTTCGCCGGGATTCATTTGCGGGGTGAGTTCTTCTTGCTTTGATAATCGCTCACATCTTTTCAAATAAGACAGATTGCAAAAGAATGTGAGCGCGATAGGATACAATGTGCGGAACAGAACAATGAACACAAATGTATTGGGGGGGGGGGGAGTTGGACTGCATATTAGCAATAATAAGAAGAAATAAGCGTAGGAGATGAAAAGCGTAGGCAGGAGCACCTAAAGTAGTAAGATTTTGACGATTTTGCTCCTATAACAAAGGCGGCCAGCGGCGGCTAAGGGCTGCCACGGGCTGCTGGCGGCTGCTGCGGGCTGCTGGCGGCTGCTACGGGCTGCTAGCGACGGCTGCCGGCGCGGTATGAAGGCACCATAACCTTGGCGGCAGGCGTTTTCGTGCTCTCCAAGTTGCATTTTTGGAATTAGTGGAAGGAATAAGCTCAGGTAAGCGAAAAAAATTCCACTCGAAACTTTGCCCGGACGCTGCTTATGAGTTCGGGCCTCTAAGGAAGGCATTGATGCCGAGACGTTAGGCCTTATAAAGTATGCATATCAAACCTGTTTTGGTAAGGAAGCTCTGAGTAATCACACTGATTAGTTGTGCTCTAATGATCCATGACCTTGAATTCCAAGTGAAACGGTGAGCGCTGATTATTGCAACCCTACTCATATGCATAGATGCAAGTTCTCAAAAATGTGGATAGGCGAAGTGCATGTTCATTCTTTGCGATGACCCCGAGATAGCAATGCACTCTAGTCTTTTTTCTTATTTTCAAAAGACGAAAAGGCTTGCTTCTCCAATGCCTCTTTCGTCGCTTTGAATGATGACTTATAATAACGGATTAAGGGTTGTTTACATGTGTGTGCGTATGTGTGTATGTGTGTGTGTCTGGTTTCGCGCCAGGATGCACGCTTTGCGCCACGAATCCATGCGAAACAAGGTTGTGAGGTCCAGTTTCAAGGGGAATATCTCAGCCGTTGGAGCACTACCTGAGCTGCTGGTTGCGCAGGTGGCTTAGTTGGGCCCCAAAATTACTATCCACGTGAGAGCCCCATATGTCCAGACTTGCCTGGACACTGCCTTTAAGAGCAATGTTGATGAGAACAACGGATAGAACAAGTATTCATAACAGAAAAACTAGCGACCCTAAGGGCCGCTTACAGCTGGTCAAGGCAAAATCATTTGGATGCAAAGAATAGTCCACATAAATCAGCTCATAACTATTGAAAGTAGCATACAGTTTTATACCCATAAATACAGAGCCAACAAGTAGCCTACAAAACCATACCTGAGGGTAAAGTAGCCCATGTTTTAGACTGATGTTGAAAAAATGAAACTGTGGGCCTGTTTTCAGAATGTTCTCGAGAATACAGCCCTAAGAAAGCCTACAAAAGCGATATTTAATACAAGACAACACATGCCGTACCGCTCATACATCGGTATTTTGCGCGACTGCCCCTACTCCCTTCCTCCTCCCCCCCCTTCCTCCCTAGAAAGTTTAAAAAAAACTATACTGGCCACTTACACTTGTTGAAGGAAGTATCTACTATCCTGTGGGCCGCTTACAGATCGGTATTATTGCAAAAATATTGATCTGTAAGCTCTCACCATCCAATAATAAGAAAAGCTGACCTACGAGGCCGCTTAAAAAGATATTATCCTTTGACAGGATATAACTGGCCTATATAACCGCTTATAGACTTATAGAATTTGCAGTTGTAGTTACCCTACAATCCCCATAAACCGATATCAAGAAAGTGCCACGCCCACATATTAAAAAATCCTTCATGGGCCGCAATGCCTCAGCGAACCCCTACAAACCGATATTTTGAAGAAAAATAACCCTAAGGGCCGCCTACAAACCTTTCTATGAAAAAGGACGAACATGGGTCGCTCATATACCAATGTAATAACCGTGAGAAGAAACTGCCATTAATCCGCCTTCCATCCACTGCGGTATTGAGTCTGCCCTATGCACGCTAATCAACCGAGGAAATAGTTACAGATTCACCAAGGTTACAAAATCACGAAAGAAATGAAGAAAAAACAGAAACACTGTTATTACCTTGATAACTATGAGGCTTTCATAAAAGGTTTACGGCAAAAGCGCGAAGTTATAGGCTGTATCAACCAGCATCGGTTCCGCGCTGGTATGCCTTGCGAGAATCACGGTCGCAGTACTCTGCGTTGATACCACTGCTT
>CATQJL010000112.1:64962723-64992981 GCA_958299035.1 Cylicocyclus nassatus
ATCTGAGCTGTGGATATATCTTACTTACTTACTTAGTTACTTAGTTGGCCCGTCCTCACGTGTCGTGCGGGCCGCGGCACAGCTTCCATCCGTTCCTATCCCTCGCAAGCGTCAACCACGATTTTCGTATCGGTCGTTGGTGGCGAAGATCACGAGATCTAGGTGTAAAATTCGCTTCCAGCTGGTTTTTCAGCTGGTCCATCCTTTCCACGACCACATCTGCCCACCTGGTGGGGGGTCTTCCTCGAGGGCGCTTTACATCGCGAGGGATCCATTCCAGCGTTCGTAACGTCCATCTGTCGTCTGTTCTTCTTGCAATGTGACCGGCCCATCGGTACTTTACCTTCGAAACATACTCGACTAGGTCTCGTAGACGGGACATACTTCTTGAATCAGAACTGCGAAGTCCGGCAAGATGTTGCGTACGTCGGTTAAACTACAGAAGACTCCGCTCCATCGCTCTGTGGGTGGTACGAAGAGCTTTCGACGTGGCAGCAGTGTCAGCCCACGTCTCGGCTGCGTAGCAGAGCGCTGGGAGAACGGTTGAATCGAACAGATGAGCTCGGAGGGCAGGGTCCGTTAGTTGGTCGGTGACTTCTTTCAAAGGCCCGTAAGCGGCCCAAGCTGCTCTTCGCCTTCTGTTAAGTTCTTGTTTCAAGTCGTTCTGCATGTTCATTGAACGTCCTAGATACACGTAAGAAGAGGTCTCCGTGATTGGGGAATCTTCCAGCTTCAATTCCGTATCCTCAATTAGGCCGTTCTTCATGAACTGGGTCTTCTTCCGATTGATTCGCAGTCTAATCGTCTTCCCTACTTCGTTCAATTCCTTTAACATCGTCTCGGCTTCATTGATACTGCTCGAGAAGAGAACGATGTCGTCCGCGAAACGAAGATTCGAGAGGAATCTCCCATCAACTCGTATACCTCTCTCATTCCAGTCCAGTGATTTCATCACCCATGCAAGGCCGCCGTGAACAGCTTAGGCGATATGGTATCGCCTTGTCGGACCCCCTTCCCTATTGGTATGGTCAGGGGGCGATGGAACAGCTGTAGCGTTGTAGTGCAGTCCTTGTAGCAGTTGGCTAATGTCCTCACATATGACGGATCCACTCCTTGATCGGCTAGCGCTGACAGGATAGCGTTGAACTCGACGCTGTCAAATGCCTTTTCGTAGTCGACGAAGGTTAGGACGAGAGGTAATCGGTACTCCCGGCAAACTTCTATGACCCTCGAAACCGTCTGGATGTGATCCATGCAACTGAATCCCTTGCGAAATCCAGCTTGTTCTGGAGGTTGGGCTTCATCCAGCGTCCTTGAGATGCGAGTGAGAATGATCTTGGTGAAAAGCTTATACAGCACGCTCAACAGGCATATCGGACGATAGTTTCGAAGATCTTCCCGTTCGCCCTTCTTGAAGAGAAGAACGGTTTTTGACGTTCTCCACTGGTCGGGAATCCTTTCCTTCTGGAGATAAGATGTTAGGTGCGCCGCCAGAATCTCGTGTAGACAGTGTCCTCCAGCTCTCAGCAGGTCCACGGAAAGATGGTCTGGTCCTGGAGCTGTGCACGTCTTCATGGTCTGGATCGCGACGCGTACTTCAGCAGGAAGAATTCGTGGTGGTGTGTCTCCAGTGGGAACAGCGGGGTCTGGCACGGGTGTTGATGAGCGGGAGAGGTTGGTGTAGAAACTCTTCGCGATCGATTCCATTTCTCGGCGGGAAGTTGTTGGTATCCCATTTTCGTTTAATAACGCTCCCAGTGGTATGTGGTAGTCGCAAAGGTCCCTTCGGCATTTCTTCAGACATCGTCTTTGTTCAGCGGCTTCCAAAATCCTCCTTTGCCTGTACTTTCGTAGATCCTCCTGCAATGCCGTTCTGCAGCTGGTATTTGCCACCAACCGCTCGAGGTGAGATGCATTCGGATCCAGCCTCAAGGATCTTCTTCTATCGAGCAATTCCTTGGTGGTGCTTGAGATGCGATCCAAGTTCCTTGCACGAGTTGTTGAGGCGCAATACCCACAGGCTTCCAATCCTTTGAGAAGCAGCTCGTAGTCCTTTGTTGGGTCTTCCTCGATGGGCCACTCACAACATGATAAGAGCTCCTCTAACCTTTGACCGTCATAAACGACTTCCTTCCTTCGTGGACTGCCATGGCAAATCTTCCTTTCCAGCTTTTGACTGAATCGTACCTTCGCTCGTAGGAGGCGGTGATCAGAACCACTGCAGAAAGATGGCACTACCGATACGTCAAGTAGGCACCATCTTCGGTTGGTGAGTATGTGGTCAATCTCCGCATGTGTCGTTCCATTGGGTGACTCCCATGTCCATCGTCGCTGTTCTTTCTTCATGAAAAGTGAGTTTCCATGAAACAGGCGTGCGGCGGATAGGATCCCAATAAGACGGTTGCCGTTATCATTCCGGAGCCCAAATCCAAATTTCCCGATCCTACACTCCTTTTCTAGTTTCATCCCGATTTTCGCGTTAAAGTCACCCACAATAAACTTGTAGAAGGACTTCTCGTTGCGAACGACCTCCTCTACATGCTCGTAAAAAGCATCCAATTCCAAATCATCAGCTGCTGATGTTGGAGAATAGCAGTTGATGATGCTGATGGTCTTCTGGTGTGGAGGGTGTAGACGAAGGATGGCCAGTCGGGGAGACAGGATCTCATGCGAATCGACGAGATGGACGATCGTTGGGTGGACGACAAAGCCGACGCCTCCCACGTTCCGCGACGGAACTTTCTCACCACGAATGACGAGGGTCCCATCGCTCAACTGTCGCACGTCTTTCTTGCTAAACTTCGTTTCCTGCAGGGCGATGACGTGGTACTTGATGTGCCCTGCGGCGTGGAGAAGAGCGTGAAGGTCGGCGTCTGTGGAGACTGTTCTGGCGTTGTAAGTGCAGAGCATGAAGCAGTCTCCATGGCGGGTCGTCGCAGGTGTGCCGTTTTTGTCCAATCCAAATGGCGCCCTGAGCAACCTGCCACCAGCCTTGTTTCCTTCCGGCGCCTTAGTCGGGGTCTGATGACAGGGCTTTATTCTTTTACTTGCTGTTCGAGTTTTAAATTTTTTTCCCCGGCACTGAGTCGGCTTACCAGGCCTGCTCAGGCCTACCATATTCAGGCGATCGCTGACCATCATTATGTGAAGTGGGGACCCTCCTAACGACCTATTAGTCAGACGGCGGAAGCTGACCCGGTTCGCTCTTTGCTGGGCGTCCGGGAGCCAGAGGTTAAACTCTGGCTGCAGGTAGCTGACACCCAGGGCCACCCCCACGCCACTTTGAGGCGGCGAACCATCGTGGGGGTGGATATATCATTAGCATTGAAATCAAAACAAGATCTTATTGAGGAAATGTATCTATAAAAACAGTATTGTGAACGTTGTATCAGCTGCCCCGCAAAAGTCTCATCTTGCATTGCAACGTAGCATGTGGTATATACTACGTTACCGAGAATTAAATGTTTCATAAAAAATGCTTGAGTGTGATTCTACAAATTCAGAAACTTTTTGAAACTTTCGCAGTATGATATATGATTTTTTGCTCTATACTCCTCTTTGATGCGACATCCTGTCTTGTGATGTGCTTGCAACTGCTCGTTGAACAGATGTTATATAGTTATTATTTCATATTATTCGGTTAATATAAGTCGAACGAAATCGTAGTGAGAACTGACGACTCAGTAGTGAACCCCGACCTTAATGATACAAAAGCTCTTTTGTCATTCTATTAAAGCTACTGCGTTTTCTTCTTATGTATCCCGCGATGCATTATTGTGGATGCAACTGTTGTTGGTACTACTTTACTTTAGACTCCGGAGTCTCACTACTGAACGGAACAAAGTTGGTTTTTAAAGGCCCTTTGCCATCCACATAAACCACTTTGAATTTTTAGCTGTTTTTACTGTTGTTGTTAACGTAGATTGAGCCATAAGCAACGCTTCATTCGCAAAATTCAGAAAAGTGTGTTTTCATGAGTTTCCATAATGTTTCGAACAAATGATTAAATATGCCAATTTGACAGTACTTTCCAAATAATCGTGAATTGCTGTGAACATTCTCTTTGAACGATAAAGAAAACATTCAAAATTAAGGAATGTATTTGCTGCGAGATACTCACAATTATCAAAGGGCTGACAGGCTGGCCAGACAATTCTTACAAAAAGTCCGAATTTGACATATTACTGGTGCTTGAAGTTTTGGCTTAAAAGTTGAAAAAACTTGAGTATTTCAGTATTGCGCTTGACGATGCATTGATGCATTGTTGAGTGCCCTTAGTACAACGCCTTTCCTCAGTGAATCATCATCTATATATATATATATATATATATATATATATATATATATATATCAGTGGCGTACCGAGGGGGAGGGGCGGGGCGGGGGCGCGCGCCCCCCCCCCCGAGAATGGGTCGCGAAATTTTTGAAAGTTACTTATATGGGTTATAAAAATGTGCAAGTGACTTGTTTATTTTTGTAAATAATTAAAATAATTTTTAAAAATTTTTAAAAATTCTAATTAGCCTTGTAAAAAATTTTTTTTCGGGGGCGTGGCTGACGCCACGCCCCCTTTTCCAGATTTTAGGGGTCGGGGACCCGCAAAAGTTTCGAGAAGCACCCCAAAAATTTTTTCGAAGTGCGTGGCTAACGCCACGCACCTTCTTTAGAAAAAAATTTTTGTCGCCCCCCCCCCCCGAGCCGAAATCCTGGGTACGCCACTGATATATATATATATTAGGTTGGTCCGAAAGTTCGTTCGCACCATTTTCAAAAAATCATAACTTCTTTCCTTCACAAAGATTTTGCCCTTTCAAATTTTATTAGAAAGCGTAAAGCATGTGGTTTCCAATAGTTCCCTGGCGACTTTCCAGCATGTTCAGATTGCAGAGATAAAAATGAAAGAACGAGAACATCCGAAATTCGGAATTTTTGAGAAAAAATTCTAAAATTCTAGAAACTGCGCGATAAAATCCAGAAAAGCCATTATCCTAATTTTTCTTATATTTGATTACTAAATGAGCTAAGTTTGTGCTGATCGAGCTCTTCTTTCAAAAGTCATGATTTTTTGAAAAAAATGCCGAAAAATCGATTTCTTAGGAATCCTTAGGAAAATGATTTTTCGGCATTTTTTTTCAAAAATTTATAACTTTTAAAAGAAGGGCTCGATCAGCACAAACTTAACTCATTTAGTAATCAAATATAAGAAAAATTAGGATAATGGCTTTTCTGGATTTTATCGCGCAGTTTCTAGATTTTTAGAATTTTTTCTCAAAAATTCCGAATTTCGGATGTTCTCGTTCTTTCATTTTTATCTCTGCAATCTGAACATGCTGAAAGGTCATCAGGGGACCATTGGAAACTACATGCTTTACGCTTTCTAATAAAATTTGAATTGCGCAGAATCATTGTGAGGAAGGGAAGTTATGATTTTTTGAAAATGGTGCGAACGAACTTTCGGACCAACCTAATATATTAGGTTGAACCGAAAGTTCTGTCCCTCCATTTTCAAAAATTCGTAACTTCGCCAGATTTCAACGGATTTGCTTGCTCGTAATTTTATTAGAAAGAATAGATCTTCCGCTTTCAAGCCCTGTTTTGCGGAGCTTCTGTTTCACACTGAGTGCCGAGATAAAAATGGAAAACTAAGACCATGTAAAGTTTGACCATTTTAAGTTAGGTCACCAAAAATCTGGAATGCTGCAGAAAAATCTGAAATCGTCAGTACATATGTTTTTTGGCCTACCCTTTGCATCTGTGAAAAGTTTGTGTTGTTTGGACATCTCTGTGAGAAGTTATGAATATCGAGTTTACTATAGATAACGCCAAAATTAATTAATTTGGCAATTTTCGTGAAAATCATAACTTCTCGCAGAAACGTCCAAACAGCGCAAACTCTTCACAATTGCAAAGAGTAGGCCAAAAAACATATGTACTGACGATTTCAGATTTTTCTGCAGCATTCCAGATTTTTGGTGACCTAACTTAAAATGGTCAAACTTTACATGGTCTTAGTTTTCCATTTTTATCTCGGCACTCAGTGTGAAACAGAAGCTCCGCAAAACAGGGCTTGAAAGCGGAAGATCTATTCTTTCTAATAAAATTACGAGCAAGCAAATCCGTTGAAATCTGGCGAAGTTACGAATTTTTGAAAATGGAGGGACAGAACTTTCGGTTCAACCTAATATATATATATATATGTACAGTGCTGGCCAAAACTATAGATCCACTATAAAAAACTGCCGTAGTTCATCTGCTTTTTAACGAATTGATCTGAAATTTGGTACAGCTGTGTGTTCAACAGGCTTTCATCAGTGACCGGAGCGGATCCCGCTTTCGTTAGATTATTCAGGAGAAAAATCAAAAATTTCGAAAAAAGCAGGCTCGAAGGTTGGCCAAAACTATAGATCCACCTAAAATTTTTGTCCGCTAAAGTAATTCTCGACTTCCAAAGTCTTTTGTGCATATACATAGTCGAAAGTCAAAGCAGTGGCTTTAGTCCAGCTGCGACATACTTTAATAAGAAACGCTTATCTGCTCTTTTTACTTAAAAAATACTTTCACGCGTTTTTGTTCCCGAGAATGTGTTCTTATGGCTAATTTCGCAGTTTCTTGACTGGTTTGGAACCGATAGGTCTCCATCCATCTTATAGATGCTCAGCAGTGTGAGCAGTAAAAAAAAATTCGAGTTTTCGTATTCAAAGCGCACCCGACATAGACTTAGCCGCGGGCCTGCGCTCGAATTTTTGCCTTCAAAATTGGTGTACGCTATTTTTGCAAGCTCAAAATGATGTAGAAACATTATTTAGCATTATTTACACAAAAGAAGTTTGCAAGTCATAGTCACGATTGTTCGCGAAGTCGCATTTCAACACCTTTTCAAAGCATAAGTCTTGCGGTGTGTTCGGCAATTTCAAAGTACTTACTAAATGGTACCTTCCTTGAGTTTTGCCATTGTTTAGCTGCTAATTAGTGAATACACCCTCTACTGTATGTTGTCTTGTGACTCACATAAGCATTATGATCAGAACCAGAAATAACTTTGTGGCTTGTTGCAAATCACTTTTTTGCAGGATGAAGTCCTCAGTTAGCATGCATAATGGGATCTGCATAGACCTGCAACCACTGCATACGCACTCTAATACATACCAACAATGTCATTACTCCAGTTCACGCTCATGACAACAATCCAGAAAGAGTTTGAAGGGAAAAATTCGAGCGAAGGCCCGCGGCTAAGTCTATGTCGGGTGCGCTCTGAATACGAAAACTCGAATTTTTTTTTACTGCTCACACTGCTGAGCATCTATAAGATAGATGGAGACCTATCGCTTCCAAACCAGTCAAGAAACTGCGAAATTAGCCATAAAAACACATTCTTGGGAACAAAATACGCGTGAAAGTATTTTTTTAAGTAAAAAGAGCAGATAAGCGTTTCTTATTAAAGTATGTCGCAGCTGGACTAAAGCCACTGCTTTTACTTTCGACCACGTATATGCACAAAAGACTTTGGAAGTCGAGAATTACTTTAGCGGACAAAAATTTTAGGTGGATCTATAGTTTTGGCCAACCTTCGAGCCTGCTTTTTTCGAAATTTTTGATTTTTCTCCTGAATAATCTAACGAAAGCGGGATCCGCTCCGGCCACTGATGGAAGCCTGTTGAACACACAGCTGTACCAAATTTCAGATCAATTCGTTGAAAAGCAGATGAACTACGGCAGTTTTTTATAGTGGATCTATAGTTTTGGCCAGCACTGTATATATACTAGCTGATGGTCCCGGTCTCACCCGAGACTCTTGGATTAACCAAAATGGGGTAGGGGAACGAATTCCGCCATTTTCGAACATCTCCGCGGACTATTGGTCCTGCAACCACAACCGCAATATTTCGAAAGGACCGGTTGCCAGCAAAGACGGGCTCAAAGAGGAGTTCGTTCCCTTACCTACCGAAATACCGTCGGCTCCCAGATTCGTGTAGAGGCGGGTTGCGCACTTCTCTAATCTTTGAGATAAACTCGTTAAACCTCCACGTTATAGCATTGTATTTCGTACTCTCTCGTTGAGCTTATCTTCAAATCAGTGAAGTACGCAGCACGCCTCGACAGGAATCTGAATCTTCAAATTAGTGAAGTTCGCAGCTCGCCTCCACAGGAATCTGGAAGATCATACTTACACCTCTCTAACTTCTATAATGCGCGAAAAGCGCTTTGAAGCGCCCGCCGCATCCTGTCGACCTTGAGATTAGAATGAGCTTTACTGACCCTGCCCACATGTTTACTGGAAAATGATTGATTAGAGCACGTCAAACTCTCATTTTCCCAGAAGGGTAAACAAATCAATAAATCAATGGAAGGACTGTGCAAATCGCCACAAAAAGTAGCCATAAACCACCGCCGGGGTCGAAAACATATGTGTGCGAAGTTTTAGCTCAATCGGTGTAATGACTGGCGTTTCTATAACGAACGAACAACTAAACGAACATCCTCACAGACATTGAGTTATATATATATACATATATATATATATGTATATGTATATGTATATATATATATATATATATATATATATATCAGTGGCGTACCCAGGATTTCGGCTCGGGGGGGGGCGCGACAAAAATTTTTTTCTAAAGAAAGTGCGTGGCGTTAGCCACGCACTCCGAAAATTTTTTTGGGGTGCTTCTCAAAACTTTTGCGGGTCCCCGACCCCTAAAATCTAGAAAAAGGGGGCGTGGCGTCAGCCACGCCCCCGAAAAAATTTTTTTTACAAAGCTAATTTGAATTTTTAAAAACTTTTAAAAATTATTTTAATTATTTACAAAAATAAACAAGTCACTTGCACATTTTTACAACCCACATAGGTAACTTTCAAAAATTTCGCGACCCATTCTCGGGGGGGGCGCGCGCCCCCCCCCGCCCCCCCCCCTCGGTACGCCACTGATATATATATATATATATATATAGATAGATAGATAGATACCAGTGCGTCACCTCCGCTTTGCGGAGGTTCGCACTGGCTCTGTTATCCGTATGCCTTATTCATGCTCCCAAAATGATGACTTTGAAACTCCGTGTGATGGTGAACATCACAAATGAATTAATAACTGTTCATTCTTGAAGCATCTCCATGTAAAATCGGTAATTTTGAGAAAGGAAACTTTTTTGCCAAGGAATAAATATGAATTCGAACAGTTTATTGAATTTATTTTGGCTTGGTAAATGTTATAAAGATAATAGTCATTTTGGGCTACATTTCCATGCAAAAATCTTTTCAGATATTTAGGTAAAACCTTGTCAAATCGACTCTCTACGCGATCACTACTTTCTGGCGCTGTTTTCGCGGAAAAGCAAACTTTTTGAGCACTTTTTGAGCTAGAATTCTTGGAGCGCAGATTTGCTTGTCAGGCAAATCAGGACTTTGCAAAAAGTTGAATTTGTGACATAGTTTTGCGCGCCAAAAGCAAGGTGGACCCGTTTGAGCGCAATTTTTGCAAGACCCGCTTATCGAACGGCTCGTCCTCGTGCATGGTGGGCCTACATGCTGGTACGGTATGCTATGCAAAATTGTGGCTCGATAGCTTGGCTGCAGCTGCCTCTATGAATTTCGTGACAGACAGACAAACACACAGACACACGCACAAAAAGGCAGACGTTTAGTTTAGCGCTTTATTATAAGTCATGATAAAACTCAAAAATTGTCAGTTTGGAGGGTATGTGCGTTATAGTAACGCTCACCGCTCAACCGATTCAGCTGAAACATCGCACACATATGTTGTCGACCCCTGCGCAGATGATAGGCCACTTTTCGTAGCGATTCGTTGGGTCCTCTCATCGATTTATTGATTTGTTTACGTTTTTCTAAAAAATTGAGAGCTTATCATGTTTAATCAAGCATTTTACCATGGTCGTGTAAAAAAGGGCGGTGAAGCTCATTTTCACCTCAGGATCACGAGGATGCGGTTTCGAAGCGGATGTTCCAGGGTAAGTTATCCATAACATATAAAAGGAGGGGGGGGGGCTTGCAGTGCAGGTAACCAATGACCCGGGCTGGACCGGGAAAGGCAACTAGTAACTTATAATAACGGGCTAAGGGTTGTTTACGTTTGCGTGTGTATGTGAATCTCCGTCTGTCACGAAATTCGTAGAACGAGTTCCAGCAAAGGTCTTGAGCTAGAATTTTGGTAGTAGCATCCTATCAGCATGTAGGTAAAATGTGCAAAAGCACAAGCCGATCCGATAGATGGAACCTGTGAAATTGTGCGCCAAACGGATCCACGCGGCATTTTGCGCGCCAAAATGGGCCTGTAATTGGACTTCTTTCAGAGTCATGGTTTCGTTTAACAAGTAAATCCGCAAACCATGGACCCTAGCTCGAAAAGCGAGCAAAAAGTTTACTTTCGCGCAAGATCGGCGCCAAAAAGGAAAAATTGCGTAGATGATCGATTTATCAAGGTTTTACCTGGGAATGCGGGACAATTTTTGCTCAGAGATGTAACTCACGGTTGCCATCATCTTTATGGCGAGTGTCAAGCATTATAACCCCAGTAACTGATTCAAAATCGCATTTTATCTTTTGGAGAATACTTTCTTTCCCTTAAAGTCACCGATCTTACATGAAAAAGCTTTTGGAATGAGTAGTTGTCTACATTTCATTCGTGATGATCGGCATCGCGAGGTAAGTTTCAAAGCCATCATTTTGCGATTACGAGGTTGGTATGTAAATAGTACAGCCAGTGCGAGCCTCTGCGAAGCAGAGGTGACGCACTGGTATAATATAATAGAAAAACTTCCTCACTTAATTAACCACTCTCACGCCAATTTGTTCTCATCTGTCTTAATTGAGTCAAGTACTATACGGAGACACTTCTTGCAAAACAATGTTTTGAGGGGCCAATTTTGATTCGTCACCTTGTTGACAGGGTTTACTGCCAGCAGCTCTGTTATCTAATCTTTAGACGAGAATTGCGAAAAGATGACACTAAACGGTGCGATTACTCTTGCTTCCTTATCTTCGCTCAACACGAAACACAAGAAGAACAGAGTTCACTTTTTTACAAAAATGTCAGTGCTGTATCTTAGAGTAAGCAGTCACTTGCAATGTGAAAGATCAGAAAGCTTGGTGGCTTACTAATTTAACAGTTCATTCTAAAAGTCTTTGCGGTGTAAGTGACAGGTAAAGTCCTGTTTATATTGGGATCTAGAAAGGTGAGTTCTGATGCGACTTGCTCTCTATTATTTCGTTATCGTTTGTCAGGTACAAGGGGTAGCTAGACCCTTGCCTGAGGGTGTAGCGGTGTTATGGTGTATTTGACATAAGATCAGACTATCTAAGGTTTATTATACAAAGAGATATATACATGAAAGATGAAGGGAAGGGGGGAGGGGGACTGGGAGCTAATAGCCAGTCATCCATGTTGTAACTCTCCACTCTTTTTATACCTACTCCGCATTACAACGTTGCTGTAATATCCGAGGTACAGAGAGGTACTGATAAACAAGATCCAGTAAACAGCGATTGCATGATCCTGATGCAATGTTACATCGGCATGATGAATCATATCCTGACATCTCCATTCCTATAGGAAAGCTCGTCCTCGAGCTTGTTGAAGATCGATCGAAAAAAAAGTGTTGCTCTTGTTAGCATACCGAGGTAAGATTAGGTGAACTGTTGAAGCAGTCACGACCTTCTCTTTACACCGGATGGTTGAGAAAGCTCGTCCTCGAGCGATGAGAGGGTGTAGGACGGCGTTGTCGGTGATATTGTTGAAGTGACGGCCGTGGTGTCATGCGTTGCAGTGGCAGTAGTTGGGGAGGTTGAATTCAGGTGACAGGCATTATTGTTGTACAAAATATAAGTCAACAGTCATGTTTAATAAGTAAATCGTAAACGTTACATAGGTACGAAAAAAAATGTTGAAATTTTGCACAGGGGACAATTAGTACAATATTCGATGTAGTAAAAGAAAAAAAAACGTCAAGTTTATAATAATGGATTGTAATATACAGATTGTAATAATGGATGTAATATACAGATGAAGTATTACTTATTTATTTATTTACTGCAACATGAATGGCCACCAAACCCTTCAAGTTGCATACTAACAGACTCTAAATCTACTGTCCTCGCTCCACATTGGATAATGTCATCAGAAAATGAAGAGCAAAACCCTCATCGTTCTGAATTCGTAGACCTAGTTCTACGAGGGTTTCCAAAACAGGTAATAACTAGTTGAATAGCGTAGACCTTGTTCAACCAGCAATTTTCTACATTTTTATTCTAGCCTTTAAATCTCCGGTAAGTTTCTTTTATTTTACGCCGCAACGTCGCTTTCACTATATCCAAATCAGCATTTCTTTGAACCGGCGATTTCAAAGAAATACATTAACAAAGTTTTCTTTTTCCTATAAGCAGCTCTAGTAAAATCAGACTCTTGCCTTTCCAATAACTTTACTGAAAAATTGTTTCGCCCAAGTGATGGACTAGTTTATATTGTGCTAGAACCATACTTGTCCCTCTAAATCATGTTGTAGCAATAACGTAGTCAGCATCGCATGTATTTTATGAATTTGTATTTTTTTAGTATAAGCGTTTCTGATCAAACATGCTGTCAAAACTAAATTTCACCCCCTAAAGACACTTTTTATGCACGTTTTGTTGTATTTTTTTCGCTGATGTTACTCGTAAAATTGCTCCATGTTGATCGTCTGTCACAATTCATTTTCCCACCATCTCCTTACCCCTACACCTCGTCGTCGATCCCTCTCCTCCGCTTCCGAAGCATACAGTCTGTTCAATTTTTTTTGTTTGTCATCTGCCCCTTCGTGCGCTCGAGGACGCTCGAGGACGAGCTTCTTCAATGCCCGGGTATATGGAAAAGGACGTGGCTGAAAGAGTTCCCTTGGATGGACTTAGTGAAGACCCCCTGGACAACTTGGAAGTCCCCTTGTTCCTACCACGCTGTGATCTTTGTAGACTCGTCTGAAAACAATCGATGTGGTCGTTGCTCTCGGAAAATTCGACACAAGCTCGAGGACGAGCTTTTCGAAGGAATGGAGATATCAGGATGTAGCCTTTGCTTAATCGTATACTAAGAATAGCCTATGTGTAATCGTATAGCTAGATGAACCATGCCACCGGAAGCATGAACCAACTGTCCAGTGTGCCAAGCCCCGGCCACGTATATAAGATCATGCCTACAGCTGGCGTGGCAGTCTCCTCTACTCCTTGTAGCCTAGCTGCTCTCCTTCCCCTTTCCCTTTATCCTATGTATGCTATATAATAAACTATTTATAATCTCCTTCTATCGAGCCTTGTAAAACCGCTACACGCTCAGGTAAGGGCCCGTACATCCCTTATCCTGACACGTTGTCGCGAGAAAAGCATCTAATAACATATTAATCTTTCACAAAAGCGAAAATTAGTGTTCGAGTCATATCTACGGGTTCCTTGATGGCTTGCTAAAATGAAAAGACCTTATGCCCTATACTGAGAAAAAATTCGTCCCAGTTCCGGAAAAAAATTTTCTTTGGGCTATCATCGCTAGATAGTTGATCCTACTGTACTTGCCTGGCATTCTTCATTCTAATTATATGACTTAAGTAGTACTGCTGTTTGAATGAGCAAACCCTTACCGCTCGCCATCCCAACTGAGGTTGTGCGAGAGTTTTGGCACATACCAAAAGTGATAATGCCGATTGCAGAAATTCGCATAATCGCTTTTATCGATTTTTCGCAAATTTTGAACTGAAAGGATGGGGTTAATAAAGTAAGTAATTCTGACTTCCCAGTTACGAAAGTGCATTTATTTTTGAAGTTGCTTCTTGATTACCAATTTAGCGTTTATCGCGACAAACAATCTGATGTGGGGTTACCATTGTAAATCAAAAAGAGCTAGTCTTTCGTGGGTTAAAGTGTAGCTGTCTCATGAACAAAACCAAGCTTGTTCAAAAATGAGTTTATTCACTTATAATAAGTTGGAGGGGGGGGTCAGGAGCAATATAACTCAGAACTCGCCAAAGCTTGCAAGGGAAGCATGTTTAGTTGAAGTGGACTTTTCGGATGGAATGTACATCATATTGAAGGCATAAAACGCTAATCCCAAATGCGCCTTCCTAAACTGCGAAATGCTTATGGGCAAGGACATTAGCGTTTATTGGAGCAAAAACATTAAAGTGCAGGTAATATAAAAATAGTCGAGTGTTTTTTCTAGTTTAATGGCAGTAACAATTATCAGAGCATTAATTCAATGAGTACTTTAAAATAAAAAATTTGCCACACTTGGTTGCTTTATTTGAGGGCTAGTAAGATTTTAGCAATTCATTTTATTCTATATGCACTTTTAATTTTTTGCACCAATAGACGCTCATAATTCCACGTCTAGAAGTGTTCCGCAGACTAGGGAGGCAAATTTGAAATTACCGTATTGTGCTCCACTGCATACATCAAACCTGAAAAGGTCGACCATGCCTATCTAGTTAGTATGCAGGGTTATATTACTTGACATGCTTAATGTGAAATCAAAACTATTTTATTATGCTCATATATGTTTATGGTGTTAGGTTAATTCTCAGTGCGCAATTGCATAACCGGATGTGCGATTATCAAACTTCCTACTATCAACGTCCACCTCCATTACGATCTCCTCCTTCCTCTGTAAGGTTAAGCATGCGATGCCACTGTCGCAACGGGAGATCGTAAGGCACCTAATGGTGGGGGGGGGGGTCAAGAGGAGGGAGTTTGGATAAAAAAACCGTTAGCAGAGAGTCAAATAGCAAATATTCATTGCATATTCTTTACAGAATAATAGAATGCGCTCCTCAGTACATTCTTTAATTTTCAAAATATAATCGTCCTCCCCTTACTAGACACCTAGTGGACAAAGCATGCCGGTTACGACAGAGCGCGGCACCTTCGAATTCATTTTGGGCTCAGTATTCTTTTGTGTTGCTCGTCATTGCATAGTAATTTTGTTTTTGTTTTAATGATGTTGGTCATCAGAATTAACGAGTTTATTGTTGCTTAGCAATTTTTCATAGACTATGCTCCTTTCTTTATATCTATTTTCATGTAAGTTGGAGACTATGCAAAAGGAGAGTTTTTGGCATAAAGTTCACTAAAGCACACTTACAAGGGAGGGATACTTGGTCGAAGTGGCGTCCTCCGTATGAGATGTATAATGTCTTATAGAGCATGGAACGCTGATTCCAAATCTGCTTTCGGTATCTGCAAAGCGCGTTTGGGAGTGGAATTCTGGGAGTTTTTTAAGGTAAAAATTTGATGATTTGGCTAAGACGAGTGCTGAGATCTTTTCGGCGCTGGGAAGAGTAATGGGTGATGTGAGTTTGTTAGGCTAAAGATATTTATTGCATAAAATGCCCCGGTAGTAATCATGGCCTCATCTGAGCTCACGGACTTAAATTCAGATTTTATTATAGCAACGATTTCAATTTTTTGCATCAAAAATCGCCATAACTCCACTCATAAAAGCGCTTTGCAGATGCCGAAAGCAGATTTGAAGTCAGCGTTCCATCTTATATATAAAGCTGAATGTCTGTTTGTATGTCTGTCTGTCTGTATGCCTGTCTGTCTGTATGTCTGTACGCATGTTCCGAATAGAAAATTCCATTTCTGAACCGATCCCAACCAAACTTGGCACACATACACTTCGGGCCCCGGCGGGTGTCATAAGCTACTTTTCGTCATCGACCAATATCGATTTTTATCGTTTTTTGCAGAGTTCACCTACGGGGCTGGTAGTTGGCACAGAGGGGGTACTCGAGCATGCGGATTCCGATTACAATATTAGTTTGGCGCTAATATCCGGGCCCCAAAATTTTTTGTGGTAGAGATTGCTCAAATTTCGTGTATAAGGGTTATCTTAAGGGTCGGGCATACTTTAAGCGATTTCAATCGCGACGCGATTTGGCAATATCTCAGGTGTCCATAACTCATTGTAAGCACATTATAGATGTACAAAAGATAGGGCATTCCATCAGTTTCCGTAAGTTATACACACTATGCATGTGCAGTTTGCTAATGTTGGATCCGAAGACTTCTGGCGAATTGCCAAATCGCGTCGCGACTGACATCGCGTGAAGTATGCCCGGCCCTTTACTTGCTGATTACAGATATCACACTTTCTCCGCAGAACTCTCCCCGTGTAATTGACAGGTGTAGGTAGGAAGAGTTCGGTCCATATGGCTTATTCGACATGCTAATTACAAATATCATCTCTCTCTCTCTGCATATTGGGACCTTTTTATAGAGTTGTGGTGGTTATATGGCATGGGGTCGAAAACATAGATTTGCTTTAATCTTCGTCTAGGGTGGTCATATAAATTGAACATGAATATCATTTTTGCAGGATAGTGCATTTTTTTGGGTTACGATGGGCGTAGATGGGTCGAAGTTCCAGATTTGCTCAAAACCTTGCCTGTAACGGTTCACAAGTATATCGCTTATGAATATGATGCTTGCTCGCTGTCATAACGCAATAGTGAAGTTATGGTGAGTTGTAGGGTTTGAATGGACATTTTTTCGCTTTCGGGCCAATTTAGATCCCAGATATTTAAGAGATGGAGATACGGTCGTTTTACATGGCGGTCTCCAGCGCCATCCTAATAACCTGTCCCAACGCGTAACGCACGCGGCAAATTTCCCTCCCCCTGTTTTTGCTTAGGCAAAAGCCGCCGAAGGGTGTCTCGCGCGCGGCAATGGTCCTATAAAGGAAAGCATTACGGTCGTGGGAAACTTTTATACCACACGAAATGCCTTTGTGGGGATTGAGCACGATATTCTTAAAACAGCACTTTCGGTAATTTTCTGCCAAGGTTTCAGGCAGGTTTATGATTTTTACCCGCTGCCAAGTACCTACCGTAACTCTGCAAAAAGGTCTCAAAACGCAACGAGAGTGTTTTAGACATGGTCAGAATGTCGAATCTCTCTAGACCGAGTTTCAGCAAAAACTGAGATTTCGCCCCTCTGCAGTATACCTACCATAACTCAGTGAAATCGCCTCAAAATGCCGAAGGAGTATGATATTCGTAATCAGCATGTCAATTAGCCCCCCTCAAAGTTTCAGCGAAATCCATGATTTTAGCTTCTTATGTGTACCCAAACGTAAACCCAGAAAATGGCGCTATCGCGCGAAATGACTACAATAATCGTCACCAGCGGCTTTGATAATTCCCATGTACCGACTTTGAGCAAGATCCATCACAAAAACATTTGGGGGCCGGATAGCGGAATAGCGCCATCAGTTTTCAGAATTATCCTTAACTAGCTGGGGACTGTGGGGGACCGCTCAGGCTCCAGGTACACTCCGCTGGAAGAAGGTACCCTAAACTTGTAATTAAACCAACGGTGACACCTCTGCCACACAGAGTCTTACCTGTGCTCGGCGTATGCCAGAAACTGCTTGAAAAGAGTCCGAGCGCTCGCTGAAAGAAATTATTTGCCGAGCGCTTGCAGAAAATGCTGAATAGCTGCCCGCTGGCAGAATATGCGACCGTAAAGGAAGTGCTGCCAGCTGAAGGTTTGGCTGGCCACGCCCCATTCTGTTGACTGCTTGCAGAAAAGCGCGAGTTTGCGGACCGCCTGCCCCCAATGTTTACCTGAATTATTAGGCATACCGTTTAACGAAAAAGATTCCACTGATACACTTTCAAAACTTAGTCTTTTCTTCAAGCTTAGAAGAAACGAGCGTAGCAGCGCGAAAATTCGCTTCGAAAAGACTGTTGACATTCAGAAAAATATGACTAAACATGGAGAAAACCTAAAAAATCTGTTTGAGATTGAAGTAAGGGTTGCAGGTGCCGCATTTGCCGCAACGGACGTCCTGTTGTTTGAATTCGAATTTGTCCGTTAGGTGTCTGGTGGGGGAAGGACGACTATAGCATTTTTTCTTCATGCAAAAAGTGGTGTCGCAGACGGGCACCTCAAGAGTTCGGAAAAAAACCTTTTAGAAGCACCTCAAAGCACTTTCGAAAGCATATATGTATGATGCAAATGCTGAATGCGTCAATTAACATAGAAGTTGTAATTCCAAAGCCTTGCTGAGTCCTCACACATTCAACAAGTGCACATATCTTCATTTCCAATGACTATCAATAATTTCTGATTTTTGCAATGTTTTTGATATGGCATGTACAATTTAGCAATACTCCAGATGGCCTGCTATATCTGCATAAAAAAATGTTTCAATATATAGCCCGTGGTTTTCTTAGAAGTCACTATTTGCAATAGAGTTGAAAGTTATTTTTACATTTATAAAAACTCATTTCAAAAATTATCTAAGTAGTATAAAAGCCAGAAATCATTATTTCATAGGTGTCAATAGATAATATTAACATTACAGACAAAATAAAAAACATTACTGCTAAAAATATGAGTATATATTCTGCAGATTTCACAAATATGTTTACAAATCTACCACATGATGTTATAAAAATAAATATCAAAAACCTTGTCTCATTATGTTTTAAGAACGCAAATAAACAATGCATAGCATATAACGGCTATAAAACATATTACACTGATATAACACATGCTAAAACAAATTATAGATTTTATAATATAGAAGATTCATTATATTTTGTTGATTATATCCTTGATAACAGCTTCTGTAGATTCAGCTTATATACATTTGAGCACAGGTGTTCCTCAAGGAGGTAAATTTAGTCCTTTGTTGGCAGATCTAACATTATCTTGGTATGAATATAGTTATTCTGCACATAATTATAATTAAAATAAACAAATTTTTCCCTTTAGATACAGGGATAACTTATTAATTATACACAATTTTGAAGAGAATGATATACATGAATTAATTAAACAAGTTTATAATAAATTAGGAATAGAACCAACTCATATAAGTAAAAACCATTGCAATTATCTTGATCTAGACATCAAGTTAGAAAACAATAACTTCATAACCAAGTGAAACAGATAATTTTGATTTTGAAGTTAAGCGATTTATACATTAGGCCCCGGGCAGACTTCACGCGATTTGATCGTCGCGACTGAGTCGCGACGAGACAACTGTTACAACATCATTCCATGCCGATCAACTTGCATTCGGTTGTGATACCTTTCCAGCCCGATATTTTTGAATGTGAAATGAAAATGAATGGAAATCTTGGCGATTAGATCGCGACGATTGAGTCGCGTGAAGTCTGACCGGGGCCTTACACTTCAAATATTTCTATACAAATCAAAATAGCTACTATTTATGCAGAACTTAGGATTGCTCGTACATGTACTTTCTTCTCAGATTTTCAAAAATTTTACAATTGAAAGAATATTTAAAATCCAATGGATATGACAAAGACACAATCTCTTCAAGTATTTGCAAGTGTTTATAAGAAATGATTTCATATCATATAAATATGGTCTATACAGTAATGGAAGTATTAACAAGTTTTTAAAGCATCTTTACAAATAATACAAACCATACTTTGTATTAGATTGTCCGGAATTTAATGCAGGTTTTGATTTCCAACCGCAATAAGTCATACACTTTTCATTTCTAAGTAGGTTGCAAGGTACTATTCGATAGAGCAAAGCAAGCTTTACAAGATGACTATCATGCTTTTGCAACAGCTCTCATCCATTTCGAGTTTCGAACCGAAAACTTAAAAGACTCAGCGGCCCGAAAAATCGAAAAAAATCGTAACTCAGTTCATAAAAACCCTACAAAAATTCTTACTTGCTCACGTGAACACTATCCACATAATACATCTATATACGCCTTCGCCGGTTTTTTTTCCTCTGTTGAAAATTAAGAAAACGGAGATTTTCGTACATTTGCCAAAGTGGTGCTGTGCCGATCCCACATATGATTGTATTCTACAAGCCTGTACAAGTACTAACATAAATTTCCAGCTTTCTACAAGCTTTAGTTCTCGAGAAATTTGAATTTTAGTTTGGACCACATGACTAGGAAAAACTATGTTCGATATTTCTCGAGAACTAAAGCCTGTAGAGGGCTGGAAATTTATGTTTGTTCTTCTACGGGCTTGTAGAATACAATTACTTATGTGGGATCGGCACAGCACCACTTTGGCAAATGCACGAAAATCTCCGTTTTCTTGATTTTCGAAAGAGAAAAAAATACAGCAACGGCGTATATAGATGCTCTATGTGGATTATATTTACGTGAGCAAGTTAGAATTTTTATAGGATTTTTATGAACTGAGTTACGATTTTTCTCAATTTTTCGGACACTTGAATGTTTTTAGTTTCTGGCGCGAAACTCGTTGTGGATCAGAGCTGTTGCTAAGGCAAGATAGCATCTGGTAGAGCTTGCTTTGCTCTATCGAACGATACTTTGCAACCTTAGAAATGAGAAGCGTATGACTTACAGCGGTTGGAATTCAAAACCTGCATTGATTTCCGGACAACCTGATATTTTTAACTTAACACTGAGAATGATTTGTGTTTAATACAATCTGTTGTGTCCTCCACGTCGGACACGTCGACTCTTCGTCCTGAGGAAGCACGCGAGGAACAGAGAATATATTTATTAGAAAATAATAGAACAGCCAAAAATAAGAGAGGCAGATGAGTGAACAGACGAACTGACAATGGCTAACAGCGAGCGCCTTTTATAGCGCTCATTTCCCGCGCATTGAGGTCGCAGGCGCCTCAGCGAGGGCAGATCATACGAGAAAACAACTGATCAGACATTAACACAACACCTCCCCCAGTAGGGTAGTTACACAAAACTAGCCTACGATAAAAGCATGAACTATAAATATGAACAGCTAAGAAATCGATTACACATAGACATCGCTATCATTTAAACTAACAACTAAACTAACTAAACAACTACAAATCTAATGAAACAAACATACGATAACATGCTATGGACTAGGTTGGAACCGTTGTACCGGTCTTCTCGTTCTGCTCGACCTGCGAAGCGTTGTCGGTGGCGTGGAGGGCTCGTGGCTTGATGTCGACGTCGATGTCGTTGAATCCACGGGTGCTGGCGCATCGCTTGCGATCGCTTGTTCGGAACACTCTTCAGCAGCATTGCCATTCCTCGATAGTGTGTCGTCTTCTGTCAGAACATCTAACAGTATCTTCAAGGCTTCGGATTGTTGTTGAAGTTGTTCTCGTACGGCGACTTGTTCACTATCGCTTCGATGTCGCAGCTGATTTGCATGCTTCTTGCATATCTCATCACCAACCATAACTTCATAATTGACACGTCCAATACGTCTCATCACGGTTCCTTTCACCCAGTGGAAGTGGGGTGGCTTCCACTGCTTAGCGTATACCAGGTCACCAACTTCGAAATCTTTTCGAACAACTCCATGCTTTTGGTCGAACTGATCCTTCATGCGCTCTCGTCTTCTTCGTGCGAGTGGGTCTTCTGCATCTTCTGTCATTGGGAGTAACAGACTTAACCTTGTGCGCAAGTTTCTGCCTAAGAACAATTCTGCTGGCGTCTTGTCGTTCAAGTTCGTGTTTGGTGTTGTCCTGTACGCTTGTAACACCACATTTAGAGTCTCTTCTGTTGGCCTCTCCTCCCCCTCTAGTTTCTTGATTCCGCGTTTCAGCGTATCAACGAAACGCTCTGCCTGTCCATTCGATTGAGGGTGGTATGGAGCAGTCCTTATATGGGTGATTCCACCTTCGTCACACATCTTCTTAAACAAGTCCGACGTGAACTGTGTACCGTTGTCGCTCACTATTGTTTGCGGTAATCCGTACCTCGCAAACAAGTTCTTCAAAGCCTTCACCGTCTTCGCAGCCGAGATATTGCTCATCTCGATCATTTCAGGCCATTTGCTGTAAGCATCTACCACGACCAAGTAGAAGACTCCTTGCATAGGTCCAGCGAAGTCGATGTGTATCCTCTGCCACACTCGAGTCGCGGATGGCCATGCTTCTAATGGTACTTTCGTCGGATTCTTGGCTAATTCCTGACATTTCGTACATCTTCGTACCAAGTCTTCGCAATCTTTATCGATGTTCGGCCAGTAGACGTAACTTCGAGCCAGCTTCTTCATCCTCACAATCCCTGGATGACCACTATGCAGTTCCTTCAAAACATTTCCTCGAAGCTCCTTGGGTATCACAACCCTTTCGGCTGACATCAAGCATTGTCCCACAACTGACAATGTCTCTCTTCGATTTCGAAAATGTGCCACTTCTCCATTTACTTCTGGCCACTTTCCTTTCTGCACGTAAGTGAGTACTCTTCTAAGTACTGGATCTTTCTTCGTCCAAGTTTGTACATCAGATACCGTTACTGGCAGTTTCCTTATGCAGCTCTTCAGCATGTAGTCAACGTCGTTCTCAACGGCAGCTATCACGACACCTTCTTCGAGATTCTGATTCTTCTTCATCAACCTTGACAAGCCATCTGCTTGTCCAAACTTCGTAGTCTTGACATACTCTATGTCGAAGTCATATCCTAACAGGATTGTAGCCCATCTCATGAGTCGGTTGGCGGAGTAGACTGGAACTCCTTTCTTATCACCGAAGATGGCTAACAATGGTTGATGGTCCGTCAGAAGTAGAAATTTTCGTCCGAATATGTACTTGTGGAATTTCTTGACAGCAAAGACAATTCCCAATGCTTCCTTTTCGATCTGCGAATAGTTCTTCTCCGCTTTCGTAAGAGACCGCGATGCATGTGCAATTGGCTTTTCGGATCCATCAGGATATCTGTGCGATATCACGCATCCAATTCCATAATCGCTGGCGTCCGCTGCCACGACGATCTTCTGTCTTGGATCATAGTGAGCAAGATTGAGCTCACTTGACAATGTATCCTTGAGCTTTTCGAAGGCTTCTTGATGTGTTCGTGTCCATAACCACTTCGCATCTTTTTTGAGCATCGCGTCCAATGGCCCACGAAGATCCTTGATCTTTGGCATAAACGCTGCATAGTACGTTATCATGCCAAGAAAAGCTCTCAATTGATTAACGTTCTTCGGCTCATCCATCTTCTTGATTGCTTCGATCTTCTCTGAGTTTGGCCTTCTGCCATTTCGATCTACTATGAAGCCAAGATATCGTATCTCTGGCTTGCCAAAAGAGCACTTCTCTAAGCGAATCCTAAATCCATAGTCGGCTATCCTTGCAAAAACAGCTAGCAAATTCGCCATATGTTCTTCTTCGGTTCTTCCACAGACCAGTATGTCGTCCAGGTAGGTTGCTACACCTTGCAAACCGCTCACCATCTTATTCATTATCTGTTGGAAGATTCCTGGTGCTGTCTTTATGCCAAAAGGCAACCTATTGTACTGGTACAAGCCTCTATGTGTGTTGATCACAACCAATTTCTTCGTTTCTTCTGATAACTCCACTTGCAGATAGGCGTCTGACAAATCTATCTGCGAAAACACCGTGCCTCCATTGAGGGATGCGAATATATCCTCCGGCAATGGCAACGGGTAATCATACGACTCCAGCGCTTTGTTGAGTCCAGTTGAGAAGTCGGCACACACTCTCAACTTTCCATTCGCCTTCCTGACGCATACGATCGGAGCTGCCCACTCACTGTGCGTCACTGGACTTATGACTTTTAGTTCCAGTAGTCTATCCAACTCCTTTTCGACGGCTTCGAGCGCAGCATGGGGGACAGGCCTGCAAGCCTTGAATACTGGACGAACATTTTCGTCAACTCTCAGATGCGCTTTCTCCTTTGTGCAGAGTCCTAGACCTTCTTCGCAGACTTCTGGGTAAGCTTCCTTTATCTTCAAAGCGATGTCCCTGGTTTGCTGCTCTGTCTTCACTTCAGCAACCATTCTGCTTAAGTGGTACGACATATCTTCGTTCTTCTGGATCCACTCAAGTCCTAGTAGTGAGTTGTGGGGCGTCACGTATGCGTAGCCTTTGCTTCTGGATCCTTTGATTTCGTACTCACACCATAGCTTTCCATGGACTTTCATGGAGCCTCCACTAGCGTTCTTGACGATCACGCTTGTTTCCTCCAGCCGTGGAGCACCCATGCTTCTCCAGATTGCTTCGTTTAGCAAGGTGATATCTGATCCTGTATCCAGTAAGAAACTAACTGGATAACTATTAACTTTCGCTTCCACATATACGCGAGTCGAATTCACTTCCATTATTGCGTTCGCGATCTTCGCAACACTATGCACTTGGCGTTTTAGTTTCGTCCAACATCTGTTTTTGCTGGCATCGCTGCTTCTGTGGATTCTTCGTTTCGAATCTTGCTGAACAAGTGCTTTTCTCTCCGCCACTTGTTCGCAATACTTCTCCTTGTGGCCAGTCTTTTTGCACTTATTGCAATACCACTGCTTCGCTTTGCATTCCCTGGCAAAGTAAGCTTTACCACAGTTCCAGCATTCCAGCTTCGTGGGTTCCTCCTTGCTTGTTGCTTCGACAATTTTCGTGGAACCAGCTACAGTCTCGCTATCTTTCTTGAGACTAAGGAAGTTTTCGCACTCCAGGTACAGTTCCTGTAGCGACATTTTTCGTCCAGCCTTGTACTCCTTGTCCAGTACGGCTATGAGTCGCTGCCTGATTTCGGCTTCTTTTTGGCTCTTCAAGCCAAAAATCCATAGCAGGCATTTGATCCCGTCGCTGTCGAGGTCGTGGATCTTCGCCTTTTCGCACAGTTCGTTCACTCGACCGGTATACATGAGGTAGTCTTCGGAATCCGCCTTTTCCAGCTTCAAACACTTGTATCGCATAGTGAACTCCGAAATCTTCACATCGAACAGCTGTTTCAACGTTTCGACGGTTTCTTCGAACTTGATCGCGGTTACCTCCTTCGGTAGCACACGCCTCTGGTATTTTTCGAAACTGTCCTTGTCCAGCTTTTCGCATAACAGCCTCACCCTGGCGCTCTCTGTGAGCTGCTTCGCGTCTTCGACAAAGACTTCCTTGTAGCGAGCGTACCATCTGCTGAAACACATATCCGCCTCGGGGTCGAAGGAGAACTTTTCGATTCTGTTACTGAGCGCGGACATCATATTCGGAATTTCGTTTGAGGTACTGCTTCGTTCAGTACCGGTAATGTGCTTCAATATCTCCATCATTTCTCTTCGTTCCTCTCTCATCTCTTGGAGCAGGATCAGCATTTCCTCTGAGCCAATCTTCGCCATGCTGATCTATCGGTTCGTTCTGACCGCTCTTTGCAGTCTTTTCGTCGATTTGATTTCCTCGGGCTTCGTTGGTTCGGCTACTTCTTCGACTAGTAGCCGCCGCTCCTGATCGCCACTGTTGTGTCCCCCACGTCGGACACGTCGACTCTTCGTCCTGAGGAAGCACGCGAGGAACAGAGAATATATTTATTAGAAAATAATAGAACAGCCAAAAATAAGAGAGGCAGATGAGTGAACAGACGAACTGACAATGGCTAACAGCGAGCGCCTTTTATAGCGCTCATTTCCCGCGCATTGAGGTCGCAGGCGCCTCAGCGAGGGCAGATCATACGAGAAAACAACTGATCAGACATTAACACAACACAATCCATTATCATAAATTCCTTTCATAAACAATTCAAACAATTGTATACTTCATTTCGAGTAGTATTAATGTATAATGCGGTTTTGTGTAAAGTAACCATATACAGAGTGTCCCAAAAAGATGCGCACACTGTTTGATCGTTAATAACTCTCTTCCTTTTATGTCTTTTGTCGAGCTTGAAGTATCATTCTGTAGAGCGAGGTTTAACTTAGATTTGCAGTATGAAGCGAATTGCCAATCACTCTTCATTACTGTAGGATTATGGTATGAATTTTCAGTACACCTTGTCACTGTAAAATAGGCCTTTTGAGGAAATGATCTTAAAAAAATTTGGAAATTTGTGTGGCAAGGTTTGCAGGCATGCTGATTTCAATGCATAACTTTTCACCAGTCTTTCAAGCTTCCTTGATGGCGTTTTCACATTTCTGACAAACATTGGAAAAACAGTTGTCACCCTAAAGCTGCAGTAATTCATAAAAGAAGTACTATATTGATGTGTAAATTTCATATTTAGAATCAGCGACTTCGGTTAGCCTGTTCAAGAGTTTCTGGCTTGTTTGCCTTTCTTTTTCAGGCGGAATACCGCTTTCAATGGCTTAAAATCCTCCTCGAAGTTCCCACTGTAATCCTACAGTAATGAAGAGTGACTGATAATTCGCTCCATACTACAAATCTAAATTGAACCTCGCTCTACAGAATGGTACCTCATGCTTGGTGAAAGACATGCAAGCAAGAGAGTTATTGAAGATCGAACAGTGTGCACATCTTTTGAACCACCCTGTATAATAATATATAGTCATTATTATCCGTATATCAGAAGTATATGTGTAGGCAAGTAATTTACATTACCTTTACATATTAAACGTATACAGGGTGGGGCAAAAGTCTGGGAGCCTAGTACTTTTTCAGATAAAATCAGAAGGAATGTGTTTAGGAACAAAAAATTCGGTGCACACATAAATCGAACCTTTACTAATACAGCGCTGCTTTCAAATTTTGAGGTTGCCTCTTCTGGCTTCAAAGCAGCCCTTTGAAATCTTGGCGAGTCCGCCTATCGTGGCACGCAGACAGTCGTGATGAAATTCGTCCCACGCCTTTACGATAACTATTTATTTCACCAGGCAAATATGCGGTGTGAGAGAGCAAGCTTTTGGCTACAACGCACTTCAAAGAAATTTTTTTTCGCAGGTTTAGGAAAAAAATTCTAGCATTTTAATTGAAGGCAAGTGTACTTGTATACTGGAAATCTGGTTGCGATTGCGAGAACGGGAGCGAAGAATCGTAATCTAAAAAATACTGAAATTGCTTGATCGATCGAACTCAAGTCATGCTTGCATAGAAGACTCATGGAAAGAATATAGCCTAGAATTCCGTGCCTGCTGTGCTCCTATAGCTTTAAAATTTATTTTGAAGAAAAATGGCCGCTGGCACGCAGGTAGTATACACAAATTTTTATTTTGCGTTTTCAAAAGAATACTATCTGACAAAAGCAACGGCCAGGTATTGATAGCGCGAAGTCTCCTCTACATTATACGCATCGAAGTGCTTTAGAATATCTACTGTATCGTTAGTTACGAAATAAGATGTGAAGAACAAAAATTTCTATTTTCTCGTTTTGCAGAGCACTTGTTTGATAAACCCAACTCCTACAAAAACATATAGCAAGCATTTTCAGCCAGCCAAAGTGTGTTTTGTAGAGGATGATCGCAGCAACATGTGGCACAAATTTGGAGTCAAAATCGTCGGTAGTTTCTTGATTTACAGCACTGCAAAGTAGGCTCCCAGACTTTTGCCCCACCCTGTATAAACATGTATGATAAACATCTATATCCAAAAAATTATTTTCTCACTTACACAATTACTTCAAACTTTATTATCCAAAAATTCATATACATACTCAATACTCTAAAAACTAACTTCTCAGTTTTCAAATAAGTTTTTGCAGACCTTCCTTCCTTACTGAGGAGTTCCGGGGAGGGTCTGTAAATACTTCACTCCGTTTAAGGGCAGGAACGAAACGGAGTTTTTTGGTTATTTACACATTACATTGAAAAAACTTTACTCCTCATTATTGGTAACAAAAAATGGGAATAAGGTGTTGTATTCGAGTCGCTTCTAAATTTTTTCAACGTTATGGAAGCTTGTTCTTTGCAATCTGCTCTATAACGGCGCCATTTTATATCCTAAAAATCTCAACTATCATTGTGTCCTCAGTGAGCTACAAAATTTCAAGCTCAAAAGTCCCAGTTTTTGATATTTAAGATCGCATCTAAATTTGCTTGAGTCGCATCTTAATTTTTAAGCTGACTGCTTTTAAACGGTCAGCTCGAAAAGGTGACTGCAACTTTTTTCTTTAAATGTATGGGCATTCTAGTAAACAAGCTGTTCTTTGCAGCCTCCCAGTCTTTCTTTGACTTTAGTTACAAATCATATTGCCCTGCTCTTGCAAGTTTTGTCATCGTTCGGGAAAGCGCTAAAAAATTTTTTAAAGAAAAACTTGTACAAAACATGTGAGATAAGCTTTTTAATCGTCCTTACGCTTCAAAAATAGCATTTTTTCCTTGCAGAAAACCATCTCGCGGGCGGAGACCAAACCCAAAAATTTCATTATAGTTTAAGATGGTCTTACAAGGGAGGGATACTTGGTCGAAGTGGCGTCTCCATATGAGTTGTATACCGTCTTATAGCCCGGCTTTGCCCGGCCCTGTCAATGCTATGATTGAGGTCTTATCCCTAACCCTGTAAAACCTTTCATTGTGCCCACTTCTACATGCAATTCCCTATTCCCGCTGTGTCATTAATTAGCATGCCCACCTACTTCCCTCAACAACCCCCAGCCCCGTAGCTCAAACTTTGCAAAAATAAGCAATAAAACCGATAAATCTTATATATAAAGCTGAATGTCTGTTTGTCTGTCTGTCTGTCTGTCTGTATGTCTGTCTGTCTGTATGTCTGTACGTATGTTCCGAATAGAAAATTCCATTTCTGAACCGATCCGGACCAAACTTGGCACACATACACTACGGGCCCCGGCGGGTGTCATAGGCTACTTTTCGTCATCGATCGATATCGATTTTATCGATTTTTATCGATTTTTTTGCTGAGCTCACCTACGGGGCTGGGAGTTGGCACAGGGGGGTAATCGAGCATGGGGATTCCGAATACAATATTGGTTTTCAGGATTATCGATTACTTTTATCGATTTTATCGATTTTTTGCAAAGTTTGAGCTACGGGGCTGGGAGTTGGCACAGGGGGGTAATCGAGCATGGGGATTCCGAATACAATATTGGTTTTCAGGATTATCGATTACTTTTATCGATTTTATCGATTTTTTTGCAAAGTTTGAGCTACGGGGCTGGGAGTTCGCATAGGGGGGTAATCGAGCATGGGGATTCCGAATACAATATTGGTTTTCGGGATTATCGATTACTTTTATCGATTTTATCGATTTTTTGCAAAGTTTGAGCTAGGGGGCTGGGAGTTGGCACAGGGGGGTAATTGAGCATGCTGATCACCCCCAAGGGGGGTGATCAGCATGCAATTACACCCCTGCGCCAAATTCCACCCCCTAGCTCGAATTTTCAAAAAATCGAAAAAATCGATAAAAGTAATGGATGATCTTGAAAACTAATATTGTATTCGTAATCTGCATGCTCGATTACCCCCCTGTGCAAACTCCCAGCCCCGCAGGTCAAACTTTACAAAAAAATCGATAAAATCGATAAAAGTAATGGACGATCCTGAAAACTAATATTGTGTTCGTAATCAGCATGCTCGATTACCCCCTGTGCAAAATCCCAGCCTCGCATGTCAAAATTTACAAAAAATCGATAAAATCAATGGAAGTAATCGATAATTCTGGAAACTAATATTGTATTCGGAATCCCCATGCTCACTTCCCCCCTGTGCCAACTCCTAGCCCTGTAGGTGAATTCTGCAAAAAAATCGATAAAAATCGGTAAAATCGACATCGATCGGTAACGAAAAGTGGGCTGTGACACCCGCCGGGGCCCGAAGTGTATGTGTGCCAAGTTTGGTTGGGATCGGTTCAGAAATGGAATTTTCTATTCGGAACATGCGTACAGACATACAGACAGACAGACAGGCATACAGACAGACAGACATACAAACAGACATTCAGCTTTATATATAAGATGGAACGCTGACTTCAAATCTGCTTTCGGCATCTGCAAAGCGCTTTTATGAGTGGAGTTATGGCGATTTTTGATGCAAAAAATTGAAATCGTTGCTATAATAAAATCTGAATTTGAGTCCGTGAGCTCAGATGACGCCATGTTTACTACCGGGGCGTTTTATGCAATAAATATCTTTAGGCCTAATAAACTCACATCACTCATTACTCTTCCCAGCGCCGAAAAGATCTCAACACTCGTCTTAACCGTAGCCAAATCATTGAATTTTTACCTTAAAAAATTCCCAGAATTCCACTCCCGAAAGCGCATTGCAGATACCGAAAGCAGACTTGAAATCAGCTTTCCATGCTCTATAAGACACTATACATCTCATTTGGAGACGCTACTTCGACCAAGTATCCCTCCCTTGTTAGTTTCAGAACTATATTGTTTGTCTTGCAGTAAATTCACTTGAACATATATGTTTCGCCAAGCACTCATGAATCGCAGAATAACTTCTTGCCTATCATTAGCAAAGAAATTTTCATAAAATATCTATTGTAACGACTGGAAGGAATCGCTTTGTTCCCGTACGTAGTTGGTATTTTGATTCATCTCTTGTGTAAAGAACGGTAAGGAGACTACAATTCAAATGTTGGAGTACTCTGCGTTGATACCACTGCTT
>CATQJL010000112.1:64993481-65043546 GCA_958299035.1 Cylicocyclus nassatus
AAGCAGTGGTATCAACGCAGAGTACTAGCAGAATTTCTAGGCCAATGGGTGCGCCCAGCATTTGCAGCACACATACACACCTTCAATAATGTTTGAGATTCTGCAAGTTTTTTTTTAATTTTTAGGCATCCTTCAGACTAGCAAATTCTATTCCCGTATGCGACACAAATTCTTACACGGAGATCAAAATGACATTCTTGAACTACAAAAGTGTTGTTGTTGCGATGTTTTCGACTAAGAAGCTTACTTCCTACATCTTCCACAGTTTTCCCCGCGGAAAAAACCGCTTTAGCGCCGTCCAGAACGACTTCAAAAACGTGCATGAGCACAGTAGTTTGAAAATTCGTAACTAAGGCCACGAAAAGATTGAGAGTTTGGAAAGCACAGGTTGTGTAGCATGGTGCCCGAACTATCCACAGAAAAAGTTTCTCCATTGAGGAGCAGTAAGCTCGAAAAAATTCATATGCGACTCTCGCAAATTTAGATGCGATCTTAAAAGCAAAAACTGAAATTTTTGAGCATAAAATTTTGTAACCTACCAGAGAAGTTATAAAACAGCCAGCAATTTTTATGAGGGGAAGTAGGAGGATGGCCTTATGTTACAGCATAATTACAGCCAACAAGCTTCGATAGCTCCGGAGAAATTTAGATGAGGCGCAGATACGACCCCCTTTTCTCATTTTTTGCTACCACACCTAAAATCATAAGAAAATCCACAGTCAACAAAATGACACCAAATTTTGCACTGATATAGCAGAGCATCTCCAAAGTATAAATCATGTGAGTCCGTGAAAAACATTACAAAAAGATTTAGAAATTCATGATGGTCACAGCTGGTAAAGATGTTCGCTTTTGTTGAGTGCGAGACTTCAGGAAGGCTTCAGAAGCAAGATTTCTAGGGCAATTGGTACATTTAGCATTTTTATCAACTCATGCATTCTTCAAAAGTGTTTTGAGCTCTTGTAAATGTTTTTCTTTGAGAATTTTTACAAATTTTTTTATCTTTTTTATTCCAATTTCCACTTTTTTTGCAGACTTATTGTAAAGAACATAACTAATGATTTGCCTTTTGATTCCCTTTTAAGCTTAAAGTATTTCCTAACTACCTCCTCTTACGACTCCCCCCCCCCTCCACCTTAGGTACCCTCTTTACGACCCTCCGTTGCGACAGTCGCATCACAAGCTTGACCCTGACTCAGACACTAATTGCGACGGCGCGCGCCTTCAGCGTGCGAGCGCTCATGCCTACCGCCGCCCGTAGAATGAAAGTACGTGGCTCGCTAGCTGAAGGCGGGCGCGCCGCTCGCCGGCTCCTTCAAAAGCGTTGTACGGCCCTATTGTGATACAGATAGCAATCCGATTTTCTTACTAAAATGCGACCTCATAGTGTTAGATTTATTGTCAAACATGTATACAGATATCATGGTGGCAGATTTATTATGCAAACACTTACAAAACGACATAACACCGAATCAAAAGTAGAACTCAACAGACGACAGCTAGTCATCAATACCTTTTACGCTTAGCACCCTCTTGAAAATACGTAAAGCATAACAGCCATGCTGATACTGACAAAGCAGTGTTAGGCACCGGTAAGAATGACCTGTTTGAGCAAAAAAACGGAATACTGCTAGAATCATGAAAGTGAGGCAGTGAACACCGAGATCTAGATGAACGCTTGAAGCAAGGTGCCAGTATATTACGAAAGAGAAGACATTGAACATTCCTTGAGCAGAGAAAACATGAAATGGAAAAACTTAGATGAATCAGCTTTTGTTTTTTCTCAGGAGGTGTTGGTCTGAAGGAATTTAGACGAATGTTGAAACAAGAGCTCAAGAGAGCAGCTGCGCTTTGGATCGAAGACAACGCAGCGGATGTGCTGTTGAAAGGCAGACATGAGCTGAAGATCGTGATGCTGCTACGCATTCCTTCCTCGGTTTGTAACTTCAATCTTCTGTTGGTGCGGCACGTTTCTGGCGCTGAAAGAAGTGTCATATCATCATTTGGATATGCACAAATTCTCACCTTATTGGCTATCCATCTTCCTGACTCGTAATTGTAGGGCCGCATATCTCGTCTGGAACCAGATTTCTCATTCACTTTGAAATTTGTAACCATCTTTGGACTCACAGAGGGTCGAGATGATGTCTTCTTGTCAAACCTTTAAGTTCCCATGGGCGCAAATTCCGCAGTCATATCCGTCGTCAGATTTTGAAAAATAACTTATACATATTCTTTACTTTCTGCAAATTCGCGCGACTTTTGTTTGGCAGCTAGATCTACGTTTGTTCAAATTGAAGCTTTTTGAGGCGACACAGCGAGAGGTAGGAGTGCCGAGAGGACTGCCTTAGCGCTAAGTCCCCACCAGACATAGCTAATAGCGCTCAAAAAAGCTCTAAAGCGCCAAAACGCTTTCAAAAGCTCGACGCATTTTGAAGTCTTGCAAGCCGGCAGATCGCTTTGGGCACGGTTGGTTGGCGCTCAGATAATCGCCGGGGCAGGCGATCCGCAAACTCGCGCTTTTCTGCAGGCGGTCAGCAAAATTTTGGGGCGTGGCTAAACCTTCAACGAGCGCCACTTCCTTTAGATCGCATATTCTGCCAGCGGGCAGCAGTACAGCATTTGTTGCAAGCGCTCGGCAAATAATTTCTTTCAGCGAGCGCTGGCCAAACTAGCAAGCGCTCGGACTCTTTTTACACAGTTTTGGGCATACGCCGAGCAAAGGCGAGACTCTGTGTGGCAGAGGTGTTATCGATGGTTTAATTATTCAAGTTTGGGGTACCTTCTTTTAGCGGAAGGTACCATGGGCAGTGCAGTCCCTCACAAAGGACCGTGCGGCCCACAACAATTTTGCGTATTCTCGCGGAAAGTCTGCGAGAATGCGGCCACTAAGCCGCGGCTTATCCATAGAAAGACCGCGATAGTTTCCGAGCTTTCGTCCAAAAACTAGCTAAAATTATTACAAATTTCTGCAAGCGGACCGCAAGAAATCAGCGAACTATTTTTTCGGTGCTCGTTTGCTCAAAATTCGCATGACCACCTGCCCGCGGCAATAATTTGAGCTCTCACATGAAAGGTTGGTAGAGCAGTAACATGCACTTCCGTTTTGGATTCAGCATTGATATCTTGTCGCAAAGATTGCAAAACCATCAAATTGGTCATGATAAAGACAATGGATACAGAAACCAAGGACCGAGAATATGAAGTCGTCCATCAAGGATGAGATACTCTCAACTGATTGAAAAGCGACGACTGGATGAGGTGAGCAACCTTCAACGAACAACAAGATTTCAAAATGATGCATTACGCGCGGAAAAGCGTCGTATCATTATGGGTCCTGGCACGTTCATCATGGAGCGCCGCTCGCACGGTCACTCACGATGGCGCGCCTCCCGCTGAAAGCAAGGCGCGCCGCTCGCACGGCAGGTTTCGATGGCGCGCGCCCGTCGAAAACGATGCCGCGCCCACAAAGGGAGCGCCGCTCGCACGGTAGGCTCATGAAAGCGCGCGCGCCGTCGGAAAAACTGTCTTACTATAAGTTCATTTACACTTACTCGGTCACTTGTTCAAGCCTTGCAGCGGGGCAGCAGCTCCATTCTTCATGATGTCGGCGGTACGTGTACAAGCTGTATAAAACCTGGGGTAGTAGTAATTTGGTTGAAACCATGATCCCAACTATGTTCTCTTAACACAAAGTAACCACCAGCTTTACATCGAAACGATTTAACTGGTCATCCTCTTTGGACAATTTTTGCTTGATATCGAATTTAGCAAAGCGATGTCATTGAAGGAGATCAAACCTCCAGTCTCTCATACTTGCCCGCCTTCATTGAGCTTTACCAAACTTGCAGTTCCGCCTTTAGTCTTGCATTTTTCCAGAATTTTATCTCAGGAGTAATCATGTGAGCTTCACTAAAGTAACTTTCAGAATGGTCTCTCACTCGTACTAGCTTGTGAAATCATTATATTACTGTTTCAAATGGAAAAGTGTCCAAGGGTATTTTTCATTCTAAACAATGATCTAGTAGTTCCACGTCTGCGTCTCATGAAATGAGATGCTATTTTCATTACCTCAGCTGATAACAAAACAACGATTTTAACCTAGTGGATACTTCTCAGTTTGGTCCAAAATGAATCAATCATAGAACAATCATGGCAGTCTCTTGCTTACTCAGACACTGGGAGCGGACGAGCTGCGGCCCCAAAGGACATTTCCGGCCCGCAAGTGGCCTTAATTTGGGGGCCTGGCCGTGGGTGCGGCCGACCCGCGGCCCTTGGTTCATGTCATTATCATTGCACCGGCCGAGCCGCGGGAGGAAATGGGCTCACCGGCTCAGCCGCGGCCCTCAATGATGGGGCGGAGCATTGCAGCGGCTGAGCCGCGGACCAAAATCTGTGTAAGAAATTCAGCCGAGCCGCGGCCTAAATCAAATGAAGGCCGCGGCCCGGCCGCTCCTAGTGTCTGAGCACAAAGGATACTTGCGTGATGTACGACGCATGGTCAGGCTACCCTCAATGCCTTGGATGTTCTCCGAGGTAGGAGCAAGAGCAAGATCATGTGTTGTCTAATGGACAATCCTCGGTAGCATCTTGACCCTATCCAACCCCAAAGTTGGAAATGGTCTCCGAAGGTGCTATATCGGTGGCCTTGACTTTTGCTTATTTACTGTGTATTTCCCCATGCACCATGTTGCGCCAAGGCCCAATAGGCCAAGCTAGAATGAACTACGGACAGCCCGACAACCAGCAGTGGTTGAGCCGATTTCCACTTGCAGCTGAGCCGAGGCCCACCGCGGCCGAGCCGTGGCTCATCGCCGGCCGGGCCGCGGGAGCTGCGAAATTCCACCCGAAAAGAGCCGCGACTCGTACGCTCCCAGTGTCTGAGTACTTGCTTGTTTTATGTTTTTGTACGACCGAATGAACTGAGAGGAGCAGGAGATGATCACAGTTGCCACTACGTAACCACGATTTAACAACAACATATTTCAAGTTGGTTTCGACTGAATTACTACCATTCCTGAATCTTGCATTATTTGTATAGAACAAAATGTAGCCGATGGGTTGCACCCGCGCTGACAGCTGGCAAAAGCTATATAGCACATGATAGCACATGGAAGCGTGCACTGATTGCAGATGTCCGCGGGAACTTCTTATTTGGCAACATGATAAACTCTATCCGTGCGTGGGTGGGACTGTATGTCTCCGAAAGGGGTGGCCCCACGCCGACATCTGCAACAGATCACGCAGCTCTACACATTACAAACATTACAGATTTATACCATCTGTTAGAGAGGAATGGAGCCTGTCGGCGATATGTAGTCCCCGACCCCCTGCGTTTTTGTTCAGGACGCTCATCACATTTTACACAACCTATAGCCCTAATGTAACTAAACAGCTTGCTCGTAATGCTTCGATTCTAGAGAAGACGAGACAGATTCTCTTACAGAGTGTGTGAGTTTCCGTACACAGTTAGAACAACAAGAGCTCCTCAATTCAGCTGCTTCTTACTAAAGATAATAAAACTATCTCAAATGGGCAGAGTAAAACCTAATTACCGCATTCCTAGATAATAATCATTTATTCAGAATCCGGAAGTATTGATATGATTCCTTTTATCTACTAAAATACAGTATGCGCTATGTATACAATGCATGTTTTCAGAAGATGGGGGAAGGAAAATAGAATAAAATTCATATATTGATATTTCAGGTGCTTAATTATTGATGGCCGCTTTGATTTACGCCAGTTACTGCATGAACCTGAAAATACAACCAGAATACAGTACGCAACTGGTGAGTGACTTTTTCATAGTTTCACCTAAAAATGTGTTTTTCTAGCGTTATTCACACCAAGCTTTTTGAGTATACTTATTTTTTTCTGTATACAAAGTGTTCCAAAAAGATGTGCACATTGTTTGATCGTTAATAACTCTCTTGCTTCCATGTCTTTTGCCGAGCTTGAGGTATCATCCTGTAGAGCGAGGTTCAACTTAGATTTGTAGCATGGAAATAATTACCAATCACTCTTCGTTACTGTAGAATTACGGTATGAACTTTCAGCATACAGCGTCACTGTGAAATAGGCCTTTTGATGAAATAATTATGAAGAAATCTAAAAATTTGTGTAGCAAGGTTTTCAGGCGTGCTGTTTTCACTACTTAACTTTTCACAAGTTTTTCAAGCTTTTTGGATGGAGTATTTGCATTTCTGGTAAACATTGGAAAAACAGTTGCTACTTCAAAGCTAAAATAACTTATGAGAGAACCACTATACTAAAGTTCAGCTTTCATGATTAGTATCAGCAACTTCATTTAGCCCAGTTCAAGAGTTTTTGGCTTGTTTGGTCATCTTTCTGAAATAAAATACCGCTTTTAATGGCTCAAAAGCTTCTTCGAAGTTCCTACTGTAATCCTACAGTAATGAAGAGCGTTTGATAATTCGCTTTATACTGTAAATCTAAGTCGAAGTCAGCTGCAAAATGGTACCTAATGCAAGGCGAAAGACTTCTTGGAAAGAGAGATATTAATGATCAAACAGTGCATACATACTTTTGGGACACCCTGTATAACTACACTCCTGCCCTTCACTTATTGGACAGCTACATGTATACTTGAAATTATTCTAGCAGTAGGACTGATTAGTCTTGAATGCTATGAAGTCTTCATACTGGAAAACTGATTTCGTACTGAATTCCTTCTCATAAATAAAATCACAAGCATTTTCTCAAAGTAATCTGGGCCAAATTCAGTGGGTTTGCAAATTTTTGAAGCACAGTAGCATTAACACGTGATTACGAATATTTTGTAAAATATCGTTTTATCCGAATTATTCACTCCTTTCTTGAGAAGATCCAACAACTTTTGGTTGCTGTTCACTCAGAAGCAGAAAGGCTAGAAAATAAGTATAGGGCATTCGAAAAATCGTGACGATGGCGCGACGCGCGCGACACGCATGCATTCCCGGCAACCACAGAACTCTTGGTCTTCAACTCTACCCGAACAGTTTTTCTGCTTACATATGATAGTACAATGAAACACTGGAAGTGATGACTGAGGTGAGCGTTGAGGTGATGCCTTCCTGTATAAGTGCTTTATGCTTCTGCGCAAAGACCGCAGTCGAATCCATTGTAAGACTTTATAAATGACCTGTATATTAGGCTGGCCAAGTTCAATGTTTCATAACAATTCAAGTAACAGCTATTCAGCTCAGATTTTTTCAGAAAATAGCCTCAAGCCTTTACTCTTGAATATTAAGTAGTCAAGATTTTCTGACACCAAAAAATGACAGTTATAACCAGAGTTGAGTAAAAGGTCAGGCACAAGTCGTTCGGAAACGCCCCTCTCCCCTTGCAGGAAAGCCCCCAAACGACTCCCTCTTAATTCTCTCCACCTCCGAAACCTCAGAGTGTGACACTCTGGAGAAGACGAGTGTGTCCTGCAAAGTTTTTGAATTTTAGGGGAATGTATGATCGCTTTTCTGTGGTTGCACCTTACAAGTACACGCAAGTTGACGGCGGAATTTGATTTTCGGATTTTTAATCGCCCTATTGAACGAGCCAGAATTTTTCCAGGGGAGGTGTGTTTTGCTCCAAATTTTCTATGAGGCTCAATACTCATACCAGAAATAGACTGATTTCTGAATTTTGAAGACAAGTTAAGTGGGTCAGGCGTAAGGCTACAAAAGCTCAGGCGGTCTGACCTTTTGAAGGGTTGCGCCCAACCCCTTAACTTTATCTCCGAAAACGCTTTTTGATCCAGGTTTTGTAGTTCGCTAGCACAAAGCTCGAGCACTCTACAATAGATGTTTGAGTTAGCTTGACTTGTTTCGGCTTTGTGGTAATCCGAGGAGTTGACGCGCAAGGTGAAAAACGCGATATTTGGAATAATGACTATGCTTCCTAATCCACTATATGAAATCTATTTTCTAGTATAGACTGATAGGGAACATTACTTTGTTATGAATACAAAAAAGCTGATTTCTTTCACTTTTGGAACCAAGTTAATCATGTTTGAATTTCAGGTTTTTTAGACGATAGAAAACGCTAGAAAATGTAATAGGTAATGGTCTGTAGTGCTGGTAGAGGTGATTTGATATGCTAATTACGAGAACTATACTCAATTTACACAGCAAGCTTCTTTGGTAACCTTGTTAGTGCAGGTTAAGGGATGGAGAATTGAAATTTGGCTGAAACTTTGATGGAGTCAATCAATATGCTGATCACGACAGTCATTCCTTCAATTATTGGAGTTGTCATATGCATCGGTCTAAAGCTTTTCTTCTTCACCTCACTCGATTGCAGTATCTAATTAGTTTCGAGCGAATTCGATTTTTGATTACCACCAACACGACCGCCCAAGTCGGGCGCGCCTGACCTCACGCTCAACCCTGGTTATAACCTTATATAGTCAGACTTCTGAAAAGTCGCTTTTTTGACTTTTTAGCTCTTGTTCCCGCCTGCAGTGAGTACACAAGCGAGTACCCTATTTTCCGGCGTATAAGCCGCAGTTCTTTTCACCGTGCGCGGGCTGAAATGCGATGTCGTTCGCGATGCACGAAACCGCACAAACAGCAATCACTATCTATTTCGCGCGGTAATCTTATACGAGCTTTCTGCTTGCGTTCTTTATTTGATTTTTTCGCAAGTGTTTTTAACAAAATTCTCCATCTTCTCATTTATTCTTCAAGAATCCGCTGAACAATGAAAGAACGTTCAAATACCAGCAGTAACATGGAATCGAAAGGTGATAAGCTTCAAACCTGTAACTCAAAACAAAAGAAAGCACTACTTCAGCACCAGTAAGATCATTGAAAAAAGGAAAGCACAGTCAACCACCAGTATCATTTAGGAAAGAAAACACAACCTAAACACCCGCAAAGTCATATGAAACAAGAAAAACATCTAAGCACTCTCACTATCATCAAGATGCATTGACGAGAAGCTATTATCGAGATCATCTATGTCGAGATCTATTGTCAAAGCTTCGTTGAATCCATTGAGGATAGAATCAACGCTGATATCTCGGAAACTCTGGAGCACCCATTTGGCAATCAACTCCAACCGCGGCGGCTTTCTTCTTCCTCCTCTAGTCAACTCCACCTGATTACTGTCAGCCATCCAAGCGTCCCAATGCTTCCTCAGATTGTCCTTGAAAGGTTTGTTGACAGCCACATCCAGCGGTTGCAGATATTTTGTCAAGCCTCCTGGGATAACCGCGATCTTAGAAACGCTTTCAATCTCAGTTTTGACTTCGTCGGACAGGTGAGATCTAGCGGAGTCGAAAATGAGCATTGAGCGGCTAGGTTCTTGCGCCGCATTGGGCCTTGTCAGCCAGCACTCTCTGATCCAGTCCTTCATAATCGCTTCTGTCATCCACCCTTTCTGGTTCACTTTGATGACAACACCCTCTGGAAATCTCACTTTTGGCATCGTAAGCCTTTTGAAAATCAGCATTGGTTTGAGCTTGTTGCCGTCAGCAGTGACACCCAGTACAACTGTCAAATTTTTCTTCTCATGACCCGTTGTAGTGATCGCCACGTCATCCTTGCCTGTTATTTCGACTGTTCTGTTGCCGGCTACATCGTAGGGAACGGGTACCTCATCAAAGTTTCCTAAGTTTGCTGGATTCACATTTATCGTGTTGTCCATCACGAACTTTCTGAAGTTAGCCATCTTGGCTTCGGCATCTGGAGGGAGTGGCTGGCCAACGCTGGTGCGCTGTCTGACAGAGAATCCCTTTCTTTTCATGAAGCTATGGCACCAGTGAGCACCACCAGTGAAGTCTTCGTATCCAAGCCTTTGTGCTGCCTCAATAGCTTTGGCCCTCAATCTTACGGTCGTAACTCTCCTTCCTCGTTCACGTTGCTCGATAATCCATTCACTCAGCTCTTCTTCTAATGCTGGCCATTTTGGTGGGGGTCCTCGAAACGCTCTCTTCTTTCTTTCGCACTTTCTGAGCTTCTCCTGATCACTTCGCCATCTTTGTATCATCCTGCGATCGACACCAAATTTTTGAGAAGCCTGGCCGGTTCCATTCTCGGCAGCATAATCTACTGCTTTCAGTTTAAATTCGGCTGTATAGGACTTCCTCCCACCTATGACACCGAAATTAGCACACACACTTTTGAAGGAGTAAAAAAAATACCTGAAGACATGACTATCTGCACTAGAGCGCACCGAGTTTTCAATTTGCTACATAACTCTTTTCAAAGGCGCTTTCGCGCCATTGTTCGCTGCGGCGGGTGCGGCTTATATAAGGTGCGGCTTATAAGCCGGAAAATAGGGTAATTTGGTGGCCGGAAACATACAGCCTTTGGCTAGGTGGCGAACCACAATAGAAATTGTGACCTGCTGTTTCTAAATTTCTGCAGTAATGAATTTTGAAAACTTCCAGGCTTTGCGCGCGAAAGGTTTTAGGTATTCCAGATAACTCGAATTTGACCATCCATGACCATGCAAATGGTTGAAATCAAAAATTTGTGGTGTGGGTAGCGAATCTACACTTTAGATTCCAGTCTGTTTTTCGAAGCGTGATTTTTCGAAATCATAAGAAAAAAATCTGACTATTTTCTTTCCGTCTCCATTTCACTATCAGAAAAGTCATTTTTGTGAAAAGGAGTTAATTATTCAATTGTCCTTGATTTGCTCTTTCAAATGGTACCATATATGCACACAAAAACTGATTTGTGACAATTCTACAAACCGCTAAAGACGACCGAACTTAATAGCCAACCTAATAGTATGCTTGTAAGGCAAAATTAAAAGGTGGTTATTGTTTGACACAATGTGGCATCAGGTATCGAATCGTTTCGGCATCGCACAAAATTAAAAACCACTCTATATGGTCAATCTACAGCAAACGAACAGGAGAGAAAAAAAGAATAATAACAAAGGGGCGATTTTCAGGAAATTCGGTGCCACATAGCGGAATATGCAAAGATTGGAGGATTGAAGATTGATTGAAGATTAGATTGAAGCTAAACGGGAACTCATAGGAAAAAAGTTAGGAGATATTGTAAGAGATGGAGAAAACCACAACGTTTTTCAATCTGGGTGGCTCCTCCGGGCTGCTGTGCCGTTCTTGCAGTGCGGAGCCACCTAGTGTAGAAAATCACAGAACTTTTTCATTATTGTTCGTATTTTTTCTCGATAATCGTTGCAAAGCTACTTGCACTCAAAGTTTTCTCTCTTAAGGCTGACTATGTTTTGTACACAAACTGTTCATGAATTTGTGCCTTGGAAACTACGTTAATGTTGACACGGAGAAGCGTGCATACTGGTGAATACACGAGCATGCCCGAAACTAGAGGAAACCTTGTGATTGTCAACATGTCAATTGACATGGCGATTTGGTAATGCTTAAACTCCTGTACAAAATTGCATTTCCATACTTCAACTCGTCACCGAAACTTTGTTGGCGAGAACTTTTCACATTAGAAAATGCAGCCTTTTATGTCTTTTGGCATCGAAGTTTAGGGAGTCTAGGGTTTGCTATTATCCCACTCAAATAAAATTTCGCTTCAAAAAAGCCTGAATTGAGACTCAACTTTAGAGACACATAGTTGTGTGGAAGCGCTCAACAGCATTTTCTAATGGATTCAAGCATCGGGTCCGCTCGTCCTTGCGATTCTACAGAAAAGATATTTGCTACAGCTTACTATAAGAAATTTGCTTAACAAACACACATAGAAAATGCGAAAAACCTTGTTATCATATGATACAAACTGGCAGTCCCGCCCCAATTTGGGCTTAAAATTATAGTGGCTGGCTGCTCTCCCCGACCTCCAAAATCCCTCTAACCTCGTTGTTGTTCACACGAAAAAAGGAGATTGATTGATTAATAGCATTTGATAAAGATTTGTTTTTTATTGAAGTTCGCCAAAGATCGGTAAGCCAAAAGAAGCTGAAAATTGCCAAGCAAAGTGTCCTCTAACGTTTGCCGATGTTTAAAAGTAGGTGTGCAAAGTACAGAGTCGGTCTACACACATAAGGTTGCGTAAGGAAAAGATACATGCATTTGAGTCTTATGTATATACAGGGTGTCCAAAAGTAAATAAACGCGTTCGAGTGTTGATATTGCCCATCTCATAAGTTTTTTGCGCTTTATGTACCATTTTGTTGTGCTGAATTCACATTACGAGTATGGAGCGAAATGAAGCTTTTCCTATGTTACTGTGGGGTAGCGATAGATTTGAAGTTTTTGAACTCATCAAGGGTCCAATTTTACCTTAGAAAACAAAACAAACAACTTTGCCGTCTTCCTCAAAATTTTATCACGCCTTACAATTCTAAATTTTATAAGTTTTGGGTTAAGTGGTGAGTTCAGCACGAGTAAAAATTGATTATTATTATTATTATTTGATTGAATTTTTTGGTACTCTTCCGTTATCTTCCGTTATCTAGACCCATTTTTCAAAAGGCTCTCATAAGTTATGTCCTTTAGTCTAAGAACATTTTTTCATAGTTTTCACGAGGACCCCCTGCTATTTGTCAGGAAAATATAGACCAGCTTTGAACCATTTGACCTGTTTTTTTTTTTCGAAGTTATAATATTTTCGGCGAGGCCAAAGAGCATTTGTGATCACCTAAAAGCTGTTTAATTGTCTTCTATGAGAGCAAAATGATCTAGAACCTATATTAGAACATCTTAATTGTTTTCAGCAATGATTCAGCATCATTGTCTTTCCCTTCAAACTTTTCGTCTTGCGAATTTAGCTAGACAAGACTATAAATGATGGCATTGAGTTCCTCGCTGCTGCTTGTTTCGTCACTTACAAGGGAAGTTCACTTAGTCGAAGTGGCGATTCGGAAGAAGATCTATACCAGTGGATAGAGCTCAAAAAGCTGATCTCAGATATACCTTCTATATCTGCGATGCATTGTTCTAAAAAAAGTTACGAGCTTTTCTAAAGCCAAGTTTTAGTGCATTTTGAGTCGCAAAATCAAAATAATCTTTACACAAAAGTGTGCAAGCTTAGGCAAACCACCTAGTAAGCATTGTAGGTCTAAGTCGAGTTTATCCAAATGCTTTCGAGCGTTTTTTGACCGTGTTGTTCATCCACAGCTCGTCATTTCATTCCTAGATCACACTTCCATTATGTGTACAAAAAAGCCCCATAACCTCCACTTAGAAAACGCGTCGCGTCCGAAACTTTTTTGGAAACTACCAATGGATAGAACGTAAAACGATGTTCTCAAATAGATTTTCAATATCTGCGACGCGTTCTTCTAGCTGTACAGTTGCAGCGGTGGAATTTGTCCAAAACTGCGGGATTGTCGGGATTCGCGGGATTGTCGGGATTCGCGGGGTTCGCGGGACTCGCGACTTCGCGGGATTTACGGGATTCGCGGGATTTGCGGGATAAGCGGGATTTAGCTATAACTTCTTTTAAAATAGCTTTATTTGTAATCTGAGTGAAGATTTGGCTTCAGCTTGATGAGACGAATCTTTTGATATACGGTATGTCCGTAGTTCATAGTGACGGGGTAGACATACAATGATACCTTGTTGTTTTCTACGTTAAGGCTTTTGTGGACATTTATCACAGTGTAAATCGCGTATAGGAGGTTCTGGTACAAAGCTCCCGTTATCGAAAACTATTGCGAAAAATTGGGCAGTTTTTATCTACCCTTATCGCTGATATAAGCATTTTATCATTTATCACTGATAATAACACATTTTTGGATCATTTTTTGCATATGGTAAGGAAAGTACTGTAGGAAAAGCTGTGTGAATTTCTATCGCCCTTTCTCTCATTATAAGTGATCTACAGGCTTTTCTAGTTCTATTGCTCGGTGCAATTGGTAGATCCCTCGCTGCAGCAATCGATCGATTTTTCATCGGCACATGCCATTGCTGCCAATTCTTACCTAGAATGGCATTTTTGGGTGGGGGAACGAAAGCCGCCAGGTCCAGCCGCCTTTCGCGGCCAGCTGGTCCTTTCGCAGCGTTGTTGCATGTCGTTCCAGGACCAGCAGTCCGCGTAGGCGGCTGGACCTGGCGGCTTTCGTTCCCCCACCCTGCATTTTTGCTTCAACTCGCTTCACGCTGAAGCCTGGGCTGAAATTCTGTACCTATATGGAAGATGAACGTGGAAATCGACCGCATGAATTTAAGCCATTCTTATCTGTCGTTGTCATTGATATCATCATTTTATCATTTATCATTGACGACACAAAATTGGATCTTTTTTGATATACAATAAGAAATGTACTTTAGAAAACGCTGTGTGAGTTTTTATCGCTCTATCTCTTATAGTACAAAACCACTCACAGAACATGCAAAATTTCCGGGAATCCCGCGAAATTCATGTGAATCACGCAAATTACGCAAGGCCATAACTTTTTCCGAATGAGTATATTCAAAATCCGAAAACAACGTTGTATTCAGCTCGTCAAGGCAAATCTTTTGATATACGATTGTCTCCAATATCTTGTTTTCAATAATTTTGAATTGCATGCCGACGCCTCTTCGCATGGGTGTAACGCAACAAGCATCACACATAGGAGACTGCCATGGGCACCGTTCGATAGTACTCTTTCACTGGATTATCGTGCGCTAAACAGCAGCCGAAGACTCCCTTTCAAAAGAGATAGAAGAGCTGATAAACTCTGGAAAAATTAAGCTGTTCCAAGTTTTACTAGCCGTAACTTTCTTTAGAATGAACATTTTCGAAATCAGAAAGCAGATTTGTGTTCATCTTGTCAAGTCGAATCTTACTGTATACAGCATGTTCTTGAAGTTCCGTTTTCAATTTTTTCAAAATTTTCTGCGCGCGTATATTCACAAAGTCGCAACGCAGCGCACATCAAATATAAAAGACTCTATGAAGCACTGTTGATTGTGCTGCTTCCGCAGATTATCGAGCGCTAAGAAGCAACCAGAGAATCTTTTTGAGAAAAGATAGAAGAGCTGGTAAATTCTGGAAAGTCGTGTTGTCTCAAATTTTGCCCACAGTGACCCTAAAATGCGAAGCTCTACTGCTAAGCAGATGTGGTTTTCGTAATCAGCAGGTCAGATAACCTCTATGAGCAAGTTTTCAAAGAAATTTGGGTGATTCGATTTTTTCTCGTTCTACGCCTTGAAGCTCGCCGATGGGTTTTGGTCAAAATGTCGATGACCTTGGATTGTAAAGAAACTTCGCCCAAAGAGGTTTTCGAACACGCTGTTTACGAAAATAGTAGTCTTTGAAGAAGACAGGGTCTTTTTGTAGAGATATTGTGAGGTGACTGTAACTGAGTCACGAAAGTTCGTAAATTTGCCTGCACTTTTCGCGAATTTGTCAGAAAACTAGCCTGCTTGCTTTTTCAAGTCAAAATCACTGGGAACTGTGCTATCAAAAGGTGCATGCTCAGGCTCCAGTCTATAAAGTTCGCCGAGTTACGAGCCTACGAAAAGACGTCTTCATAATTTTCGCTCAAAATGTAAAAATCGCGTATTTCGTCGAAATTCCGCCCTCACTGGTTGTATGACATTCTGATTGCATATGCTCACTTCGCCTAAGGGATCCCATTGAGTTGAATATGGTGGTCGCGAGTTCTTCAGCTGTTCATTTGAATATCCAGGTGTCACGTCTGAAGAGTTAGCTATTCTCTTAACTTGATCCCTCTACCCTTAGTTTCTTTCCTTTGTAATAACATAACAGTTCTGACTAGATTATTTTATCGTTGTAACATAAATATAAATATGAGGGAACATAATTGGGGAGGGGACCACCGAGCACCCGGGGAGTGCCAGCTCATCTGAAGTTGGTGGCACCGCCCAGTCGTCGAGGGGACTGTCGGACTCTAATTAGTCTGCGTCTCGACACAAGCACCTTCGTAGCTTGAGCTCAGCTCTACCTAATTTCCTACTTGAGCCTAGCTCTACCCTACCTAATCTCTACCTAAAAATCGAATCACCCAAATTTCTTTGAAAACTTGCTCATAGAGGTTATCTGACCCGCTGATTACGAAAACCACATCTGCTTAGCAGTAGAGCTTCGCATTTTAGGGTCACTGTGGGCAAAATTTGAGACAACACGATTTTCCAGAATTTACCAGCTCTTCTATCTTTTCTCAAAAAGATTCTCCGGTTGCTTCTTAGCGCTCGATAATCTGCGGAAGCAGCACAATCAACAGTGCTTCATAGAGTCTTTTATGTTTGATGTGCGCTGCGTTGCGACCTTGTGAATATACGCGCGCAGAAAATTTTGAAAAAATTGAAAACGGAACTTCAAGAACATGCTGTATACAGTAAGATTCGACTTGACAAGATGAACATAAATCTGCTTTCTGATTTCGAAAATGTTCATTCTAAAGAAAGTTACGGCTAGTGAAACTTGGAACAGCTTAATTTTTCCAGAGTTTATCAGCTCTTCTATCTCTTTTGAAAGGGAGTCTTCGGCTGCTGTTTAGCGCACGATAATCCAGTGAAAGAGTACTATCGAACGGTGCCCATGGCAGTCTCCTATGTGTGATGCTTGTTGCGTTACACCCATGCGAAGAGGCGTCGGCATGCAATTCAAAATTATTGAAAACAAGATATTGGAGACAATCGTATATCAAAAGATTTGCCTTGACGAGCTGAATACAACGTTGTTTTCGGATTTTGAATATACTCATTCGGAAAAAGTTATGGCCTTGCGTAATTTGCGTGATTCACATGAATTTCGCGGGATTCCCGGAAATTTTGCATGTTCTGTGAGTGGTTTTGTACTATAAGAGATAGAGCGATAAAAACTCACACAGCGTTTTCTAAAGTACATTTCTTATTGTATATCAAAAAAGATCCAATTTTGTGTCGTCAATGATAAATGATAAAATGATGATATCAATGACAACGACAGATAAGAATGGCTTAAATTCATGCGGTCGATTTCCACGTTCATCTTCCATATAGGTACAGAATTTCAGCCCAGGCTTCAGCGTGAAGCGAGTTGAAGCAAAAATGCAGGGTGGGGGAACGAAAGCCGCCAGGTCCAGCCGCCTACGCGGACTGCTGGTCCTGGAACGACATGCAACAACGCTGCGAAAGGACCAGCTGGCCGCGAAAGGCGGCTGGACCTGGCGGCTTTCGTTCCCCCACCCAAAAATGCCATTCTAGGTAAGAATTGGCAGCAATGGCATGTGCCGATGAAAAATCGATCGATTGCTGCAGCGAGGGATCTACCAATTGCACCGAGCAATAGAACTAGAAAAGCCTGTAGATCACTTATAATGAGAGAAAGGGCGATAGAAATTCACACAGCTTTTCCTACAGTACTTTCCTTACCATATGCAAAAAATGATCCAAAAATGTGTTATTATCAGTGATAAATGATAAAATGCTTATATCAGCGATAAGGGTAGATAAAAACTGCCCAATTTTTCGCAATAGTTTTCGATAACGGGAGCTTTGTACCAGAACCTCCTATACGCGATTTACACTGTGATAAATGTCCACAAAAGCCTTAACGTAGAAAACAACAAGGTATCATTGTATGTCTACCCCGTCACTATGAACTACGGACATACCGTATATCAAAAGATTCGTCTCATCAAGCTGAAGCCAAATCTTCACTCAGATTACAAATAAAGCAATTTTAAAAGAAGTTATAGCTAAATATATAGCTAGACTGAAGATACTTCTTGTCAAACTAGCTACAGCTGAAGGTCGATCTGGCCACTACACTCGCACACAGTATTACAAAAAGTTATTGTTCATTATTGTTTTCTTGTTTGATTGCATATTGATAGCTCACGACTAGCCAGCTTAGCCTACTGGGAAGTCGATTTCAAAATTTGTTTTCCTGATATAATTAGTATTTGAATCACAATATAGTTACATCGGTTGACTAAATGTCTTTCTGGTGTCTTTCGCTGTTATGACTCATCTTTTCTCATCTTTGTCTATCTTGTTGTCCTTTCAGAGAGCCTGTGTTTTTTTTTATGGGGATTTAATCAGCTAGCCTCCGCCCGTAGGCTCGCTGGTCCTCAAAACAATGGGAATTTTATCTCTGAAAGACAGTAAGATATTCAACACACTACCAATGCGATTCTCTCGTTTACAATTGGTTAGTGCTACGATTTAGTGAGTTAAACTTGAGTCTTTCATCGGATATTATGTTTTATTGCTTTTCATTGGGACTAATTGGCTATCGTTTGAGTTTACTATTAGTGTTTGATTTTTGCTAACGGCACACCCAGAGTGTATTAAATAAATAAATAAAATAAATCCCGCGAATCCCGCAAATCCCGCGAAGTCGCGAATCCCGCAAATCCCGCGAATCCCGACAATCCCGCGAATCCCGACAATCCCGCAGTTTTGGACAAATTCCACCGCTGCAACTGTAAGTTATGGGCTTTTTTGTATATATAATGGAAGTGTGATGTAGGAAGGAGATGGCGACCAGCGGATAAACAACATGGTCGGAAAACACTCGAAAACGTTCGGATGAACTCGACTTAGACTTACAATGCTTACTAAGTGGTTTGCTTAAGCTTGCACACTTTTGTGTAGCGATTATCATGATATTTCGATCTAAAATGCACGAAAATTTGGCTTTAGAAAAGCTCACAACTTTTTTCAGAATAATGCGTCGCAGATATAGAAGGTATATCTGAGATCAGCGTTTTAAGCTCTATCCATTGGTATAGATCTCCTTCCGAATCTCCACTTCGACTGAGTGAACTTCCCTTGTTAGATGATGAGACCCTAGCCCATTTTTCTGTTTTGAGCAAGTCTAATCTGTTTATCAATAACAATTATGTTATTATGAACAATGTTCATTTTTGATACCGTTCAGTCGAAAATGGGCCACTATTGGCTGAAAAACGGATTGAACTTATATACATCGCTAGATAGGGCGATTCAAACTCTTGGTTAAACCTGTCAAACACGTAAATGCATGTCAAACTTTATGACAGGTGGCAGGAAAGTTGACGCTCCTTTTTGTGATGGGACGGGATATGGTACGAAGGAAGAAGCAATATTCATTTGAAAAAATTGTTCCGGATAACGGAAAGGTACCGATTTTTTAGAATTTTCAAACCTCGGCCATTTCAGAAAGGCACGTATACTAAAGGTTAGTACCGTAATCCTACGGTAACAAACAATCGGTAATCTGCTCCGCACTACACTAGCGACCAGGCTCTACGTAATAATGCTTCAAGGTAGGCAAAAGAATTGTAGGAAGAAGGATGCTGACGATCAGATAGTGTATACATACTTTTAATACATCGTGTATATCTATTCAATTATTCATCTATCTATAAGTATACACGAGGTGCATCAAGGTGCATAGAGAGAAAATAATCACACCCAAATTCTCAGTCGCAAACTTGAACTCTATTAATATATGGGCACTAACTGCCACTTTTGCAAAAGAATCGATAATTGATTATGTAATAGATAATTCAAAAAATTAATACTGTATTTATTATATGTCCCCCACAATGGTCGGCCGCCTCAGCGTGGCGTGTGGGTGACATTGGGTGTCGAACTGCGATGCACAGCCGAGTGTATACTCTGGCAGGGTCTCTTAAGCTGTAAAGGAATTCGACGTTTCCGGTTTTGGCCGGATGCCTAGCTAAGAGCCGGCCAAGCCAGATCCCCGCCGCCTGACTTTTTCGGTCGCTAGGCGGTTCTCGTCACTCCAAGCCAGAGGTCAGCTATCGCCCGTGGAAATCAAGAGTTGGCCTAGTAAGTCTGCTCTTGTAGAGGAACAAATCTTATTACTCAGACAGCAAGAAGATATCGAAAGAAAACGCTGTATGGATCCCGCCTACTCGCCGGGTGGTAGCAAAAACGCTGTCAGGGCCCTTAGGGCGCCTTTTGGATCGGAAAAAACGACACGTCTGCCCGAACGACACTCCATGGAGACTGCCTTTTGCTCTGCACCTAAGCGCCAGGACAGTCTCCAAAAACGCCGACCTCCACGCTCTTCTCGACGCTGCAGAGCACATCAAGTACCACATCATCGCTCTGCAAGAAAGTAGTCCAGCAAGAAGGACGTGCGGCAGCGACGGGATTCTCATAATCCGTGGTGAAAAGGTTCCATCACGAAACGTGGGAGGCGTCGGCTTTGTCGTCCACCCATCTACCGTCCATCTTGTCGATTCGAACAAGATCCTATCACTTCCACTAGGCATCCTGCGACTAGCCCTCCACGTCAGAAGACCATCAGCATCATCAACTGCTATTCTCCAATATGAGCAGCTGACGACTTAAAACTAGATGCTTTCTACGAAGATGTGGAGGAGGTGGTAAACGAAAAGTTTTCTTTACAAGTTTGTTGTGGGCGACTGTAACGCGAAAATCGGGATGCTACTATTAGGTTGTCAAGAAAATAATGTCGTTTTTTTCGGGTTTTTTTCGGATAAAATTGATATTACTCGAGAATTAAAGCATATCCGAAGCCGAAATTTTATGGTTAAATTTACGAAGCATTGTACGATGCAAAGGCATATGTGGGAGGTGCCCACTACTACTGGGGGCGGAGTTTGCCATTTTCCATTTTTCGATTTTTTCTTGGTTTCTAAGCATGGAAAAAATATAACAAGTGTACCTATGGATAAGTGCATGTGTCTTTTACATGCAGGAGCAAGTAAGAAATTCGCAGGATTTTCTAGGGCAAAAATCCAATTTTTGGCATCACGAGTTGCTCGTATGTTTTGGCTATGAACTTTGCGTAAACAACAAGTTCTGCCAATGTTTGGATGTCATCTTGTAGAGCTTCCTTTGCTCTATCGAATGGTACCTCGCGCATATTTTTTTGGATTTGTCTTATGGCCTTGCTATGAGAAACGACATTATTTTCTTGACAACCTAATAGAAAAGGAATATAAGATCGGAAAGTTTGAATATGCTCTCCGGAACGAAAACGGCAACCGTCTTGTTGGGCTTCTTTCCGCCGCACGACTTTACCATGAAATTTCATCTTCATGAAGAAAGAACATCACCGGTGGACATGAGAATCGCCCAACGGAACGACTCACGCGGAGATCGACCACATTCTCACCAACCGAAGGTGGAGCTTGCTCGATGTCTCAGTAGTTCCTTCCTTTTGCAGTCTCCGATCACCGCCTCCTTCGATCGAAGGTACGATTTAGTCGAAGGCTGGAAAAGAAGGTCTGCCGCAGTGCCGCAAGAAGGAAGAATGTCGCTTATGACGCTAACAGGCTGGAGGAGCTCATATCAAGTTGTGACTGGCCCATCGAGGAGGACCCAACGTACGACTACGACCGGCTTCTGGAAGGATTGCGAGCCTGCGGAGAGTGTGCCTTAATGACTTCCGAGAAGAACTTGGAACATCCCGAACCACCAAGGAATTGCTCGAAAAAAGAAGATTTCTGAGGCAGGATCCGAATGCGCCCATCTCGAGCGACTGATAGCCAACGACAGTTGCAGAACAGCTTGCAGGAGGATCTCAGGAAGTACAAGCAGGGCCAAGATATTGGAAGCAGCCGAAAAAAGACGAAGTTTGTGAATATCACGTACCGCTGACTGCACTATTGAACGAAAACGGGACTCCAACTTCTCCCCGATACAAAATGGAATCTATCGCGAAGAACTTCTACACCAACCTCTTCCGCTTATCAACACCCTTGCCGATGCCCGATGCCCGTTGTTTCCACTGGAGAAGCGCCACCACGAATTCTACCTGCTGAAGTACGCGTCGCGATCCAGACCATGAAGACGTCCACAGCTCCAGGACCAGACCATCTTTCCGTGGACCTGCTGAGAGCTGTAGGACACTGTCTATACGAGATTCTGGCGGCGCACCTAACATCTTATCTCCAGAAGGAAAGGATTCCCGACCAGTGGAGAACGTCAAGAACCGTTCTTCTCTTCAAGAAGGGCGAACGGGAAGATCTTCGAAACTATCGTCCGATATGCCTGTTGAGCGTGCTGTATAAGCTTTTCACCAAGATCATTCTCACTCGCATCTCAAGGACGCTGGATGAAGCCCAACCTCCAGAACAAGCTGGATTTCGCAAGGGATTCAGTTGCATGGATCACATCCAGACGGTTTCGAGGGTCATAGAAGTTTGCCGGGAGTACCGATTACCTCTCGTCCTAACCCTTGTCGACTACGAGAAAGCCTTTGACAGCGTCGAAACCAACGCCATCCTGTCTGCGCTAGTCGATTAAGGAGTGGACCCAGCTTACGTGAGGACGTTAGCCTACTGTTACTAGGCTTGTACAACGACGATGCAGCTGTTCCATCGCCCCCTCATTATTCCATTTGGGAAGGGGATCCGACATGGTACACGATTTCGCCGAAGCCGTTCACCGCGCCCTTGCAGTGGGTGATGAAGTCACTGGACCCTGGGACGAGTTAGGCATACGAGTTGATGAGAGATTCTGTCGAACCTTCGTTTTGCGGACAACATCGTTCTCTTTTCGAATAGTATCACTAAAGCAAAGACGATGCTGAAGGAACTGAACGAAGTAGGGAAGAAGATCGGATTGCGAATAAATCGGAAGAAGACTCAGTTTATGAAGAACGCCCTTTGCAAAGATGCAGAAATGGAATTGGAAGGCACCCCAATCATGAAGACGTCAAAACGTCTTCTTACGTGTATCTCGGACATTCGATGAACATGGAGAACGACTTAAAGGAAGAACTTAACGGAGAAGAAGAGCAACCTGGGCCACCTTCGGGCCTCTGAAGGAAGCCGCCGACCAAGTGACGGACCAGGAGCTTCGTGCCCACACCTTTCGACTCAACCCTTCTCCCGGCGCTTTGTTACGCAGCTGAGACTTGGGCTGACACCGTAGTCACTTCGAAAGCTTTAAGGACCACCCACAGAGCGCAAGAGCGTAGTTTTCTGAAGATGACCCGACACAAATAACATCATGTCGGACTTCGCAGATGGATATGAGGAGAATGTTCCTTCTTCGTGACCCAGCGGAGTACGTTGCGAAAGCGAAGCATCGATGGGCCAGTCACATCATGAGAAGAACAGACGACAGATGAACACTAAGAACATCGGAGTGGATTCCTCGCGAAGCAAAACGTCCCCGAGGAAGACCTCCAACGAGATGGGGTGTTCGTGGAACGGATGGGCCAGCTGAGAAATCAGCTGGATTCGATTTTTGCACTTGGAACTCGTGGACGCAGCCACCGACGTCAGCCAAGAAGATCGTGGATGTCTGAAGCGAGGGACAGGAAGAAATGGAAACTTCTGAGCTGGGGCCCGCACGTTACGTGAAGCCGGGCCATCTAGGTATCTAACAAGGGAAGGACCCTCAGTCGAAGTGGGGTTTCCACACGTGTTGCATATCATTCTGTTGGACTTGGGGCACTGATACCAGATCCGTGTTCCTTAGCTGCTTAATGATCTTCTGGGAAAAGTTATGAGGGACGGTTCCCCACGATGACCACTGAACGTTATAAGTCTGGGGCGCCATGGAATGGTGTGGACGGAAGGGTGGGTGGATAGCTGCGGAACTACGGCGCAGATGATGAAGAGTTGGCGTCCATACAAAGCCAAACTTTGCATTTTTGCGAACTTTATTTTCTGAAATAGCAAGCAATTTTGAACGAGGGTCTGATTGCTCGAAAATCGTCTGCGAGCTACAAAATACAATTTGCAGAAAATGGAAAGTTTGGCTTTGTATGGACGCCAACTCTCCATCATCCAAGCCGTAGTTCCGCAGCTATCCACCCACCCTTCCGTCCACACCGTACATTCCATGGCGCCCCAGTCTTATAACGTCCAGTGGTCATCGTAAGGAATCGTCCCTCATAACTTATCCAAGAAGATCAATGAGCAGCTAAGGAACACGGATCTCGTATCAGTGCCCCAAATACAACAGTATGATATGCATCACATGTGGAAACCTCACTTCGACTGGGTCCTTTCCTTGTAAGTATCTAAGTAAGTATTTATTATATATTGTATTTGTAATCAGCCTGTTCACTTGATCTTTGCCAACTTTCAGTCCCTGTTGCTCAAACTTTGCTAAACTTCGATAGAGTCAATATCGATCGATGACGAAAAGTAAACTATGACAATCGCCCCCCCCCCCCGAATGTATGTGTGCAAAGTTTGATTCGGGCCGGTTCAGAAAGGGAATTTTGTACCGGAAGCATATACACGCATAAAGACATACATTTATTAGAGATTAACAGACATTTGGTTTTATATACGTATACAGATTAGAAAATTAAAACGCGAAAGGATGTTTACTATCAATTGCGAACACAAGTATATTGAGTTATATGTATTAATGTTATCGAATTAATAATTAGAGTAATAAATAGGTGACAGGTAAGGCAGTCGAAAGTCGAAGCATAAGTTAACACTAAAACTAATTTGGATGCAGTAAAGCCAAAACTAGTTGTAGAATCTCCAAACAGTGACTTTTGACTTGGTGATACATTCTTGACCGAGTATACGAATTGACAGATTGCATATTGAAAATTGTTTGTGTGAGAAAAATTTGAAATTTTCTTTATTCCACTTCATATTGCTTTTTGAATTCGGAGGAGAACATATCCGTAGAAGCCACAAGGCAGATTTTTGCTTCGCGGCTACCTTCTACATGCTCGATGGTGCAGACATTGCCATCGTGTTCTAGCATTGATTTTATCTGAAAAAAAATGAAGATAACTAAAAAATGCAATTCCTACTTGACCCAAAATAATTGACGCAAGGAAGTGTTGTATATTTGCGACAAACCTTATTTAGCACTTTATAGAGCAGGTTCATGCATACGTCTACTTCGCTTGCTTCGCAAAGGTTTTTAACGAGCAAAGGTTTGACCTAAACAGATAATGCATACTGTGCAACAATTGACTAACTAACCTTTTTGACAACTCCTCTTTCATCGTAACAAGCATAGATGTCGGTGATGCCCATGAAATACGATTGTAAGAACCATTCTTTGTTGTCCTTATCTTCCCTGCGATAATTCGTCACCTTCAACTCTACGAGTTTGTTTTCTGAAACAAGTCACATGAAAATTTACAAGCATTCAGGTTTCACTACTGTAGATTGCGTCAATTTCTCCGTTATACAGTAATTTCAGGGGCTTTGTGGATTTGGATTTGGGACCCAACGTGGACAGCATTACTGCTACGAATTCTTCGTAGTTTGCAACCGACGTATTTGTTGTCGAAGTAACCTATAAATTAGAAGATTTTTTGAGATGACTACCGCTGCTTCGCGGAAAAAATCCTATTAATATGTTAATTTGATTGAAGAACACTGGAACACATGCAGAACGTCATTCTTTTCTGCATCACTTGATTACTTTAAAATCTACAGTCATACACATACATTGTTTCAACTTTCTCGCCTTTCATTTTGGAAAAAAAATTAGTAACACTGTCAATGCCAAAATTTTGTTCTTGTTCAAAAATCGGTAAACTCACATCTTTTCCTGTCACTGTAACATACTCGCCAAAACTGAGGCCACGATATGTTTCACGTTGCTTTTCTATAGGCAGAGAGTAGAGTTGATAGCGTTCATTTTCACAAAGAAAGATTACGTCGCCAACGCGTTTAGCAGAAAACTTCCAGTACTCATCCAATCCTGATTTTAGGTAATATACAATCTTTTTCAACCCGGAGCAGGCGAAACATTCCAAGTGGAGCGGCGCATCCGCACCGCCACTGGTTCTGCGAGACATATCAGAATGCAGAGACGCAAACTGCAAAACGGCGCGAATCGCGAAGCGGATTCCCGCCAGTCCAATTTCAGCCTAAACTGTGCTGAAACTTACTATACGGAGAGTGTGCTACTCGTTTGAGTAGTCCACGAGCACATACAAAATCAGCTCCATAGAGCACCTAAACAAATTATATGCTTTGACGTATGTGTTGGATATTACACTACCTCTTTCAACGACTTTTCACAGGTGCTTGTACAGTGATCCATTCCCAAAACATATTTTGTCTTTCTTTAGCCTTAAACAAAGACAAATGGATTACCCAGTAAATAAAAAGTCCCTGTTAATATGTGCAATGTACATTACCGGGAGATATTGGCTGTGGGTTGCAAGTTTCTTTAAGATTGTGTAAAAACTTCAATGATTCAAAAGCTACTTGCTGGACGAAGGCGCAAAGGCGGTGTTAGGCCCTGGACATGTCTCGCATACGCGATTCCAGTCGCCATTATACTTGGGTCCGAATCGAACAGAAATTCGATCATTCGAATAAAATATTCGAATATATCCGTATTCGAAATTCGATATTCGGAGTTCTTCCATTTTCGAATAATATTCGAAACTCGAATAATCAAAAAACAGGGTTTCGAATAAAATTCGAAAACTCGAATTATCAAAAAACGAGGTTTCGAATATTATTCGAAAACTCGAATAATCAAAAAACGAGGTTTCGAATATTATTCGAAAACTCGAATAATCAAAAAACGGGGTTTCGAATAGATTTTATTCGAATGTTTTATTCGAATGTTTTATTAGCGGGTGTAGACTCTTCGAGGGGTTTGCCTCGGTATGCGACGTATTACGGTGAAATAGACAACAAGAATGGTGGTTCAGTGGTTTATTAGGATTACTGTAACCGAGAGCGTGAGATTGTGACCTTGGGTGGTCAACGTGTGATCAAGAGTGAGGTGAGACCTCCCAGGTGGACGCATGGCAGACATGGCCTGCCCACTCGGCTATGACGTCATATGGCACGGGTATCAGGAATCATCGATCGGTCGATGATACTCCGGCCAGACAAGGGGATACATACATGTAGAGAATGATAATAAATAAATACATGACTAGGTGTTCACAACTGCATCTACAAGTAGTATGGTGATAATCGGCTTGTTGTAATTAGTTGTGGCGTTGAGTGAGTTGTACGGTAGTCGTTGATGGTGAACCATTGGATTGATGACGGAAAGAGGCTGGTAGTAGTAGAAGTAGACGGTGACGGTAGTGGCAGTTGTTGAGGTGCAGCTTGTTGAAGACGACGGCGATTGTAGACGAATTGTTTGATGATTTGGCGTTTTGAACGGATCCAGGCGAGAAGAAGTGCTACAGGAACCTATCAGCTGATTATGACCGAAATCATAAGGCTGATAGGCACTGTAGCGCTCCGGGAGAGGAGTTTTCTGAGAAAAAACAGCACAGTAGCAAAATGTAGTGCGAAATTTCTCCTTTTTTGTTTAACAGCTGCTTACAACAGCTGAAACTGTAGGAATCCGCTCATGTTTATTGGATTTTGCTAATTTTGGCAAGCAATACGCAATTGGAGCTGATACCAAGCGTAGCATCCATATGATTATGCGGATCATTAGTTTGATTATGCGATACTACTTTGACAACGTATACTAGCACAATGGGACCACCTAGGTAGGTCGCGATCGCGAGAATTGCTGCAGACGTGAGTGCTGCTATAGCGAGATGCCAATGGTTTCTTATGATCTCTACCAGCGGTGTGATGTCTGGCAGGGTGATGTCACTAAACCATTGGTGGTGCAAAGGCACTGCGTGGGAATCTTCCTCGAACGGCAATGGATCAGCTGATATGTGGTAATTGATTAGAGTTTATTTGATGTAGGGTTCCCGATGTATTAGGTTGTCCGGAAATTAATGCCCGTTTTGAATTTCAACCGCAGTAAGTCATACACTTCCCACTTCTAAATAGGTTGCAAAGTATCGTTTGATAGACCAAAGCAAGTTCTACAAGATGGCCACCTTGCTTTTGCAACAGCTCTCATCCATCTCGAGTTCCGAACCAAAAACTAAAAAGGCTCAGCAGCCCGAAAAATCGAAAAAAATCGTAACTCAGTTCACAAAAATTCTACAAAAATTCTTACTTCCTCACGTAAACACTATTCACATAAAACATCTATATGCGCCTTTGCCGTATTTTTTTCTCTGTTAGAAATCAAGAAAATGGAAATTTTCGTGCATTTGCCAAAGTGATGCTATGCCGTCCCCACTTAGGTAGTTGTATACCACAAGCCTGTAGAAGTATGAACGTAAATTCTCAGCTCTCTACAAGCTTTAGTTCTCAAGAAATTTGGATTTTAGCTTGGACCACCTAACTAGGAAAAGCTATTTTCGGTATTTTTCGAGAACTAAAGCTTGTAGAGAGCTGAGAATTTGAGTCTGTACTTCTACAGGCTTGTGGTATACAACTACCTAAGTGGGGACGGCATAGCATTACTTTGGCAAATGCACGAAAATTTCCATTTTCTTGATTTCTAACAGAGAAAAAAATACGGCAAAGGCGCATATAGATGTTTTATGTGAATAGTGTTTACGCGAGCAAATTAGAATTTTTGTAGAATTTTTATGAAATGAGTTACGATTTTTTTTCGATTTTTCGGACTGGTGAGTCTTTTTAGTTTTTGGTTCGAAACTCGAGGTGGATGAGAGCTTTGCAAAAGCAAGGTGGCTATCTTATAGAGCTTGCTTTGCTCTATCGAATGGTACTTTGCAACCTATTTAGAAGTGGGAAGTGTATGACTTACTGCAGTTGAAATTCAAAACGGGCATTAATTTCCGGACAACCTAATAAATAAAAAAAGCACAGTGTTTTTGGGGGACTAGTGGCGTAGTGGTATGAGGCGCCGCTATGACCAAATCGGACACAGGTTCAATCCCCGCCCCTGGGCCAACCAAGCTCTCTACCCTCCGGGGCCGGTAAATTGTTACCAGAGTAATCTGGGAGGATAAAAGCACTGACTTGGAAACGGCTGGCCTCCGCAAGTCATTGTAATAGGCCCGCACGCATACAATTGCCTCTTCGACCATGAAGTTAGTGTGTGCGTTCGGCGCATGCCCCCGGAGGATATTGAAGACGCCAAATCCTTTATCCTTTATCCTTTTTACAGTGTTTTTTTTTCGACAACGGGGTATAGTTGACACATGAATAAAATTAACCGTATGCAAAAAAACTGACTACTTCACTTCGTGTGGGCGGGGGGGGGGGGGTAATATTTGGATGACTCAGACCCAGCGAAAACTTAGTATAGTATACATGCTGATTTCAAAAATTAATTTATTATGCTTACAGTAGGATATGGTGTTAGGTCAGTGTCTTAGTGCTTGCATTTTGCATGCTGAGATTTGATATGCGATTAACAACCTTCGTATTACTATTGTTCGCCTTCATTACGACCCCCTCCTCCCTTGCAGAGTTAAGCGTGTAATGGGACTGTCGTAAGGGGGATCGTAAGGGGCACCTACGATGAGGGGGTGAAGGGTTCAAGAGGAGGGAGTTTAGATAAAAAACCGTTTGCAAAGAACCAAATAGCCAATATTGATTGCATATTCTTTACAGTGTATAACAGAATGCGTTCCTCAATAGGAAACATTCTTACTTCTCGAAAATATAATCGTCCTCCCCCACTAGACACCTAGTGGACAAAACACGTCGGTTTTGCGGCGGAGCGCGGTACCGTCAAATCCATTTCAAGCTCGTACAGTATTCTTTCGTGTTTCACGTCATTGCATGGTGGTTCAAAGCATTTCGAGACATATCACTTAGCGAAAAAAGATTTCACTACATTTTTCAAACTTGGTCGTTTCATCAAGCTTAATCTAAATCCACAAATGAAAAAACCAGCATAGCAGCGGGAACATCGCTCAGTATTCGAGAAGACTGTTGACATTCAGAAAATATGGCGAAACGTGGAGAAAGCACTAGAAAGTCTGTTTGAGGTTGAAGTAAGGGCTGCAGGACCGCATTTGCCGCAAACGGCGTCTTCTTCTTCAAATTCGAATACTTCGCTAATGGGGGGGGGGGGACGGATATAGCATTTCTTCTTCATGCAGAAAGTGGTGTCTCAGACGGGCATCCGTGCCTGCTGGTCTTAGTTATAATAAAAAAAGTTAACAGAAACCGGAAGCTCAAAGCACTTTGAAGACATGCATGGGATTGACATGCTGAATGCATCAATGGGCACAGAAGTTCTGATTCCAAAGCCCCGCTGTCCTCACACATTCATCAAGGGCGCATATCTTCACCACCAATGGCCGCAATCTCAATGTAATGTTTTTGCTACGGTACGTACAATTTAGCTGCACTCTAGAGATCCGCCATATCTGTAAAAATTTGTTTCATTATATAACCCGTGGGTTTTCAGAAATCACTATATATTAACAAAAGACAAAAGTAATTATTGTAATCGAGTTGTATTCGAGTCGCCCCTAAATTTTTCCAACACTGTGGAAGCTGTTCACTGCAACCATGCTGTATAACGGCGCCAGATTGTATCCTAAAAATTACGATTGTCTTTGTGTCTTCAGTGAGTTACAAAATTTCAAGCTCAAAAATCCCAGTTTTTGGTTTTTAGGATGGCATCTAAATTGCTCGAGTCGCATCTCAACTTTTTTCTGAGCTGACTGCTCCTAAATGCCTGCAACTCTTTTCTTTAATTTTCTGGGCACTCCACTCTAAAACCTATTCTTTGCAGCCTGCCAGTCTTTCTTTAACTTTATTTACGAGTTTTCATATCAAACTGCTTTAGCAAGTTTTTGACATCTTTCGAAAAGGCGTTAAAATAGTTTTTCTTTGAAAAATTTGTACAAAACGTGTGAGATAAGCTTTCCAGTCGTCCTTACGCTTCAACAACAACATCCTTTTTCCCTGCAGAAAATGATATCGCGTTCTGGAATTAAACCAGAAAATTCATCACAGTTTGAAGTGGTCTTACAAGGAAGTGGTTAAATTTCGAAGTGGCCAATCCTAGCAAGCCGTAAACCGTCGAACACTCCATGGAGAGCTGATTACATATCCTCCTTCGTTATCTCTCATCGGTCTCCTACATGAAGTTATGGCCCTCGAATCCGCCGTAGGGCTGCCGCTCGTCTACTCGTCGCCTCGGCACAACGCGATTTGGGTGCATAGCGCAATGTTAGGCAAGAGACATACCTCAAGCGATTTCAGTCGCCATGCGATCTGGCAATTTGCCAGATGTTTTCAAATTCAATACTTGTAGACCCCAAATGTGCAGCATGTATAACTTTCGTAGGGTGATAAAATGCCCGATCTTCCGTACATTCGAAAACCCCGTACGATGAGTTATGAACGTTTGGAGCATTGCCATAGCGTTGCGACAAAAATCGGGTGAGGTATGTCCGAGGCCTTAGGTTGCAGAGCTCACAAGACGAGTTCTAATTTTTGTTTGCAAGTTCGATTCCTTTGGCTTGCTTCTTTTGCAATCCATTGCCAGTGCCTGTAGTGTTAGCGCGAAGACCCTAACGCGGGTAAAAAAGTAATGTAACCTCTAGAAACTTCGAAAACTTTATTTTTTTTTGAATTTTGAGAGTGCAAGTAAAGAGTACAATTTCAGCTTCCTCTTTCTTGCTGCTTGTTTCTGTTCTTTCTTGCATTCCTATTCACCAACTTTTATACTTGCATTCACCATGATCATCCTCACTTCTCAGGAAGGTCAGACCGAAAAATATGAGTTTTCGAAGTTTTTAGACGTTAGATTACCTTTTCAACCGTTGAAGTTCGCGCTTACAATATAGATATTAGGAATGGGTTGCAAAAGAGTAGCAAGCAAAGGGAATCGAATTTGCAAACAAAACCCTTGAACTTATCCTATGAGTCTGCACACTTACCACACCGCTGTTCGTCCAACTTGAGTTCTGCCTGGGCGATGATCTATAGCGAGCGGCTGCCCCACGGCCGAATCAAGGGCTATGACTTTGTATAGGAGACCGTAAGCAGATACCGAAGGCGGATGAGTAATCAGTTTTTTATGGAGTGTTCAACGGTATACGGCTTGCTGGGATTGGCCGCTTCAAATTTTGACCTTGTTAGGTTAGAATACCTAATTCTTATTTTACCTAATTCTTGTTAGTTCTAGAATTATATCGATTGTCTTGCAGTAAATTCACTTGAGCATGAATATCTTACGCCAAAAACCCATAAATTGCAAAATGATTTCTTAACTGTCACTAGCAACTAAATTATCATAGAGTATCCAGTTATAACGACTCGAACGAATCGCTCTTCAGTTCTGAATTTTTCTAAGTTGTTATTTTACTTCAATTCTAGTTTATAAAACAGCGTCTAAGCAGGTTACAGTTCAAATGTTTTGGTATCAGACTGGAATTAAAATCCTTCTTCGTCATTGTCCATTTTTTCGCGGCCACAATACAGTGCAATCAAATTTGTGCAGAACATTCTATCCAATCTACATTCATCATGGGAGGTTTTCAAGCAATCAAGCATCACTTGCATTAGTTCCCAATTCGTATAAAAATTTGTCTTTTTCTGCTCCTTTTTTTCAGTTCTAGGCATTTTTTGAAGTTATCTGACATTCGTTAATGCAGCTTACCCCAAACGTGGAAATGGGAGGAGTGAGGGGAGAGGGGAGACGAGGGGAGGGCGGGGGGGGGGGGGGGAGGGGGAGGGAAGGAGTTGTAGGAGAGGGTTCCGAATTGCAACAACACGCTTGCCCTTCCTCTGACCCCCTAACTACGACCGCCCAGATGTGGCGTGTCACACTTCACGTGGACCCTGGTTCCGACTCATGTTCAGTGGTTATAACCCGAGACTTTGTGTGCGCGGAGTTCTCGGTCACTGAGGGTCATATTTTATCCAAAAAAAGGACTGAAATAGCTAACTTTACACTAGGTTATTGGAATCGAATAGAAACTCGCACTTTACTGTAACGCATTTCTCGCAAGTTATGCCAGATTCGCCTTGACAACCAGTCTAATAGTTCTCAGAAGTTTGATTAAACCATGGAAGAAGCTCTGCGAACGGCCAAAAAGTTATGTAGTAAAGTCAGCATGCATTAGAACCTTATTACACAAGCATCCAAATTCTCTTTGAATTTTTCCGAACGCATATCCCACAGTGGCGCCATATGCAGCGGTTTCCTACCTTTATCTCTACAGTAAGCAAGAGAGATCGGCAATTCGTTCCGTACTGTAAATCCAAGCTAAAGCCAAGTCTATAAAATGATACCCAAAACTTCTCGAAAGATTCCATTACGAAGAGTCATCAACAATCAAACAGTGGGCACATGTTTTTGAGACACCCCGTACGTACTTGCGTTCTAAATACACTGAACATAATTATAAAGCCACTGTAGGAAACATCGTAATTTCCGTTCTTGTAAATGAATCTGTCTGAAACTTTGTTATGTTGCGCGCGTGTCAATACCATGAACCCTCAAAGCGGCTTCCACTCTTGTTGAGTTTGAACGGAGAAAAACGAAAAAAAATTTGAAAAAGCCCTTAATGAAAGCTGGACAAAATTATATAGCCACCTGGTTTATCTAATCACTACTGTATTCGTTGACTTCCAAATTTTTTTTAAGTGCGTCCTAAAGTATGAAACATTTGCAACACCTACGGCCTGTCATAGTACTCAAATAGAAGCAACCACTGCATTTTTTGCTTTCAAAAGCATCAAAAGTCAACCTGCTTTAACAAGAAGCTGGTTTGAGGAGTTTTCAAGCCCTTGTTTATTTCAAACTAGCTGGCTTACCCGGCTCCGCCGTATCCGGACCAAACTTGGCACACATACACTTCGGGCCCCGGCGCGTGTCACAGTCCACTTTTCGTTATCGATCGATGTCGATTTTACCGATTTTTATCGATTTTTTCGCAGAGTTCACCTACAGGGCTAGGAGTTGGCACAGGGGGGAAGTGAGCATGGGGATTCCGAGTACAATATTAGTTTTCAGAATTATCGGTTACTTTTATTGATTTTATCGATTTTTTGTAAATTTTGACATGCGAGGCTGGGATTTTGCACAGGGGGTAATCGAGCATGCTGATTACGAACACAATATTAGTTTTCAGGATCGTCCATTACTTTTATCGATTTTATCGATTTTTTTGTAAAGTTTGACCTGCGGGGCTGGGAGTTTGCACAGGGGGGTAATCGAGCATGCAGATTACGAATACAATATTAGTTTTTGGAATTATCCATTACTTCTATCGATTTTATCGATTTTGCAAAATTTGAGCTAGGGGGATGGAATTTGGCACAGGGGTGTAATCGAGCATGCTGATCACCCCCTTGGGGATGATCAGCATGCTCGATTACCCCCCTGTGCCAACTCCTAGCTCCCTAGCTCAAACTTTGCAAAAAAATCGATAAAATCGATAAAAGTAATCGATAATCCCGAAAACCAATATTGTATTCGGAATCCCCATGCTCGATTACCCCCCTGTGCGAACTCCCAGCCCCGTAGCTCAAACTTTGCAAAAAAATCGATAAAATCGATAAAAGTAATCGATAATCCTGAAAACCAATATTGTATTCGGAATCCCCATGCTCGATTACCCCCCTGTGCCAACTCCCAGCCCCGTAGCTCAAACTTTGCAAAAAAATCGATAAAAATCAATAAAATCGATATCGATCGATGACGAAAAGTAGCCTATGACACCCGCCGGGGCCCAAAGTGTATGTGTGCCAAGTTTGGTCCGGATCGGTTCAGAAATGGAATTTTCTATTCGGAACATACGTACATACATACATACATACATACATACATACAGACAGACATACAAACAGACATTCAGCTTTATATATAAGATGATAGCCATAAAGTCTACTGAGCATTTTCGATAGATGAGACGAGGAGCGCTTCCATAAACTCTGCGTAATCGCTGATATTGACGGACAGACTCCAACCTCACCATTGGGTTGACGCACTTTTGCACAACAAAACTCGATTTTCAAGCGACAGTAGATACTGTAATGTAGCCATTACGACAGCCATACTAAGTGAACTTGTGTGGATGACTGGGAAGAAATTTCGGGATTGAGCACTCTGGTTCAGCAGAATCGAGTTCGAAACCGAATCATAACCACTGAACAAAGAACCGATAGTCGACTAAATCATAGATAATTCGAAAAACCGATATTGTAATTATTTTCTGTTATATTCGTAATCAGCCTGTTCACTTGAAATTTGCCAACTTTCAGTCCCTGTAGCTCAAACTTCGCAAAACTTCGATAAAATCGATATCGATCGATGACGATTAGTAGGCTACGACAGTCGTTCCGTTCCGAATGTGTATGTGCAAAGTTTGATCCGGACCGGTTCAGAAAGGGAATTTCGTACCGGGAACATACGTACACGCATACGGACATACATTTATCAGAGATTAACAGACATTTGGCTTTATACGTATACAAATTAGAAAATCGAAACACAAAAGGATGTTTACTAGCAATTGCGAACGAATATCGAGCTATGTTAATATTATCGAATTATTGATTACGGTAATAATAACGCCGGTGACAGGTAATTCAGTCGAAAGTCGGAACAGAAATTAACACTAAAAAAATTTGGCTGCAGTAAAGCCAAAACTAGGTGTAGAATTTCCAAACAGTGACTTTAAACTCGGTGACACATTCTTACGAATTGACTGAATTTCCATATTGAAATTTGTGTTTGGGGAAGATTTGGAATTCTTTAATCCACTCCAAATTGCTCTTTGAACTTGGGGGAGAAAAAATTTGTAGAAGCCACACGACAGATTTTTGCTTCGACGCTACCTTTCAAATGCTCGACGACACAGACATCACCATCACTTTCTAAGATTGATTTTATCTGAAAAAAATGAAGAAAACTAAAAAGTGCAATTAGCCCAAAGTGTTTCAAGACTCAAGGAATTGTTGGATCTTCGCGACAAACCTCGTTCAACACTTTATAGAGCACGTTCATGCATACGTTTACTTTGCTTGCTTCGAAAAGGTCTTTAACGGACTTTTTTTCAACCTAAACGAATAATGCATATTGTGCAACAATTGACTAACTAACCTCTTTGACAACTCCTTCTTCATTATCATAGCAAACATAAATGTCGGTGATGCCCATAAAATACGAGTGCAAGAACCATTCCCATTGTGTACGGCTGAGCTTATCTCCCTTTCGACTAAGATTTGTTAACAAATGTGACACCTTTGTCACCTTCAACTCTACGGGGACTCCGTTCTCTTCTGAAACCAAATCATATGAGAATTTACAAGCATTCAAGTCTCATTACTGTAGAGTGCGTCAATTTCTCCGTTATAGAGTAAATTCAGAGGCTTTTGGGATTTGGAACTTAAAGCCAACGTGGACTGCATTACTGCTACAAATTCATCGATGTTTGTGGCCGGCTCATCTGTTGCCAAAGTAACCTATAAAATTGACGTTTTTTTTTGAGATAACTACCGCTGCTACGCAGAAAAATTTTTATAAATATATTAATTTGACTAAAGAACACTTCGGCAGATACACAAAGTCATTTTTTTCTGCATCTTGATTACTTTGAAAAAGCTACAGACCATTTCAAAAAATTAGTAACACTGTCAATCCCAAAAATTTATTTTTGTTTAAAAATCAATAAACTCACATCTCTTCTTGTCTCTGTAACGTACTCGCCAAAACTGAAGCCACGATATACTTCACGTTGCTCATTTTGAGGCAGCTTGTGGTTTCGATAACGTTCACTTTCACAAAGAAAGATTACGTCACCGACGCGTTTAGCAGAAATCCTCCAGTAATTATCCTTTGATTTTCGGTGAGCATAAGTATACGGAGCGTTTGCTACTCGTTTAAGTAGCCCACGACCACATACAAAATCAGCTCCATTGAGCTTCTAAACAAAACATATCCTTTGACATACAGTGACCGCCAAAAAGTTGCGGACAAGCCTCCCTCCCTTTTTCATCGCTCTTTTTCAGAGGGAAAACAAGGATGAAAAAATGTAGTGATTGCACCAGGTGATAGAGCTCTTTAAGATCTACAATCTACACTTTGCCCTTTTTGAAAAACATGTGTTCTAAAAATTTTGAGAATCTTTTCCTAAAAAAGTCCGAAAATGGCCGCGTCACAATGTCGCGGACAATAAAAAATTTCTTTTGAGTCCTATTTTGAAGCAGAAACGCAATTTATCCGAGCGGGTAAGCATACTACTATACAGAACTCGTCAAGAACTACACATTGTTTATGGTTGCTTCCCCAAAAAACGCAAGCTTGAGTTTTATTTTACTTTTTTCAAAAAATAACTTCTAATTTCCTTTATCAAGCCAAATTTCTTCACACGGTAACCCGTTCAAGACATCCCAACAAAGCCGTTTGGATAAAATAGATGCTCTTTGCCATCCTCTATGCATCAAACATGTGCTGATGAGTTTCTTTGCTGAAAATGGCCCTTGGCAGTGCTTGCACATGACCCCACCTGCACCTCACCACTGACTTGTACCGCGTTGCAGGCTTGTAATTCGGCCTGCAGTGAATTTTCGAGCCTGCAATTAAGCTCATTCGAAAGAACGAGACTTCCTCTATACGACGGTATGCAAATGATTTGAGTTTGAGAAATTTCAGAGATTTGGCGGATGGGGTGGTAGGTGGTAGAGGGCAGCTTCAGTTGTAGTCTAAGCACTTTTCAGCTAAAGTTGAAAAGAGCTACCAATTATATCCTGGAAGTTCAAAAGTCAGTTTTTCTTGTAATAGATCCATTTCGAAGCTTTAAGACTGTTCTGGTGTTCATAAGAGCTCTCACTCTAGTCACCTTTGAGGCTGCACTTTTTCACCCCATCCGTCAAATCTCTGAAATTTCTCAAACTCAACTTATTTGCATACCGTCGTGTAGAGGAAGTCTCGTTCTTTCGAATGAGCGTAATTGCAGGCTCGAAAATTCACTGCAGGCCGAGTTACAAGCCTGCAACGCGGTACAAGTCAGTGGTGAGGTGCAGGTGGGGTTATGTGCAAGCACTGCCAAGGGCCATTTTCAGCAAAGAAACTCATCAGCACATGTTTGATGCATAGAGGATGGCAAATAGCATCTATTTTATCCAGATGGCTTTGTTGGGATGTCTTGAACGGGTTACCGTGCGAAGAAATTTGGCTTGATAAAGGAAATTAGAAGTTATTTTTTGAGAAAAGTAAAATAAAACTCAAGCTTGCGTTTTTTGGGGAAGCAACCATAAACAGTGTGTAGTTCTTGACGAGTTCTGTATAGTAGTATGCTTACCCGCCCGGATAAATTGCGTTTCTGCTTCAAAATAGGACTGAAAAGAAATTTTTGCGTTCGAAGAATTATTGTCCGCGACATTGTGACGCGGCCATTTTCGGACTTTTTTAGAAAAAGATTCTTAAAATTTTTAGAACACATGTTTCTCGAAAAGCTCAAAGTGTGTATTGTAGAGCTTGAAGAGCTCTATCACCTCATGCAATTATTACATTTTTACATCCTTGTTTTCCCTCTGAAAAAGAGCGATGAAAAAGGGAGAGTGGTTTGTCCGCAACTTTTGGCGGTAACAGTATGTGTTGCATAACAAACTACCTCTTTCAACTGACTTCTCGTAGGTGCTTTTGTAGTGATCCAATCCCAAAACATATTTTGTCTTTCTTCAGGCTAAAAAACAAAGGTAAATAGGTTACCCAACAAATAAGAGTACATGGTAATATGTACAAAGTACATTTACCGGGAGATATTGGCTGTGAGTTGCAAGTTCCTTCAAGATGTGCTTAAACTTCAATCAATCAAAAGCTAGTGTTGGACTAAGTGCTAAAAGCGGTATTAGGCCCCAGGCATACCTCATGCGATTCCATTTGCCATGCGATCTCGCAGTTTGCCAGAATTTTTTAAATTTGATGCTCGCAAACCTCAAATGCAAAGCATGTATAACATTCTTACGTTTATAAAATGTCCTATCTTCCATACATTCAGAAACCCCTTACGATGAGTTATTACCAATTAAATTGCCAGATCGCATCGCGACCGAAATTGCGCGATGTGTGCCCGTGGCTTTAAACGTGCGAAGACGAAGAGATGACTTTTGCTCGACCGCCTTGCTTGGGCTTTCGCGAACGCGCTTTCTGAATATTTTCCCACGCTTAGTTGGCGATGAAAGCTCACCTCTAAGCCTCTTTAACGCTCAAGCCTGAGAAAATGATGGGAGTGTATGCGAAAATCATTGCATAGCTTAGGCAAGGCGGTCGCAAGAAAAGCGACCCACTCAAATACGGCTCAACTATATATAGATAAAACTCAGTCTCTGTAAATTTGTTCGTATGTAAGTATGTGGCTTATAGACTCCTTTGTTTGTGAACCGATGAGGCTGAAATTTGCTTCCTTATAAATGAGACCAGGCGCAGAAGACAGGCTACTTTTTGCGACGATTCACTGGGTCCTTCTATCGATTTACTGATTTGTTTACTCACATGTAAAGGAAAAAACTTATCAATCATTCCTGGATCATAGTTGGGTGAGCAGGGCGGTAAAGATCATTTACATTTTGCGGCGAGGAGGATCCGGTTCTTCGAGTCAGCGGGATATGTCGCGAAAGCGCTTCTTCAGATATGGATAAGGAAGTTGAGTCTTGACACTTTTGGATTCTAATGCTTTCCACCGGGCATTAGAGCCAGCTTCCCGGCAGGACCAGGAATAATATCCACGAAGGTCCATAATGGAGGAAAATAGACTTCCAAACCCCATTTTATTCGTTCGCGGTAGAAACTGGTCGGAATCTACTTTTGCTAGCGTTATCCAAAAATTTTAATCTCATCGCAACCACGAGGCAAAGCGGTGTGATGAAAATGATTCAACCCTACTTGAGCTCTCGCTCGCGAAAGAATCATGCGAAAAGTCCATTTAGAATGGGGCAAAATGTTTACTTCCATTTTAAATGGACTTGAAAGCCCATTTTACTCCCAGTAGCAAGGTGAGCTGGGACTAAGCCCATTTTTGACCTTTTTGCATATTTTTGATGGCGATTTTTTGAGAATGTGTTCCTTAGCCCATTCTAAGGTAATAAATGAGTGAAGAAAGTTTCATGTCTATTATGAAGTCTGAAATAAGTGTTTCTTTCTGAGCTCATACAAACGCTATAAAAATTATGGAAGAAGGTTATATTCACCAAAATATTCGCTGGCAAACTCAAATACTTTCAAATATCAAAAGTCGATGCGAAAATTCCTGTGTAAATAAAATAATGTTTGTTAACTCTTCAAATTATTAACCAAAACTAAATTCATGATTTGTATTTGAGAATAGGAAAGATTTGCGTTTTAATACAATCACTCAGAAGCTACCTTTTGACTCTTTTCGTAGAACCGAACCACAAAGACGGCATTTCAAACGCGATTTTGAGATTGGTCGCAAAAATTACTGAAATGCCGCTAGCTAGGAAGAAAAATTTTGTGAAAAGTTTTCTACTAGCAATAGTCCATACATTCAACTACTTAGAGATATAAACAATAGTGCTGGAAGACAAGGAAGAGCTAAAGTAGAACATTTGCGAAGTCATCCTGTGCGACTCGTAGTTTTCCGACTCAAAGAATCCTTTGTATTGTAGGGCAAGGCTTCCTACGAGATAAGCATTTTGCTTCACATATTGCAGTGCAAGTCTAGCCAAAGTTTGCTTTCCCCAGAAAACTCTACATACGGATTTGATTCAAAGCAGATCCATAGAAGTCTTGAGAAGCGAAGGCCCGGATATTAAGTGAATGCTATTCTTAAAGATGTTTTCGATGCATAGTTATCGATAACAAATGGCACTTTTTGATGTATAATGAAGTGTGAAAGCATAGAATATTCATGTGACTGTCATCGTAATGTTAGGTCAGCCCTAGTTAGATACCGACCACTTGGTAGAAATGAGTTTGCTAGAGTGAGTAAACAGGTTCAGGTAAGTTGGAGAAAGGTTTGCTGAAGAATTTTGTATGGAATAAATGGATTCGCGAATGCGATATCTTATCGCACCGCATGGACTAATTCCATTTTATTCGCACGAAAAGCCCACTTCGCGGGACTTTCGTGGATGTTATTCCAGGATGCCATCTAGTTCTAAATAAAACGTGGTTAATTCGCGTCCTTGTGCTGGAGGTTATTGTAACCGCATTTACGTTCTTAAGTTTCGCGCTCTCATTTCCGCCGTGCTGTGTGCGTATATCCAGCCAAGGAAACTCAACAGAAACTACACTAAGCTCCTGCAGCTTCATCCTGGAGTGCAGTCACACACGTTAACAGTGAAAACTACTTGATTGCATCTTTTTTGTGAATCTGAAAAAACTCACTTTATTTTTGAATGTTTCGAATCCTTCGTAAAGATTTTTGTTGTCTACTATATCGCGCAGCGCATCTGTATCCAAATATCTAGCACCCTTAGGTACCAACTGTCGATCGCTGCTCACCTGTGAATAGGTTTTGATTGAAAAAGACATTAAGAAACTGCTTCCATTCAAAAATAAATCTACGTCAACATACACAATACGAACCAATCCGCTTTGGTTTTCCAAGTTTTGCAGATTCAGACAGCAGAACATTAGCTCTTTCTGCGATGGAAATTGTAACAACTGGCTTTTCTATAATAAACCATTTAAAAAACTGATTCGTTGGTCAAACCTGTTTGCAGACTAGTTGTGTTCTTGTTGTTCCATACTAATCTTGCGGTGAAACGATGGATCAAGTATGATTGTTCATGGCAAGTGGAAAATTGGAACTTACTACTGGGTAATGATTGACATGAGATACTTTGTGGGTAATGTGATAATGAAAACGTCACAGTCATCTGGGTAAGGGAACTTATCTACCTAAAGCACTTGCCGCAGCTTAGTTATAGTGGCATCGAGGAGGGTCAGGAGTGTGACATGCCACACCTGGTGGGTCGTAGTTATAAGGGAGGGGTCGTTATTGAGATTTCTGATGTTAGTGATAACATGATATCCATTAACATTATCGAATAGGCCCATCAGGCAAAATACTAACACGATAATGTTGGAATACCATCGTATACATGCAATAAGCGCAAAGAGCCCTGAGGCATTAGAGCATCATTTTAATTACATGTCGAATAACTCCTGTGGGCCAAGTTTCAGCGAATTCTGAGGTTTCCAGATATGGAGCCACCCTAAGTGAGATAGTCATTTTGAACATGTGATCTTTGGAGTCAACTACTTTTTTGCACCAAATACAAAGCACTACTGCTTTTTTGCTCATATTAGAAATCCGCCTCAGATAAACTTTCAAAATAAGAAATTAAGAGCAAGCCAAAATCTTGTTTGTTCCATTTTTTCGCTTTCATCCCAGATCACACAAGACCAATTCAGGCTCAAATCACTTATTCGTAAACTACAAAACTCATATTATCGAGCATATTTATTTTTGCCTCCTTCCTCGCGATTCACGTAGTAGCGCAAACTTAGCATGTTACCGTAACCCAATATTTTCGCATTATCTTCCTTTTGCATAGGTAAGAAAAAACGACTGTATCTTTCCCTCAAAAAAAAACGATTTCAAATGAAACTCTTCTGCGTAAAAAAAGTTAACCAACAGCAGCGATATGAAAAACGCAGTTATATCAGGAATTTGAAGGTAAATTGATGGGGGTATGGCAGTCACAGCTTTTCTGAGGTTGTGCCACACCCCGTTAACTTACCTCCAAAGAGAAATTCAGGGAACAAGTTGCATACAATTTGATAGCCAAAATTTCGTACTTTTCGCAGAAGTAATTAAAGCTGAAATCGTCTTCTTTTTATGCAATAGTCACTCGAAGCACAACCGCTGTAAGCAAAAATGGGACAAACGAGATTTTGGCCGACTTTTAATTTCATAGTTTGATGATTATTTGAAGCAGGATCCATGGCATGAGCAAATAGGAAGTAATGTTTTGTACTGAGTGCAAAAAGAGGTAGCCAATTCACATCTGAAATTTAGTTTACCATGTTTGAAAATGGCCATACTTGAGTGGCCCTATATTGAATACTTCCAGGATTCCCTAAAACTTGGCCCACAAAAATTATTTGACTTGATAATCTATACATATATAAAACTCAAAGTTTGTGCGTAAGTTGCTAAAGATGTTTGTGTTTTATGAAAATTCTAATGAATAGACCGTTCGAGCTGAATTTTGCACCCATATAATTAAGCCACGGCGCAAGTCATACGCTACTTTTCGCGGCAATTCGTTGCGTTTCTATCGATTTATTGATTTGTTTACTAAAATCTAAGAAAATGAAAGCTATATCATTCTTCAAGTTAGGTAGTAAAGGGTGGTAGAGATCATTCACATTTTGAAGGAGCATGCGGTGTCACGAAGCGAGCCGGTCAAGAAGGAAGACAAAATCACTACAGATACTACACGAGTGGTGGAACTGACTCGGAGCTGGAGCAGGAGAGGAACAGAAAATATGAACTGAAAAAAGTGGAGGAATGGTAAGCATACATCTTGAAGCACACACTATGCTGGGCCATTTTGGACCCTCGGCCCGGGTGGGACCGGGGCGTAGGTTCCGAATAGAAATTTTCATTTCTGAGCCGATCCGGACCAAACTTAGCACACATACACTTCGAAGCACGGCGAATGATAGGCTGCTTTTCATCATCGATCGATATCGATTTTATTGATTATTATTGATTTTTTTGCAAAGTTAATATACGGGGCTGAGAGTCGGCACAGGGGGCAATCGAGCATGCTGATTACGAATACAATATTAGTTTTTCAGAATTATCTGCACCTTTCATCGATTTTATCGACTTTTCTGCTGAGCTGATTTCCGGGGCCGGGAATCACAGGAGGTAAGTGGGGAGGCATGCTGACTGCGAAAACAATACGGGCGATAGGGAATCGGCAAGTAAAAGTGGGCACAGGGAAAGGTTTGTACGGGAGTAGGGATAGTGACCTTTGACATAGTGTTATGACAGAGCCGGGCGGAGCCGGGTATGCCAGTTAGTTACAAGTATATTACTAATTTTGCTTGGTAGAGTCTTCATGTCATGCTTACAGTGCTAACGAAAACATAGGGTTAGGGGTATCGAGAAAGAATTTAGGGGAGGGAGGGTCGTATCGGTGGTTGTGTGCCACATCTCTTGCTCGACCCTGGTCATGAGCAGGTCAAGCGTGGGGTGTGGCACGCCACAACTGGGGGTTAATAAAGGGGTCAGTAAGAAGGGGGAGGGTCGTTATCGAGGTGATAGTGATGTTAGCGACATAATGTCAGTTAACATCTGATAGGCCCATCAAGATACCAGCACTCATGTTTTTCTACCACCGTACACGTACAGTAAGCATATTCAAAAAATCCTGAAAGCATAGAAGCATTATTTTGGTAATTAGCATATCAAATAACCCCCGTGGGCCAAGTTTCAGCAAATTTTGAGATTTCCAAGTATTGGCACACTCAAGGGAGGTGGTCATTTTTGAACACCTTAACATTGTTTCAAATGTGAGTAAACTATTTACTTTTGCATTTATTACAAAGTAGGCCATACTTGAGTGACTCTATATCGAAAATTTTCAATGTTCGTTAAAACTTTGCTCACGAAAGTTATTTTACGTGACAATTACATATTACTTGAAAAAAAATAAAAACTTGTATTTAGGGACTTCCTCGCACACTGTTTCCTCAAATGTTACTGTTTTGCTCTATGCTTTTGAATTTATTCCTTTTTGAGAGATATTTTTACGAACTTTACTGCAAATTCAAAAAAACTGGCGTTATAAAAAACGCTTGAATGTCAGCTTTTCAGCTTTGCAGTGATGTTGAAGAAAATTTTCTTAAGAAAGGAATTTTCAAGCAAAACCACTAACATATTCGGAGACAGCGTGCTTGAAAACCCCTAGATACAAGTTTTTACTTTAATCGGACATATTTCGCTACTGAACTTTGAAATCAAAATTTCATTGAAATTCACTTTTGTTGTTCAGAGATGAGGGCGAGGATGCTGTGTGCACAGATTGGCTTACGGTAATGATTAGGTGCTAATTAACGTTCCTGAAGCCTCACAATCTCTATAACTACGTTGCTGCAAGTGCTTTAATTGAATTAGTTCCTCTTCCAAGTCATGTGAATTATCATCGCACACGAAAGAAGGCCGGGTTCTGTTTCTTCTCACCATAATCGTTTAGAATTGGTAAAGCAACACCAAATAACAACCGAAAACGATAGCGGGTGCTATTAGGTTGTTTGGAAAATAATGTCGCGTCAAGTTATATTATGCAGTATCGCGATAAGGTGAGCAGGAAAAAAATAACAAACTAATTCCACGAAATGAAGTCAAACTTTCGCGTTGAGTTTGATCCGAGTAAAGTTTGGAGCCAGTTTTCAAAGCATCGAAAGTGTGAAAATTTTAGAAAAAAGTATTCTCCTCTAGAAAAATCCTTAGAACCCTTCACTTGCTCACGCACACACTTTCTACAACAGAAGTAATCTTAGAAAATGAGAAGACGAAATTAGGCATATTTTTTCCAAAGCAAACCTGACTTCCGGTTAAGTAATTTTTAGTATAGACCTTTCGAAGTATAAATATGAAACTCTAGCTGGTCTGAATTTCAAAGAAATCAAATTTTCACCAAAAACTAACATACTAGCACTTCTGACCTAATCTTATTTCTCGTGTTCTAATCTGGAAAAATTCCATAGTAACATGGATGTTCTGCTGTAAAGAGTACATGCCCAAGAATTCGAGATCCGTGAGACATTTTTGGAAGGGATTACGATTTTTCGGGTATTCGAGATTTTTTATCTTGTGGAATCGAACTTCAAACAGATCAAAGTTTCCGTGGAGGTTCATACGCTATCTTGTAAAGCTTGCTTTGCTTTATCAAACGTCCTGTCGTGTAAGAGGCAATGCGCCATTATTTTTGCCAAAGCAGTATTTTTCACTTCACACCACTTTGAGCGGATAACAAAAGGGTGGGGCGGGGGAGGGGGGGGGGGGGGGGGGGAAGAGACAATGCTATAGATAGCATTGCTGTTGATGAAGCTTACAGCAGTCGTACATGCATGCCACCCATACTCTTCAGAAAATTTATCGTGTTTTATCTTCCACAAGATTTCTGGTTGAAAAACTTCGCTTGCGAACGATGTCGAGGGAAAAAGCATACGAATTATACTGATAAATGCATTGGGCAATCTTTCGTATACTTGTTATATCTGAAATTTTGATGCAGATCTAACTTTCAAGTACTAGCAATCGGTAATCTTAACTTCTATAAAGAGTTTGCAACGCTTTGAAGTGCGAATCACCATCTACAACTTCAGTCACTAAACAACCAAGAAAGACAGTGGCTCGGCAAATCCTTGGCTTAAAAATTTTTTTTGCATACCTGGGTAATATGACACGCTGATCCCGAAAATTTACTTCAGAGAGCGCCAACATAATGAAAAACCATTTCTGTTCTTTCATTTTGAATTTGGACAAATACAGTGCCGCCAAGGTTGGAGAAGCGGAATCGGTGCGGGACCCTTATGGCTATCATTGCGCCTTGAAACCTCCGACAATGGGGGAGATCGCGAGCCGACCTGAGTACGTGAAAGAATGACTGGCGCGCACTGGCTTTGGGAATAGTCTTCTTAGCGGAATGCTGTGCGCTCGGACTTATTCTTTTTTGATACATAAGATGTAAGCAATCTACCATATCAAACAAACTAGCGTTTCCGAGATGTTCTGAGGCACACTGGAATGGCTGCACAATTTAGTTTTGTTTCAATTTAAAGTTTAAAGTCACATACAACTAATGGACCTCTCCTCAAACTATACTTCAACTATATTTCAACGGTACTTTTCTTGCTAAATAAGTGTGGTAAGATAATGAAAGTACGGCAAAATGCAATCATCATAAAGCAGACTTATCATCGAAATCTTGCAGGTTGTTTTATCCTACTTGATACTGCTCGAGCTCGTCTGTAAAAACGGCAAGCTAACGAAAGTGGCAGATGTATTCGGTGTCTTAATTATGGACCGTCACAACTTTCCAGGATACAGAGTACGAGGCGGAGGAGCATTTTATTTCTTGAGAAGCAGAGAGCAGTTCATGATACTTCGTGATGAAAACACTTTTCAAAAACATGTGAATTAAGTGACATAATAATTATAGCTAAGATTCTTGATAAATTTTGCATACTTCATTTTCTGTTGAACTTTCTGGAAACGAGTGACGTAGTGATTTAAGACGCCGCTATAACCAGATCGGACCCAGGTTCGATCGCCCCTGGGCCAACCAAGACCCTTACCCTCCGAGGCCGGTAAATTGGTACCCGTGTAATCCGGGAGAAAAAAAACTCTGATTTGGTAACCGGCCGGCCACCGCACACTGTAATAGACTTGCGTGCATACAACTTTCCAACTATAAAGTAATGTGCGTTCGGCGCATGCCCGCAGATAGTAGTAAAGACGCCGAATTCTTCTCCTTTCTCTGTATGCCCGGAAGGACTAATTAATAGGAATGTCAAACTCTGTAAAGTCACCTTGCGTCGTGGAAGAAGAACGGGAATTGTTTGCTGCCACCATTGCTGCTCAGAAAAGATATTGAAGCGGCGGCAGATAACAGGGAAAAAGGTGTAGATGTTCTTTTGCCTTTTTATAACGCCGTGAACGGATAACAGCGATGCTGACGCAGTAATTGTGTCAGCAGTATGATGCAGTACCGTATCTTGCCTTTTCCGTTCGTCACACCCATAATCATGCACAATATTAATGCGACAAAAAAGGTAGTCTAATCACAGATTTCTGACATTTTTAAATAGTTTTTTGTTTGCATTATAATGTCTCTTTCAAACTATATCCTATCAAAAAAAGGAACTGCGCGATGACTGTTGAAAAGTAAAGGAGAGAATACATTTAGCTCACTAAGACAGCCCTTTGGTAAAGTGATTTGTTGGGTCTGCTTTGCAAAAAGTCAAATTGTAGAAATTTTGTAGGAGACATGGTGAAAGTCTGAAGCCATAGGCCTCGGACAAAGTTCACGCGATTTGATCGTCGCGATTCAATCGCCGCGATTTCAGTTCATTTTCATTTTACATTCAAAAATTTAGGGCTGGAAATGTATCACAACCGAAATACAAGCTGGTCAGCATGCAATGAACTCGTAACAGTTGTCTTGTCGCGATTGAATAGCGACGATCAAATCGTGTGAACTCTGCCCGAGGCCATACACGAGTTAGAATTTTTTACGAGGAATTCTCAATGGTACTGGTTCATTGATGGGTAAAACATATTTTGAATGACTTTTTTATAACCGCAAAAGCTCTACCTATCATTGCAATGATTTATCCTTACTATATAGTTTTAAGAAAATTAAGTAATTTGAAAAGCATGAAAGTGCGATTTTACAAACTCAGAGTCTTTCTGATTGAGCAGTGTAATATTTGTTTTTTGCTCTATATCCCTCTCCCTCAGTGCGTTTGTGACACAGTTCCATATTATATTTGCAATCTGCTTGTAAGTGCTTCAGGCGCATCCTTTAGAGTAGCTCCAGAGCCATTTATTCGGCTAATAATGTCGTATGAATGGTGAGCACCCACAGACCAATTATTGAATTTCCCCAAGCTGAATAATACAAATAAAGCTCTTTCATTATTCTAGTGAAAAAGCTGGGCGTTCATTTCTTACTGCGCAATGGTGGTGCGCTGTTGTTGGTACTCTATCTCGTATTACGGAGTCCGTACATTATCTCAGACTCTGAGGTCTCACTGCTGAACGAAATCAGATTGATTCTTAAATGGCACGTCGGCATTATATAAACCACTTTGAGTTTTTTGCTGTTTTTACGGCTGTTGTTTGTCAAGTAAACCAAAAGCAACGTTTCCTTTACAACTAAATCAAAAAGTATGTTTTCATGAGTTTCCATAATTCTGAGTAGATGACTAATCATGCTAATTTGACAGTACTGTCCAAACAGTTGTCACTGTGAACATCTTTTTGAACTATAAAAAAAACCTTCAACATTAATAAATCTGTTACATTTTCTGCTGCGATACACGCACATCATCAAAAACTGGCCGAACAATTTTCATTAAGAGGTTATTCGGGTTCAACATCATTATTTCTGGTGTTTAGAACTTCGGCTTAAAACTTAAAAAATTCGAGTTTTTTAGTTTCCGCCATTGACGAATGCATTTGATGCATTGATGAATGCCCTTGTATAACGCCTTTCTAGCGGATCACGAGGTATAACCAGGGTTGAGCAAAAGGTCAGGCACAAGTCTTTCCAAAACGACCCCCCCCCCCAGTGAAAGCCCCTAAACGACCCCTCTGCTTCACCTCCAGGACCTCAGGCTGTGATAATTCGAAGAGATCAGCCGTTTTTGGGAGGTTCTTGTTTTTTGGAGGTCTGTAGGTCGACTTTCTGCGGTTGCACAGCACACGCAACTTGACGGCAAGTTTTGGATTTTGGATAGCCCTACTTTTAGAGCTATAATTCCCACAGGGGTGTATTGTTTGGCTCCAAATTTGCAGTATTGCAAGAAGAGGCTTTGAGTTCAATACTCATAGCAGAAATGGAGCGATTTTTAGATTTTGAAAACAAGTTAATCGGGTCAGGCGCAACCCCTCAAAAGCTCAGGCGGCCTGACCTTTTATGGGTTTGCGCCTGACCCGATTAACTTTATCATCGAAGAAGCTTTTTTATTTAAGTTTTATGTGAATCGCGAGCACAACCCTCGAAGATTCCACAGTAAGTGTTTGGACTTGATTCGACTTGTTTCGGCCTTGTGGTAATCCGTGGAGTTGAAGCAGTCATGGAGAAAAACGCGCCGGTCGGAATTTTGGCATTATTTCTTACTCCACTATTTGCAAGCGATACAAAGCGCGATTTTTAGCCTAGACTAGTAGGGAACAATACTTTGTTACGAGTACAAAAAAATTGACTTTTCTCACTTTTGAAAACAAGTTAATCATGTTTGAAAATCACGCTTTTTACTCGTTGAGAAACACTAGATGATGCAGTTAAATAATGGTTTGTAGGGCTCATAGAGGTAATTTGACGTGCTCGGAAATGATATCCATTTCACACAGCAATTCCTTGATGAATTTATAATATGTAAAGGTAGAAGATGAAGATTTGAGTTTTGGCCGAAACTTCGATTGTGGAATCAATCAGTATGCTGTTTAAGACCGTTCTTCCCTTCAGTACTGGTGAGGTCGCGATATCTACTAAACTAGCGCTTTTCTTCTTCACCTTAATCGTAGTATCTCCTCAATCGAACGAATTCGATTCCTAATCACGACCCCCCCCCCTCTGTCTTACCCCAGTACGACCCCCCAGGTCGGGCGCGCCTGACCCCACGCTCAACCCTGGGTATAACAGAAAAACGGTTTTTGTTCTTCATTTGACCACTCTCACCCCATTTTGGTCCCATCCTTTCGAAATGAGTTGAGTGATATATGGAAACATTTTCTGCGGAACAAAATTTTCAAGGGCCAATTTTGATTCGTCACCTTGT